>JAOXOE010000001.1:74198184-74218480 GCA_028565055.1 Phoeniculus purpureus
CACAGGAACATGTCCAGGCAGGTTTTAAACATCTCCAGCAAAGGAGACTCCACAACCTCCCTGGGTAGCCCGTTCCAGTTCTCTGTCACCCTCACCATGAAGAAGTTCCTTCTCATATTGATGTGAATTTCAATATAATTTCTCATATGATCCAGCTTACACCCGTTGGTCTTTGTCCTGTCGTTAGATGACACAGAGCAGAGCCTGGCTCCATCCTCCTGACACCCACCGTTTCCTTATTGATAAATATGAATGGGGTCTCCCCTCAGTCTCCTCCAAGCTCAAGAGACCCAGCTCCTTCAGCCTTTCCTCGTAAGATCTTGGTAAATCACAAAGTATTTATATTGATGAAAGTCTAATCAGATAATGACAGGACTTTTTTGTCTTAAATATTATTAAATGTCACTGTTGACTACAAAAACTGAATTTTGCTGCCTACCAGGAAATGCTTCACTATCTGTGGTAACTTGTAATAGTTGAATTATGTACTGTGGATAGTTGGACCCCTGAAGATATACGGGATGATGGGGGAGTGCTGGTCTTGTGATGTTGCCATAAAGAAATGCTTATCATGTCCTCAGTTAGAAACTTGGAGGGGTGACTTTGAGTCCTATGGGTAAGAACTTGCAGTTCCAGTAGGTGCTGAAAGCTGAATTTGAGTTGAATTATGCCACTGTGAAATACAAGAAGCTGATTCAGATGTAGTGAATTTTAAAATAGTAATAAAATGTTGTTATACTTCCTTAACAGATAATGACATTGGGCAGATGAGTTTATTTTCAGAATGTGGCTGAAAACATAAAAATATTGCGATAATAGAATTCGACAGTATAAATTGCTGTGCTACATCCGACCACGCTTTTGGCAACAGAGGAAAGAACACTGACATAAATATAGTGGCTTTCTTGATCTCTTCTGCTTTGTGCACAGCTGTTCTCTGTGCTGGGAGGCCTGCAAGGGAAAACAAATGACAAGTAAGTGATACATACAAATCCCTAATGCATTACTGTTCCTGCAGCCAATAGGGTCTGCTAAGTGCCTCCACTTAGTACCAGTGAAGAGTTATGATCTCTGTACCACTGATTTATGCAAAATAAAAGATAAATCCGGAAATAAAGTTCATTAACAGTCGAGAGTGGGGAAAAGCATAAAAACAGTCTCCGCAAAGACACTGTTTATTTTGAAAATTTGGGACCCTGAAATGTTGATCAGGACAAGTGTGCAGAAAACGTGTGTGGTGACTGCTTTGGCTCTTGTGCAGAACATTTCTGAGAACACATGGAGGCATGAGGAACAAACACTGATAAACTTGGTACTCTGCTTTAAAAAATACAGATATTAGCATGTCACACCACAGTAGCTCACACTATATACGGAAAAGTTCCTGTTTGAGTGCCCAGCAGTTACAGAGACTTTTGACTTTGCCTTTCCTTATCCTTTCCCTTCACTCCCTCTCCTGCTTTCCCATTGCAAGTCTATCCCCTGCTGCACTGCCACGGCAGGTATGATGCATGAAAGCAGAAGTGGATCTACTTTCTGCAGATTGCTGAAAGATGCTGGGTTTTGCTCTCTATAGCAGATTAATCAAGGTATGATTAAAGTGTACATTAGCCTGCCAATTTAAATGAGGATTTTTTCTCTAATCGAAAATGCCTCCTGCTTGTAAGTCAGAATGCACCTATCCTGCCTAAGCCATTTATGAAATCCAGTAAGAACTTAATTCAGTGGTTTCAATATTTTTCAAGAATTCAAACTGTATTCCTGAAAACAATTTTATTACACAATTTTCTGTCACAAATTACCTGAGCAGTTAGATCTCAGAGCTATAGATATATTCAGTTCTACTAAGGAAGCTGCGAAGTTCTTGGAACCTCTGTCAAAATGCACATTAAACTTGCTGACCTGCAGGAGAGGCCACACAGTGCCCAGGTAAAGCTAATAAAATCACACTTCCCAGAAAATCTGCTTGCACGTGGGCAGATGGTTCTGTGTTAGGGTGGAAGACACCATCAGCTTAAGGTGTTTTAATTTTCACTGTAAATACATCCACAGTTTTAGGCCTATACATATTGCAAAATTAAGTAAAAATAAACTCTCAGCATGGCTTTTTGATCATGATTTGCTGGATGGGGCAGCTCTGGACTATGAAATCAAACACTGAGGGCTGCTGTTCCCTCTCTGGGTGCTCTGGCGACCAGAAGTGGTTTGAGCACCACCTGCTGCATTGGGATAAAATGGTTACACCGTTGGCTGCTGGCATGCAGGCATCTCAGCACACAGCCCATGATAAAGAGCGTGAATGCTCTTTTTTCATGATCAGCCAGAGCATTTGTAATGTTTTCTACTGTTCTGTCTTATATAGTATCTAGCCTGTGTTGCTTAGATTTCATGTCCACCCACTCTTCAGAGAGAATCCTCAGCAAGATAGAAAGGCAGCAGTTGTTACAGTGGATGATGCTGCAGTGGTGGAAGCTAATCATTGAAAGAACCTCGGCAAATATAAGACACATAAACTTGTGCCAGCTATAAATTAATCTAGGATGTTTTGCAACAATTTATGTAATTTCAGGAATGCAGATCCCTCTTCAGTTAGTGGAAGAACTGAAGAAATGAGATTCAGCTCTCAGCCTTCGAGACTGGTAACGCTGGTGACCTCTATTCCCACCAGATAATTGCTTGTAGTCTACATCGCTTGTTTCTGTTCTGTTTTACAGCACTGATGGATGTAATTTTGTTGTATACTATATGGGTGCTTAATGAAATTGCAGGAAGAAAGGTTATTGCTGAGTTTAAAAAAAATGAACTCGGCTCCTGAGTCTCCATGAGTGTCTTACCTGCAAGCCTGTCTCCTTTTTTTTCCCCTCCAGTATATTAAATATTTTTCACTACGGCTAGGAAAAATTAGAAATTGCAAAATACTCATCATATGTAGCCTTAAATGCAAGCAGGTCTAATACTACCATAATGAATAGGGTTGCTATATCTGTACCTGAAAAATTAAGCCATATAATGGAAGGTGAAATGAAGTGCAGATAAGGCAGAAGTACTGCATGTTGAAAGGAGTAGCTCAAGACCTGTGAAACCAGGTCAGAAAGAAAAATGGATGTCAAGGAGGAGAAATCAATTTAATGTCTGCTTGATGCAAAATATCAATGCACACAGGATATTAAACTGCTTTAAGAAAAGTATCTACAGATGTATTTACAGGTAGACTCCAGCATTTAAAAATAGTGGGTGAAACAAATAGTGTGGAGAACTGTAGCTGATGAAAAAATGCATAAACACTGAATTAAGTTGAGCAAGAAATATTAGGTTAGAGGTAAGTGAAATAGTGGATTGAATAGTAAGGGCCAGTTGAGTGACCGTGTTTCTCCTTTTTGCCTTGTACAGGATGAAGTTTTAAAATAGCAGTCTGAAAAACCAGTGTAACATTTATAAATGAAACCACATGTTGACACCATGTAGCATGGATTTCCAGTAGCATGTATCTTCTCTGCTCTGCAAGGTACTTTTTATCCTAATTCACCTATATTGCAATTACAAAGCTTTACTATTGATTTTCAAGGCCATCACTGGATATGGAGCCAGATCCACTCACTAATATACTTTTAATCTGTAACTCTGAATGCAAATGGTCTCTCCTAGTGCAATGCAACCAGCTATCATGGTGTTCATGAGGACTATGGATAATTTTTCTGGCAAAGTGGACTGATAATGCGATGAGTAACCATAAAAGCTTAGACTGAACCACAGTCTGATTGCATTTAAAGTAAATAGACTTATCTGTTTGGCAATCATTTCCAACTCTAGTTGAAGTCAAGGAAATAAAAACATTAGGCAGCTCAGAATGCTAAGTACTCAGCTGAAAACCAGGGAGTCATCCCATACTCCTGGTGATCACAATGTGAATTTGTCTTACTAGAAACTTAGACTCTAAGGAAGCAAGTTGGATAAATGGCATGTAAAAATATACTTGTACAATAAAAATGATCAGGCAGTAATTTTCAGTCTTCAGGCAAAACAAAATAAATTCAATGATATCTAAACATGCTCCTTTATAATTTTATCATTACTTCCTAGGAAAAAGTTTCTTGTAATTGTTTAAGTAACGGGATAGCAGGAGGCATGCATAAAGTGAATGTGTCATGTGGAATTCCGTTTTAAATACCAGTGTAAAGGGAGTGGAATTATCAAGCTTCAGAAGTACTTGTATTGCTCCTAACCACACTGAAAGCTACACTAGACATAGATTTTGTATCAGCAAAGTTTGACAAGATGAATGCCACCATTAGTAACTTCAGGAAATTGCCTTAGTTGTACATAGTGGGAAATAAATTTTGATTCATTGATGCTGATAACTGTTGACACCTTGATATCCCCTGGAAAGTCTACTGCTCTGATTCAACGTGGTAGGTATAACAACTTTTTTTTGTCTTTAAAAGTCACAGACAGGGGCTAAAGAACCCCTGGTTTATGTGAGAGAGTTTCAGAACTACCCCTGTGCTGAGTTTTCTATTACCTATATATATGTAGTTTCTCCACAGTTATGTTGTTTTGGTTGGAGATGGTCTACGCATCTCAGAAACATAAATCCTCATAATGTTTCTCAGTTCAACTTCTTTCTATCCAGCAATTTTTATATTTGTCTAATACATGGGAACTATAAGTGGATATGGATGCTTTTAGACTTACTCAATTTTTCATGAGCAAGGATGTTTTCACACATTGTGACTAAAAAATGCAGAAAGCATTTCCACTGCAGCAGACCACAGGAAGTAAAGAGCACTTTTATACTTTGGTGCTGAAATCTTTAGCTGCTGAGAGTTCATAAGACCAAAATGTTCAGGTCAGGACTGGGTGTTGGTACTAGACTTGATCCCCAAATCAGTATTGTCATGTTCAGCAGTACTATGGCTTCCTTCCTAATCAGAATGTTTAGCTAAACTGAAGCATCACACAGACAAAATCACTTTGCTTCTGCTCTATCCTGTAGTGTGTTTATTTGCTAGATAATGGAGACTACATAGTTGAGATACAGGTTTTTAATTCATCAATTTCTACAGACTCACTCTAAAAAAACTTTTGAAAAGACATTTGTGATTTCTAATTCTAACTTCATCTGACTGACAATCTGTCTGTTGTTCACTTTCTTTCAGTCAGTTTCATTCCGCTCCTTTCAACCCAATCTGAGAAGGAAGGACATCTCAGTTTGGCAATACTAACGCGTTTTGTGAGGACTGATGGTTTCACTGAGCTGAAAGACCCAATAAAATCTTCATTAGTTCTGCTTCTTGCAGAATACTTTGTTTAGTGAAGAGACCTTTAGAGAGAATTACAGCCCAAATCTGTCATTTTCACCATTCACATTTTCCATTAAACACAGCAATTTGTAAGACTGAATACGAAGCAATACACCTTATTAGTCATGATTATTTGGGCTTTGCCTGTTTCTGACTCCTAAAAACTGACATAAAAATACACACACTTTATTTGTTCTACCAGTAAGTGGCCCTATTTCCTTCTAGCATGTTCTAAATATATTTATTCCTCTTGAAGTAGAATAAATAGGCCAGCATTCACAGTTCAAATCATAATTCCTCTGCATTCAGATTCCAGCCATGAAGTGCAGTATGAGTGGCAGTTTGTTCAAATTAATGTAATTATCTCAGGTATAACTGTCATTTCTTATCGCTGAATTGCTGTCCAATAAACCATCCTTAGCATCATTTTATATGCCCCGTTTTCTAACCTCTTGAATAATTTCTGAAGGGTTTTTTCTGTGTTTTTTAGAGATTCCTAAATGAGTGAGAGCCACTTCTCTTCTAATAGATAACATGGTTACTGCAAAAGCATCTCTGACCCATGTGTAGAAGGTGCGCAGATAGGACCAGGGTCTCAGGTCTCAATGTTTTGTAGTACGTGTTTCCTAACAATGTTTTCCTCTGTGCCACTAGTTATAAACTATTCTGTCATCAGAACAAAGCATGCCTGCTCCTGTACAATAGTTTTCACATTGGGGATGATTATTAGGTGGGTAATAAAATTATTTTATGAAGCCAGCATAAGTTCAGGAAAGGAAGGAGTGCAGTCCATTATCAAATGATGATTCATAATGAGAGATCATAATGGTGATAATAGAAAGCATTTGGATATAATGGTCTGCAGAAGAGGAAGAGAGCCTAGCCAAACTGTATCAGAGAGATTCCTTTACTTGGCTCCTCTATACACAAGATAAATCACAGGTAAAATCAGTTTTCAAAAAATTTAAATGGATAAAAATTCTGTATGGATGAATCTACGTCGAATCTGGTGAAAATAAGGCAGGTGTTCTCTGCTACTAACTCTTTGTGACAGAATCGAGTTTTATAGATTTTTCTCTGCTGCTTGCTCCAGCCCCTGCTCACAAAATCAACACCCTCTCAATAGTGCTCTTTTAAGTGTTCAAGAAATAAACTAAACTGAATCTGAGAACCTATCTTGCTTAAAGACAATCCTCGTCTGACAATGCCAAAAGACATGCATGTATAAATGCTTTTGCCCTGCATTGTTTGGCATGTCAATTTATTATATAGCCCCACATGGAACTCAGCAGAATGAAGGCTAGTGAAGGCAGATGAGAATACCAAGACAGTCAGAAGAAGTAGAGAGGCCAGGGACCTTCTGAGGCTCCTTTTGTACTCCAGGAAATGAAAAATCATAAAGAGTGTTTGTTTCTAATAGTTTTGCAATGTTAATATTGGGTTTGCATAACAAGGTTTTGGTAGGTGGTGAACACACATGCTACAGGAGTGTTTTCTGTAATAAGATGCTACAGCCAGTGCCAGCTGGCTCCAAGACAAACTCACTGCTGGCCAAGGCCAAGTCTATCAGTGGTGGTGGCAGCATTAAAAAAACCCTGCACAATTGCAGCAAGAGAAGTGAAAATAAGTGAAACAACTTTTCGCTGACACCAGTCAGTGAAGAAGGAGGGAAGGAGGTACTCCAGATGCCAGAGCAGATTCCTCTACAGCCCGTGGTGAAGAACGCATTGAGGCAGGCTGTTCTTCTACAGCCCATGGAGGTTAATGGTGGATCAGATCCACCAACAGTGCATCAACACCAAAGACCCAGTACCAGAGCAGATGGATATGACTGAAGAAGGCTGTGACCCTGTTTAACAGCTGATGCTGGAGCAGGCTTCTGGCAGGACCTGTGGAAGCATAGAGAGAGTAGCTCATCCCAAAAGCAAGTTTGCTGGCAGACCCTGCAAATGACCCATGTTGGAGCAGTTTGTTCCTGAAGGACTGTAGCCCATGGAAAAGATCCTTGCTGGAACAGCTTGTGAAGAACTGTGAGAAAGACTCACACTGGAGAAGGTTGTAGAGGGACTGTCTCTCACTGTGAGTGACCCCGTGCTGGAGCAGGGGAAGTGTGTGAGTAGTCCTTTCTCTGCAGAGGAAGTAACAGGAAAGACAATGTGTGATGAACCAATTGCGACCCCCATTGCCTCTGCCTCCCTGCACTGTTGTAGGTATAAGAGGGAGAAAATTCATCAGTGAGGTTAAGCTTGGAAAGAAGGGAGGGGTGGGGAAGAAGTTGTTTTAAAATTTGGGTTTATTTCCAATTATCTCACTCTGATATGATCAGTAACAAATTAAACTGATTTTCCTAATTCAAGTCTTTTTCCTGTGATGGTAATTGCTGAACGATCTCTCCCTGTCCTTATCTCAACCTGTAAGCTTTTTTATTTTGTAACCCTCTGTTCAGCAGAGGAGGGGGAATAATAGAATGACCTTGATGGGCACCTGGCATCCAGCCAGGGTTGACCCACCACAGTTCTCAATGGAATAGAAATAAAATATTTGTGACTGCCTACTTGGCTGTGAAATATATAAAAGTGACATATTTGAAGTGGGCTGGACTAGTGAAGTTGTTCTCTTTTGAATTTCATTGTTTCCAAGTACTAGAATGTGTGATCAGAAAAACAGAATATTTCCATGTTATTTTTATCTGAAAACTGAGGAATAATCCAAAGTAAGATAAATTAATGAGCTTGAGACTTTCTGGCACCATCATGATGTCTGTATAAAGTCTCAAAGGTTTATCTTTCTTTAGATCAGATATTTCTTAGATCTGATCATATGTCCCTTGACTTTCCTCAAGCATTTGTTCAAGGATCAGAGAAACTATGTAGGAGTGTTCTCCATTCTCTAGTGAAAAAGCAGAGGGGTTTAATTCTTTGATGAGGTAATCTTCCCGTTTAATTTCTTCTCTTTTTTTGTGCGTCTGTTAAGTACAATCATGTTACCATAAAAGAGATTCAAGCAGTCTTCTCAAAGAACTCCTTTCAGATGTCTGGATTTTACCCTTATTGCTTGCAATGTCATA
The DNA here is from genome assembly GCA_028565055.1 of Phoeniculus purpureus. Classification (NCBI taxonomy): domain Eukaryota; kingdom Metazoa; phylum Chordata; class Aves; order Bucerotiformes; family Phoeniculidae; genus Phoeniculus; species Phoeniculus purpureus. The sequence goes on from JAOXOE010000001.1 coordinate 74,206,552, forward strand.
TTCCCCCTCATTCTTCAGTAGTCTATATATGAGTAACTGTCACTCTAATTCCTCAGACAGAGAAGCAAAGGCTGACTTCTGTCCTTGCTCCCTCTAGGTTTCTCAACAAATTAAAAATAATCTTTTTTGGCCCTTTTTTACTTTGTAGGTCTCTTGTGTCACGTATTTTTGCAGCTTTTCACATTTGACTGTTAAAATAGGTGAGCCTTCGCGTACTTTCAAGGGATGAAATAATCCAAGGCAAAACATTTTGCACTAATCAAAACTGATGTTTGAGGTTCTCTGTGTGTGCTGTGCAAGCTGGTCTCCCTTCTTGCTTCATCTGCCTAAGTGATGGGGGAGATTCCCTCTCTCCCTGGGCTGTGTTCCTTCCAGTCCCTTTTTCCTCTGTGGAACTTTCCCCTGATACCCCTGGGGGCAGTGAGCTCCCCAGCTCTGTATCTTTCAATTGCTGCTGTTATTGTTGTCATTGCTATTATTAAAACTGTTTTAGTTCCCAATATCAACAAAGGCCTCACAAAAGTCTTTTTCTTTCCCTCAGGGAAAGAAGGAGATGCTGTCCTGTGATTTGACCAGGCTTAACCAACAGAAGAGAAATCTGGCCATTTTTATTGCAATTTAATCCAGTTCTACTTTAAGAAACACAAAGGCAGGTATTGTTTCCCCGTTCACTGTCCTGGCATATTGTTGAAGGGCTCATAGCAGGAAAACCCCTCAGGCGAACCAGAGAGGGGCTGTGGTGGACAAGCCTGATTCCAATGGTTGGAGTATTGGCTCAGGCACTTCTTTACTGGTAAACTGAGGACAACTGGATGTGGCATTAAAAACAAAAAAAAGGTGTTTATTTCCTTCCAGCTCCTCCATGCATGCCTGTTTAACATCTTTACCAATGATTTGGATGAGGGTATTTAGTGCACCCTCGGTAAGTTTGCAAATGACAGAAAGTCAGGCAACTGTATGGATCTGCTTGAGCAAAGGGAGGCTCTACAGGGGGATATAGACAGACAGGAACAATGGGCCGAGGTCATTGGTATGAGGTTCAGCAAGGCCAAGCGCTGAGTCCTGCACTTGGGTCAGAAGAACCCCATGGTAGGCTACAGGCTCAGGGGAGAGTGGCTAGAAAGCTGCTCAATGGAGACCTGTGGAGTGTTGCAGTGTGCTCAGGTGGCCAAGGCGGCCGCTGGTGTCCTGCCTTGTATAAGAAATAGTGTGGCTAGTAGGGAAGGTGTTGTCCCCCTGTACTGGGCACTGGTGAGGCCACACCTCGAGTATTGTGTACAATTCTGGGCACCTCACTACAAGGAGGACATTGAGGAACTGGAACTGCGGTAGCGAGTCAAAGCGCAGCTGAGCGGGCTCCGTCCAAGCGGCCGCAGAGCACTGCCAACCCCGGCTCCGGCCGAGCCCCGCCCTTGCCCCGCTCCTCCTCCTCCGATTGGTGGGTTTGGAAGCGCCGCTCTCTTGCGGACAACCAGCGTTCCGCGTCGCGTTGCTGAGCGACCGTTGCGAGGCCGCCCCACAGCAGAGGCCGTGGAGGCGGTGGTGATGGCGGGCGGTTGGCGGGACGCGGGCGGGGTCCGCATCTCCCCGGCCCAGCTGCGCTTCGGCAACGCGGTGCCGGGAGGCCGCTACCGCGCCGCCATCAGCGTCCAGAACCGGCGGCTTCAGAGCTGCCGCCTACGGCTGCTGCCACCGGCCGGGCCCGAGGTGAGGGGGGACGGGAGTGTGGGAACAGCCCCCCGGGCTTGCCCTGAGGACCTGGTGGTTTGCGGGGTGAGGGTGTCTGCCCACGGCTATGCCCGGCTGGACAGGTGTAAGTAATTGTACTGTGTTCAGATGGAAAATACTACCTGGGGTGCCCTAGTAGCTTATAATGAGAGTTACTGGAGTTAGCCAGCAAAGTGGGGATTAGTTAAAAACAGCTGAATAACTGAATACATTGGAAAGAGTAAGAGGCAATTTTTAGAGCCAAAGTTGTGTAAATCGCTTCTTGTGTAACAGCTCTGAAGGAGGGAGCCAATCCTGGCTTATCATTTCCTTGTGAGAATGAGTTAGTCACTTTTTCTGATTGAGAAACATTCACATAGCCAGGTTCCACCAGAACCTGATAGCCAGATAGCCAGAATCATAGGATTGTTCTGGTTGGAAAAGACCTTCAAGATTCCAGCCGCTAACCTAACTGTACCAAGCCCACCCCTAAGCCATGTCCTTGAGTACCTTCCTGGTCATATAAGCAGACTGCTGACTCGTCTTTAGCCAATTTAGCCAACTAGCTCGAGTCTTTTTCTACCAAGCAGCTGTTCAACCACTCTTCCCCAAGCCTGTTGCATAGGATTGTTGTGGCCTGAGCAGGCACCTTTTCTGCATAGTGATTTGAATTGTAAGGAGACTGAAAGATCAGAGAAGAATCTAGAACTTGCTGTGAGGCTTTTCTAGGAACGTGGGAAGTGCTGCACTTCCCACCAAGTACAAATAGTTTACTTGTGTCTTCTGTTCAAAGAAAGATGGTGTAGGGACTGCTGTATATAAGCAGATGCTTACAGAAAACAACAAATAGAGCATTATTTTTTTTGGGGGTAGGGTAAAGATGCTTTCCGGCAGCAGCTTCTATACTTTTCTCTTTCCCTTGGTCCCAAAATTGTCATGGGCTTTTAAAGCAGATTTTCAATGTTCAGTGAGACTTTCCATGGACATCTGCTAAATGCTGGTTTAACCTAGAGAGAATTTATGCTGTCTCCTTCTGTTGCTACTTTGGACTGAGACTTAAATCCTTGTTCCTTTTGCAGGTAATAAAAAGGTTCAGCATTTAATAGCGGCTCACTTAATTTTGTGTTGCTTCAGAAGGTTATTTGTAATAGAAGGACAAGCTAGAGTTCTCTTGGAGAGTCTATAAATAACATTCTGACAATCCAACTCTTCTGTGTAATGTTCTGGGCTAGTATTTATTCTTTTAGTTTTACTGTAGAAAGTCTGGACTTAACTAAAAAGGAAGAGAAATTTTATAAAATACCACATACCTTTAAGTTGTTTGTGAATTCTGGGTCTGTTTAGTCTTCAGAAGACCCCTCAGTCTGACCTTCTCAATTCTTATAAACACCTAGAGGGCACGTATCAAGAAGATGAGGCTATAATCTTTTAAGTGGTGCCCTGCAATAGAACAAGGGGCAACAGGCACAAACAGGAACATGGGAAGTTTCACCTGAACGTGGGGAAAACTTTCTTTGAGGGTGGCAGAACACTGGAACAGGCTTCCCAGAGAGGTTGTGGAATATCTCCTCCTCTGGAGATATTCAAAACCTGTCTGGATGTGATCCTGTTTAACCTGCTGTAGATGAATGTGCTTTAGCAGAGAGGTTTGGACTAGATGATCTCCAGAGGTCCTTTACAACCCCTATAATTCTGTGTACTTGTGTTTTTAAATCAATCTGCATGTTCTTCTGTAGATGGACCACGTTTAATCTAGAAATGTTCAACAATTAAAAACAATCTTTTAAATTACAGTTTAAATTGATTGTGGAAAATCCAGAAAAACCCGTTGCACCTGGACTTCAAGTTACAGCCTTTGTGGAATATTACCCTGTGAGTGAAGAAAATGTCCAAGACAGACTGCTTCTTTTAATAGAAGATGACACAGTTGAGATCCCTCTGCTGGGGTATGTTGATCAAAAATTCATATGCTACTCTTAGAATTTTAATCTTGTGGAAAGTTTGCTAATGTGTGTAACACATGGTTGTGTAATTAATCTGTCTGTTGCATTGAAAACAAATAGTAAGTTTCCTCACAGAAGTAAGATTTAAAAAATTTTTGTAAAAAACCTTTTTCATACCAGTGCTCAGATAATTGGAGTAATATCCTTGTAGGATCCTAGAGAGAGTTTGAGTTTTTGTTTATGCTTGATTTTTAGATTGGTCATGGTAATGTCTATAATCTTTAATTCTGTGTCAACATCAGCAACTTAACGTCCACTCTTAATACCTTCCCTCCGTACTGAGTCACTTATATGGATGATTTCATAGTATTTGTCCATATTTGCAAAACTGAATTGTAGTGAAACCTCTGTTGCCTAATTCTAAAAGTATGATGTGTGTTTTGGAACAAGGCCACACATTCAGGGATCACTTCCATCAATCTGTGTGCGATTGTGTGAGCCTATTGATTGTGTGTATGGGTACACACCTTATGTATTGTATATAACATATATTTGTTGGAAAAAGTAAATTGATAAAATTTATCAGATAGGATGAGGTGGTTATCTGAGGGTGAGAAGGAATTGTTCTTTCTCTCCTTTGTGTCAAAAAGAAATCAGAATAACAAACTTCTCTTTACAGGCCTGGTTTTTAGATGCAAAAATTATGGCAGATGAAGCCTGTAAACTATTGCAAATCATAGTTGTTATGGAAATCTTCACATTACACATGTAGGGACAGAAAGGAATTTTCATAGCGATTATTCCATAAAACTTGGTTTCAAAAGTCAAGCAATTCCACAAAAATCTCGTGCTAGCCCAAAACGTGTAAAGTTTGCAATAAGAATTAGCAATACTTACTGCTGCATTTCATTTGCCTCTTATGTCACAATCTTTTTCACTGGTTTGTGTTTCCTCATTTCATCTTAAATGCCGTGGGATTTGTTTTTAAGTTGAATGCTGTACAATTGTAACTATAGAGAGGGCACAACTAATAAAGTCTGACATGAGATTTTCAAACTGTTGGAAATATTGTCTCTTATTAGCAAAAGACTGTCTAACATTTGAAGACTTGGAAATCGCAATTTCAAGTTGTTATTTTTTCTGTGGTGTTTATAACCTCTTATTCCCTCAGAACACAGTATTAAGCAATGATATAATCACTTTCATTAGTTAACATCAGAGAAATATCAACAGAAAGCTCTAAATGTTTTTCTCTGACTGAAAAAACAGGGCTAAACTTTCATAATGTAATACAGAACTCAATAATTTGATACAATCATTTTACTATTTACCCATAGCCCTCCTTAAATACAATTTCTCAATGTATATTTTCTTAGAGTGAAAAAAGTTGTATTTGACCACTTTAAGTTTGAAAAATATCTTTTAGGTTTGATTTTAATTTTTTACAGTTTTTGTTTTAAATCAAAAAAATACTTATTAGAATAGTACTCTGGAAGTAATGCCACTTAGAATGGTAGGGCTGTCTTAGAATGGTAGAATGGCTTCAAGCTTCAACAGGATAGGCTTAGATTAGACACCAGGAAAATATTCTTCCTGGAAAGAGTGGTCAGGCACTGGAATGGACTGCCTAGGATGGTGGTTGAGTCACCATCCCTGGATGTGTCTAAAAGTCGCTTAGATAAAGTGTTGGGGGATGTGGTTTAGGGGTGAACTTGTAGAGTAGGGTTGATGGTTGGACTCGATGATCCCAAGGGTCTTTTCCAACTTGAATGATTCTATGATCTTGAGCCAGATGTAGATGTTCCTGCTCAGTGCAGGGGCTTGGACAGGATAATCATGAAAGGTCCCTTCTCACCCAAACCATCTTATGATTCCATGACTCTAAGTCTTACCCTATTCTCCAGCTTCTTGACTGCCTTCATCCCCAGCCTCTTTGCAGTAGTCTCCAGAGCTTCAGCTCGCAAGTCCTAGTGCCCTGCTGGGTTTGGCCCAAGGCTTTACTATGCTCCTCGATATCACAGAAGCGGTTAATCCATGCACACTGAGTAAATAAAGACCACAGCTGTCACTCAACTGGGAAAACAAAAGACATTAAATGTGTGGCATCGCCAGCACTGCTGCGTGACTAAGACATGCTGGCGGACAGCTATATGGGCCCAGCTGTTTGCTACACAGACCTAGCGAGGGTTTCCAACTCTGGGGGGTTCCAGATGCCAGGGGCATCAACACAATCACACGTAGACTGAGATGATGGATCTACAGCCCTACTGGAAATGAGGCTGGATGAGGACCTCTTGGTTGCAACTTATGCAACAGGGGTTTTTGTAAGACTGAGGTAACACTGGTAATAGTACGGAAACTAAACATAAAATACAATGAAAATCAACGTAGGGTGATTATTTCCATTCACTAGCTGTGAAATTAGCCTGGACTGGAGCTTCTTCTGGATGATCAGGTGCCAGCAAAGAACCAGCAACATTTATCTCTACCCGTGTGCAGCTGACACATTGCCAGCTTTATTCTAGAAATAGACATTACAGTGGCTCCTTCTCTCTTCTTACCTTCCACTTGGATCTCTGCAATCTGCTCTGAATTCAGAAAATAAATGAAAAACTCAGCTAGCAGAGAGGGAGGCAGGATTTTTGAGGCAAACCATTTGGAAACTGCCATCTGTGCTTGGTGATGCTTGGAAATTTTAGAAAAATGCTGCTTATCTCTCGTTACTTCTCATCCAAAAACTTCCTCAGGGTTTTAGTTTCAACAGTTCCACTCATTTCACCCTTTCTGGAGTGGATTTCTTCTCGGTACTAGTTGTGGAGAAGATATAGAACTTTGCAGGTAGATTTTGTGTGATAGCCTGCACAAGGCTCATTCATTTGTATTGAGTAGACACCCTGGAACCTCTGAGGCTCCTTCATGACCCACTTTCATCAGCTACCCCATACCATCCATCCCATCCAGTATCACCTTTCACTTAGTTCTCACTATTTGCCCCCACAATCGAACCCACCCCAGCAGCCAAGCAGCCAATATCCTGGGTTGGCAGGAGACACCTTGACTTTTCCAATGTCTTAGTGAGTTCCTCGCAAGTATCATCTCCATGGGCACCTCTTCCCATTTACATTTCCAGTTCAAGACATTAGACATTCGTATGTCTAATTGTAGACAGACTGGAGCGCGTCCAGAGGAGGCCACTAAAATGATCAAGAGAATGGTGCATCTCTCGTATGAAGACAGGCTGAGAGAGTTGGAGCTGCTCAGCCTGGAGAAAAGAAGGCTCTGGGGGGATCTTCTTTTGATCTTCCAGTACCTGAGTGGGGCTGACATGAAGGCAGGGGAAGGTCTTTCCAAGAGGGTTTGTATGGATAGGACAAGAAGCAGTGAGTTCAAGCTGAGAAAGGAGAGATTGAGGCTGGATCTTAGAAATAAGTTCTTCAACTGAGAGTGGTTGATGGCTGGCAGGGGCTGCCCTAGGAGATGGTGGGGCCCCATCCCTGGAGTCATTTCAGGTTAGGTTTGATGAGGGTCTGAGCAACCTGACCTAGGTAGGGTTGTCCCTGTGTAGGGAGGTTGGACTGGATGACCTCTGGAGGTCCTTTCCAGTCTAGAACATTCTATGATTCTATGATTTATTTATGGTTGAAGCCATGTTCTTGATTCACAAAAGCAAACAAGAATCTGAAGACTAAAAGCACTTAAATATCTCACAGCCATTTCCTGTTGCTGAGAGCCTTTCTACCCATATTCGTGCCAGGAACTCCCCTCTCCAGATGATTTATGTAGCAGATACTTTCAGAACATCCAGTGAGTAAACCTCCATTTGGGTTCTGGAAGATGGTAAAATTAGTCTCATACTCCATCATCCTTGTTCTTTCACCTCACAGCACTCACACACTGAATATTTCACTGCTCCACTTCCACTCTGCTCCTCCAAACCAATTAACCAAACATTGTTTGCAACCCTAGTGGAGGCTGTTAGCTCAGTGCATGTTCATTCCCTTTGCTGACCTAAATAATAAGAGACTAACTTCAAAGCTACTGACTGAGGACTCATCTCAAACACTGAGTGAGTGTAATGGATCCTGCAGGAGAGATGCCTTGGAGATGCACCAGAAAAATCCTGCACTTAATGAACACAGAACCCAGTGATCTGTTACTTCACTCCCAAATGAGGGGTTTTTTGTGGACCAGTAGCTCAGAGAAACTCCTCTCTGATTCACTCCCAACTGCATCCCACAGCTTCACAGTGTCCAAATGGAATCTGCCGATGACAGGGCACCCCACTGTTTCCGGACACTAGACCACAGAATCATACAATCATGGGATGATTTAATTACAGAATCATTAAGGATGGAAAAGACCTCTAAGATCATGAAATCCAGCCTATGACCTAACATCACCACAGCATTTAAGTTGGAAGGGAGATCAGAGCTCATCCAGAGCCAACCCACTGCCATGGGCAGCAACACTTCTCACCAGACCGGGGTGCCTAGAGCCCCATCCAACATGGTCTTGGACACTGCCAGGGATTGAGCAGCCACAACCCTCCAGGCAACCTGTTCAGGCCTCAGCATCCTCACAGGGAGGGATTTCCGCCTCAGGTTTCATCTCAGTCCTCCCATCTTTCAGCTTGAACCTACCCCTCTTGTCCAATCGCTACAGATCCTCATAAAAGATCATGGACAGTCATCCTTGCTGACCTGTGGGTCTTGGTAGGGCACAGCCTGCCTCAGTCACAGAACTGAGGTCCAAGCCAGTCTGAAAATAAACACTTTCACCTTCTGATCCTAGGTACCAGTGTAACAGAGCAGCTGTTATGAGCTTTTTCACAGGTACTGAGAGAGCCTGGCCTGTTTCCAGAACAATTCCCTCCTGTCCCTTAGTGCAGGTCACCCATTAGCACATAGAACTCCACAAGCACTGACCTACCCCTGAGCAGAGTGGCAGAAGCAGCTGTGACCTGTTTCTGGATCTGGACACAGCTGACACAGTCCAAGTGCCTTGGGGGAGCCAGTCTGGCTGGCTGAGGGAATCTATCACTGTCTCTGAGCTTCTCCGATCCTCTCCTTTGGTACAGGCAGATACTCTGCAGTTCACTGTGTCTTTCACCCTGTTAGTTGTCATCCAGCTTTTGGATTTTGACTGGTTTACCTGAGTAGAAAGACATCAAGCAGACCCCACAATGAGTACCCACAAAGGATGCACAACTTAGCAGGTGGGTACCTTCAAATCAGCAAGTCATCTTGCTGCTGGCTGCAACAGCATTCTTTGTTTTAAGCCTAATTCATGACTGCAACAGCTAAAGCTTTTGGCACGGTCCTGCATGAAGGCAGCACAACCTTGGGAGCCTCTGGACAGAGCCAGACAGGGTGTTTTTCACAGAATCACAGAACTTTAGGGATTGGAAAGGACCTTGAAAGATCATCCAGTCCAATCCTCCTGGCCACAGTAGGATTCCCTAGATCCAGCTGCACAGGAACATGGCCAGGTGGGATTTGAAATGTCTCCAGAGAAGGAGACTCCGCAACCCCCCTGGGCAGTGCCTACCAGGGCTCTGGCCACCTCACTGGGAAGAAGGTCCTTCTCACATTGATTTGGAACCTCCTCTGTTCCAGTTCACACCCAGTGTCCCTTGTCCTATCATCGGATGCCATGAGCAGAGCCTGGCTCCATCCTCCTGACACCCACCCTTCACTTATTTATCAATATTCATAGGTTCACCCCTCAGTCTCCTTTTTTCTAAGCTCAAGAGACCCAGCTCCCTCAGCCTTTCCTTATCAGGGAGATGCTCCACTCCCTTCATCATCTTTGTGATTCTGCACTGGAGTCTCTGCAGCAGTTCTGTATCCTTCTAGAACTAAAGGGCCCAGCATAGCCATACAGACACCCCACCCACTTCTGCATTGGAACAGGCTGCCCAGAGGGGGGCTGCTCCCAGAGGGGAGTCGCCAGCCCTGGAGGGATTCAAAAACACATAGGGAACAGGGTTTAGTGGGCAGAGTGGAATTGGGTTGACAGTTATACTTGCCCTTGCACGTCTTTTCCAGCCTTAATGAGTAGTAGTCTTCCAACCTGAATGATTCTGTGATTCTATGACTCCTTCTGCTTCCCAGCACCCTGTGCGCATCCCTGTGGTACCCACTGGTTTCAACATCATCCACCCCTTTGGAGAATAGTTCATTTGACACCAGGTCTGCTCCACAACAGATGCCCTTGTTATATTAACACAGATTAAAAAAAAATCCAAAGAGAAAAGAAGACTGAACCTTTCTGAAAAAGCTATCATCCTCCCTTCTGAACAGAATTCTGTTTGTTCCTGCCTGACAGAACAGAGTCCATCACAGAACAGCAGTGACGTCCTCTGGCCGCTATGGCTAATGAAGAAAGCATCTACCTTGAGACTCGAGGACAACAAACTGAGATGAAGTTCACTGTGTCCTTGCCAAGAAGAGCCTGTGAAGCATCATGCGTAAAGTGCAAGCAGAGCTTTTCTCCAGATTCCAGTAGAGCTAAACCTGTGAGGAAGGAGTGAAAGGGATTTCTAGCCAGGCTGTGGGATTGTCTATAGCTGAGGTGGGTACAGGACACTCAGTCATAGAATGGCCAGGGTTGGAAGACACTTTAAAGATCATCTAGTCTGTCACAGCACAGAGCCAAGCTCAGAAAGGAGGAATTTTCTCCTTTATAGTCTGTCCTTTGCATCATATAAACAAGTTCCCCAAAAGCCTTGAGCCCACTGCACAGCTTGAACCAAATCACTGCTTTTATTTTATTTCACGTTTGAGAAAGTAGGAATCTACACTTTGCATATGGTGTAGTGGTCATGGAGCTGCTGAGTTGAAGGTTGGACTAGATGATCTGACAGGTCCTTTCCAACCTAGAACCATAGAATCATTCAGGATGGAAAAGACCGTTGAGAATGGATTGCCCAGGGAGGTGGTGATGTCACTGTCCCTAGAAGTGTTTAAGGAACAAGTGGACGCGACGCTTAGGGATCTGGTCTAGCAGTTAGATAATAGGATAAAGGTTGGACTCGATGACCCTGGAGGACCTTTCCAGCCATGATGATTCCGTGATTCTGTGACCATTGAGTCCAACCATCAAAGCTACTCTACAAATTCACCCTTAAACCAGATCCCCCAACACCACATCTAAGCAACTTTTCAACACATCCGAGGATGGGGAACTCAATCACCACCCTGGGCACCCCATTCCAGAGCCTGACTACTCTCTTCATGAAGAACTTCGTTCTGATGTCCACTCTAACCCTCCCCTGTTGGAGCTTGAAGCCCTTTCCCCTGGTTCTGTCGCTAATTCCCTCTGAGAAAAGACCAGCACCAACATCTCTACAATGTCTTTTCAGATAGTTGTAGACAGCAATGACGTCTCCCCTAAGCCTCCTCTTCCTCGACTCTCTCAATCTCTCATCAGATTGATTCTCCAGGCCCTTCCCCAGCTTCGTTGCCCTCCGCTGCACTCGCTCCAGCCCCTCAATGTCTCCCTTGTACTGAGGTGCCCAAAACCAGACCCAATACTCAAGGTGTGGCCTCCCGAGTGCTGAGCACAGGAGGACAATGCCCTCCCTACTTCTGCTGGACACAGTTTCTAATCCAGGCCAGGATGCCATTGGTCTTCTTGGCCATCTGGGCCCCCTGCTGGTTCCTGGTCAGCCAACTGTCAATTAGAACCCCCAGGTCCCTCTCTACCAGACTGCTCTCCAGTCACCCTGCCCCCAGCCTCAGTGATTCTGTGCAAGACAACAGGTAAATTTCTCTTGTCATACTGTGAAAGGAACAGCATCCATTTCCATGCCGTTAGTCAATAAATAAGTAAAAACACATAGACAGGTTTCAGATGGGTATCTTTATCCCCACACAGAAGCACACATGGGGTGGATGTAGCAGAAACATCCACCTGAGGAAACATCCCTGCTGAGGAAAGCAGGGAATAATGCTAGAAGACCTGCATGGCTGAACAAGGTACTCCTGGACACGCTGTCCCACAAAAAGAAACTCTACAAGGAGTGGAAGAGAGGACAGCTAGGATGGGGGGTATATAAGGAAGCTGCACGAACAGCTAGAGATCTGGTTAGGAAAGCCAAGGCACAGTTGGAATTGAACCTAGCCAGGGAGGTCAAAGGAAACACCAAGAATTTCCACAGCTATATGAATGGTAAAAAGAACTCTAGGGGAAGGTGTGGGTCCCCTCAGAAAGGAAACAGGTGATGTGGTTACAAGTGACATGGAAAAGGCTGAGGTTCTCAATGACTTCTTGACCTC
>JAOXOE010000001.1:74223302-74238396 GCA_028565055.1 Phoeniculus purpureus
GCCTGTGTTGTAGGTGCTTAGAACTTCTAGAAAACAATATGGATGTGTTCCTGTGTGACTTGGTCTGGGTGGTCCTGGTCTGGCAGGGGGATTGGACTAGATGATCTTTTGAGGTCCCTTCTAATCCCTAATGATTCTATGATTCTATGAAATCTTTGAGGTCAGACACTTGGTAGGCTGGGGCTTAGATGAATATATACAAAGATAACATAAAGCCCACCTGTACATATTCAATATAGTTCTTTATGACTTTACTAGAAAGCTCTCTAGTACCTGCTTTAAATTGCTACTGCTCCGAAGTACTACACTTACAGTTAGGCAAAGGTACTTCTACATTATATACACACTGTAATATTTTTTTCTGAGGCCATGCTCTATTTTCTTTGCTATGGTAGCAGCTGGGAAGAAATGTTATAAAAGTGTGGCAGGTGTACCTTTTCAAATAGATGGTTCTTCCCTCAGCTGTTTTATGCTCACTTTAAAGGTTTTGTTGGCACAGAGGATAGTCTGGAATCATAAAAGTCATGGGACAGACACAGTTGTCTGTCATTTAGTGCAAAAACTAGTCCTGGTCATGTTTTTGCACAGTGTATTTTACATAAGTATTTTACAGTGTTTTGGTTTAATACTGTTATGATTCTGCTACTCAAAAAAAACACTAAGAAAGAAAAAAAGAAATCTATGGTAGCAAAACAATGTGTTCGAATATCTGTCATTGAAGTACACTGCTGTACATACAGCACCTAGCAGGAAGCAATTTTCAGGCTTGACAACATTTGATTGTATATCAAAATGCTATATGGAATATGCCTTTTAAACATATTTTTTGTCATTCTCCTAAGACTGTATTCCTCAGTTTTCATCACTAGATCTGAAAAGATTTTATTGTTTAAAATCCACTAATATTATTTCTGTTTCTCTGCACTTTGAGTCCACAGAATGAAAATAACCACACACAGAAGCAAAGAATATTAGGGATTGGAAGGGACCTTGAAAGATCATCTAGTCCAATCCCCCTGCCATAGCAGGATCGCCTAGATCAAGTTGTATAGGAACATATCCAGGCAGCTTTTAAATTTCTCCAGAGAAGGAGACTCCACAACCCCCCTGGGCAGCCTGTTCAGTGCTCTTCCACTTTTACAGTGAACAAGAACCTCCTATGATCCAAGTTACACCCATTGCCCCTTGTTCTATCACTAGATGACATTGAGAAGAGCCTGGCTCCATCCTCCTCACACCCATCCCTCACGTATTTATACACATTAATGAGGTCAACCCTCAGTCTCCTCCAAGCTAAAGAGACCCAGCTCCCTTAGCCTTTCCTCATAAAGGAGGTGTTCCACTTCCTTCATCATCTTCGTGGCTCTGTGCTGGACTCTCTCTAGCAGTTCTGTGTCCTTCTGGAACTGAGAGGCTCAGAACTGGACACAGTATTCCAGATGTGGTCTCACCAGAGCACAATAGATGGGGAGAAGAAAGAAAATACCATGACATTGAAATGAAATTAAAACTCACTCTTGCACATTAGAAGTTAAAATTCTTAGAGTTGTGTTTTTGGATAAAAACTCACAAAACCCACACAACCAAACACTAAGAATTTTTTATGCTAAAAAGGTAAGAAAGATTAAGACGAAATTTTGTTGTGGCAGTTGAATTCAGATACCAGCAATAAATGTTATAGGAAAACTGGGAGCTAGCTAACCGAAGAACTCACTGTGTTGCACTAATGTTTTTCGTGGATTTTAATCTGTGCAATTTTAATTGTCTGCACAAAAGCTGTATCATATTAAACATATTTATCTGTTTTTAGTGTCATATTCCTGTCAGATATGGTTGGAGAGTTTTGGTATGCACTGAAGTTGATTGTAGAGAAACCACTGCCAACTATGCTACAGGAAGTAGAATGTGAGCTTGGAAAGTAAGTATGTACTTCATAGTGCTGAATTTGGTCACTAGTTTGAGGTATCATGGAAAACATGAAAAGTTTACATCAAAAAGCCAAATGAGTGCTGTGCAGACACTACAAGGCTTTATGCTGTGGATATGTGTGTAGATAGATCCAATTCTCCTTGCAGAAAAACGACTGAAATCAAATTTTCTTCTATATGTAGGTGACTTCTGAAGCCTTTATATTGAAATCACTCTGATGGTACTGCAGAATGCAACCATAGAGATCCATTATACAGAGTTCTATTTTTTGTTTCTGAACTAGCAATATAATTGACAGGCCTGCTGTATACTTTCTTGTATACCAGTTATCAATTTTTTCAACCTCTCAAGAGATGGCAAATTAATAAAATAGCTTTTGTCTGGCTGATGCTGGGTGTAGACATGGTTGAAAGGCTGCAAGTTTTAAGAAAATCAGATAATGAGAGCAGAGAAATAAGTCTAATTCTTGAGTGACATTTCTTCAGCATAATTTTCAATTCTAACTTTTGAGAGAAATCAAAACTTTTAGGAAAAGGCTTTCAAGAATGTCGGAATTTCAGTAGTGATCTTCCACCTGTTTCCTCTGACTAGTAGGTTCTGTGAACATGCTGCTTTTCTAAAAGCTAAATTCCACTTTGACTATATCTGTAATTAATGTACCTTATAGAATGAGCAAAAATATTGCTAGAGAGTACAGTATGAATTTTTACTTGTTTAAAAATTTTGTCTGTGAAAAGGTTTTGCTATTCATAATGATACTTAGAGCTAAGTTAACTGGCAGCAGCGCCTTTGTTAGTATGTTTTTCTAAGAAACTGTTCATTTTTTGGTTTTTTCTTCTAAACTGGCTGGAGTAAAACCAGTGATTTATCTCTGTAGCTGACACTGTTAAGAATTAGAAATTACTTAAAATTGTTTCGTTCAGATGGTCTGACATTCTTAATTTTCTCTAGCATGCACTACCTCTGAACAACATGCACAAGTGGTCTGGTTGAGGATGGCAAGTAATCCTTTCCGACTGCAGATAAAATGTATATTTGAAAGGATTAGCAACACTTACATACTTGACTGTCAAAGCTCCATCTGAAATTCACTGAATTACATGTTTTATTTCTTCAAACGAGATTTCTTTTCACTTTACGAGGTGATCCATGTTGTAATTCCTATGCACATGTAAATGAACTCATGTACATGTGTCTTGGGCAGATAGTGACAGAAGAACAAATAAGTAATATTTAGTTCAATTATTATAAACAGCAGCAACAACAATTATGTAGAACTGAAAATTAACAGTAGTCCCATGTATGTTTAGATATAAAACTGTAAAACACAACTGACAACATTTTTCCTTTTCTGTTTGCGTTATCTGCCGTAATCTTGGTTTCATAAATTCTCCTTCTTTTTGTTATTTCCTTCAGCACTCCTTTTTTTCCCCTGGAAGTTTCTTTCTGTTTCTTTTGAAGTGCATGATTTTGGGATTTTGGACAATAGCAATAGATTTTGGCATTGAGGGTACAGTTAAATTATTGACAATTGCTCTACCTGCTGAAAATACAACGTAGTAGAAGTAAACTGGCTGCATTAATATATGATGAATATGCAAGTGCAGTGCATGTAGACATATGTACGTTGTCTGCATGAGAAACACATCAACTTGGGGTTTTTCTAATGAATGTACTTCCTTGCTGTGTTCACAGACATGTGGACTGTAAATGTAAATGTGAACTGTAAATGTCTTAGAAGGTTTGAATTATTTCTCATTGGTGGAGCTTTGTAATTGTCTACAAGAATTACTGTCTATATTTTTTTCCTTGAATACAGAGGTAGCATTTTAATATTTCTTTGAGTGTCTCTTTTTATATATTCTTTTTCGTTACTGATTTAGCTGTGATTAACGGGGTAATCTTTTCCTGAGGATAAATCTATGGAGCAATCTGGCAGTTGGCCTGCCACAGCTTTGACTAGAGTGAATATCCATTAGGTAGATAAATTACAGCAAAACCAATATACGTATCTCATTTTTCAAACTTTTCTTATTTATTGTTTTCACTGATTCACCTTGAATCTTCTTCATATCCTTTGGTGTTATAACAAGAATGTGATTTATAGGCATGTATCTTTGTTGAAAAAAATTTATTGTTTTGATGGGAATAAGAGGAATTTTGGGGATTCTTATTAATTCTTGTGCAAATTATCTCCCTAATGAAAGTATGTTATACTTTTATTCTTAATTAGGAGATAAAGGGCATTCTGAAAAATAGAGCATTGGCTGACACTTAGGCAATCAACACACTCCAATCTTTGTTGTGAGACAGCTAAAATACTCGTTAACATACATAATCTACATGTGTAGCATAAAGATTTATCATTATGCTATAATGGTGTGCTGGTTTGGCCCTGGCTGGGGTCCAGGTACCCACCAAAGCTACTCTATCACTCCCACTTCTTAGATGGTCAGAGGAGAGAAAAATACAACGCGAGGCTAGCAGGTAAAGACAACAATAGTTTAATAAAGCAGGAAGAGCCAAAGCTACTCATGGAAGCAAAGGCAAATAATAAAGATTATTCTCTACTTCTCATCAACTGGTGTTTAGCTGCCATCCTAGGATGCAGGGCTCAATACACATAGCAGTAGTAGAATATCCCTTTGGTCAGTTTGGGTTAGCTGGCCTAGCACATCCCTCAGCCCTCCCCATTTGGGGACATTAAAAAAACGAAAACCAACATCCCACAGGCCTGATGCTGGGAAACCACTGCTCAGCAGTAGCCACAACACCAATGTGTTACCAACACTGCTCCAGCTACCACCACAAACACAGCACTGTGTGATACATCATGGGGAAGATAAACTCCATCCTGGCTAAATGCAGTACAAAATAACAACTGGATAATTACACAATACAAAAAATTGTTTGTCCATGCAGATGAAAAAAAAGTAGGGAAACAGGCAGAACTTCCCTTGAAATGGCTGGTGTGGAATAGTGTATTGAGATGTCGAATTTATAAGATGATTAAAAATAATAGTTGTCTAGTGACACTAAACCAAAAGCTATTGGCAGCACCACTTAGTTACAAGCTTTTCCTATATGTTTAGCTTTAATTTCTGTCCAGTGCTTTTCTTAAGGCTGAGGTCAGGATAATAAGATATTCTTTATTTTACTAACTGAAGTTTTTTCTGGTCTAGGCGCTCAGAATTTTATATTTGACTGAAATGTTTTGTGCCAAAGCTAAATCTACAGAAACTAAGAAATGAAAGATAAAACATAGATCTGCAAATTGGAGACTATGAATAAAATGTGAACTATAGCATCTGAGACACTAGGATTCATTTTTATATCTTTGTGTCTAAAGTTAGGCATCAACTTTAAAGTACTAACTGTAGGCTCCTCCTGTAGACAATGAAAAAGTGATTCCACATCTTAATTATCTCTATATAAGGAACAATTCTTCCTGAAAATGTTGTTGTTCTTGTTGAGATTTGGGGGAGCTAGACAGGTATTTTAAACAGCTAATTGAAACTGTCATCCTGGTACCTAAAGTACAGCAAGCCAAGTTCTGCCTTTATGAGTGACTGAAGAATGCTTATTGCTATCACTTTAAATTATTAATAATTAATAATATTAATGCTATTAAATATGAGTGGAAAAATACTGATGTAATAAAACAGATTCTTATTTTTAAAAGTACTAATTTTTCAAGAGGGAAACTCCTGTAATAACTAATAAAATGCAGTAGAAGAAGCTTTGTAATTAATAGTCTTTTCATATGTGTACTTTTTCCAGATGTGCATGTCTGAACATACCTCTCTTTAATCCTACACATGAAATCCTGGTACTAGAAATTGTTAACAGCAATCCTAGCAATTTTTCAACTCAGACTGATCCAGAGCACCCTGTAAGTAAGATTTCAGTACTTTCACAAAAAACGAAAGCACTTTTTTCCGTTGGAAAATATATTGTCTAGTAATGTTCTGTGGGTTCAGAATATACAACATAGTCTCAGGGCTCAGAGATATGTATTCCAGAGGTTTTATAGCTAAAATATGAGAACATTTAAACTTCAAAAGCAATGCTAACTGAATTATAGATGTTTTTACTTTTGAATGCTTTGTGGGATGTTTCTGAGAAGGAATGCAACTTTGGTTGCAAATAATATTCAGGAGATATTAGAAGTTGTAAACAAATCAGCTATATTAGAAGCTTCTAAGAATCAATGGGATAAGTAGGTAAACATTTAGGCAAGTACATAAAATGTTAATTGAAGAATGTAAGACTATATCAGTCATAATAGTTAAAACTTGGTAACTAATTGTAAAGGGAGGTCAGAGGACTAGATTATATTTGAAGGTCCATTTCAACACAAAGTTTCCTACGATTCTATAATTCTGTGATTTGAATCCATGATTCTGTGACCAACTTTCAGGGAATATGACTAAGAATTGGATCAATTTAGCAATGAGGAAGCTTCATGAAAATACATGGGATAATTTTATTTTACAAACTCAGAGTTATCCCGAGACTGATTTCTACTGAGAAAAATCATCCTGTAACTGTACATAATACTTTTTCCTCTCCATCACAGAAACCTTTTTATCTTGCTGCTTAACATTTTTGTCCTTTAAAGGACTGAGAATCACACAGATATGCTCAGCTTTTGTATTTTCCATTGAGGCTGGCTACAGTTCTGGATGGACTGGATTCTGAAATATACTTGCTGTTGACCACTGATTGTTAATTCATGGTACAGGCCTTATAAAGACCACTTGAATATTATTAACAATTAATGCTATTAAATATGTGTCCTTTTTGTGATGGGCTGTTGAAAAAGGGGAGGACAGATACAAAGGGAATACCTTATCTACTGGAGATCAGTCCTGTGGAAAGGGACTTGGGGGTGGTGGTGATTGAAAAACTGGGCACATGCCACCAGTGTGCAATCGCAGCCCAGAAGGCCAACCACATTCTGGGCTGCATTAAGAGAACTGTGGCCAGCAGATCAAGAGAGGTGATTCTGCCCCTTTACTCTGCCCTGCTGAGACCTCACCTGCAGTACTGTGTCCAGTTCTGGAGCCCCAGCCCAAGAAGGATAAAGACATACTGGAGTGTGTCCAGAGAAGGGCCACTAAAATGATCAGGGGAATGGGGCATCTCTCATATGAGGACAAACTGAGACAGTTGGGGCAGTTCAGCCTGGAGAAAAGAAGGCTCCAGAAGGACCTCCTTTTGACCTTCCAGTACCTGAGGGGGGCCTACATGAAGGCAAGGAAGGTCTTTTCAAGAGGGTTTGTACTGGTAGGACAAGGAGCGATGGGTTCAAGCTGGGAAAGGATAGGTTTAAGCAGGATATTAGAAAAAAGTTCTTCAATGTGACAGTCGATGATTGCTGGAATGGGCTGGCCCAGAGAGGTGGTGGGGGCTTTATCCGTGGAGTCTTTTAAGAAAGGGTTTTAAGGAAGAAGAACCCATTTAATTCCAACACCACACCAAGACCGATTCAACACCAAAAACATACCAGCAGCAATCATATGGTCCATACATGCCTGTTTCAAGCTGTTTCTCCCTTTCCCTCGGGGAAAAAAACCCTAGTTCTTTCCACTACGGCAATGTGGCATCCTCCCCACCCTGCCCTGGAAGACAAGTCCTCCAATAGCTTTCTCTGGCTAGCATGGGGGGTTTTCCTTAAGCTGTGGGTCGTCCCAGTGCCTGACCACTTGCTCCAGCCCAGTGTTTCCTTCCTCGGAGCCAGCTGTTCCTTTAAGATAAGTCTCCTGCTCCTTGGCCTCAGGTCCATCCTTTTCTCTGACATGTGGTCTTCCATAGACTACAGATGGGACTGCACCATGGTTTGGAGTTCTCTCTGTCCTCCCTTCTGCTCAATCTAGCTTCTATGCTGTCAGTAGGAACCTTTGTTATTGCGCTGGCTTGAAGGTTAAAGGCGCTTTCACCCGTCTGCTTCCATGTTTCCCCCACGCCGGAAAAGAAGGAAGGGAGGGAAAAGGGCGCGGGCCCGTCGCGCGCCCTATCCCAGCATGCACCTGGCACTTGGCGACCGGAACCCTGCCGGTGCTCCGCTCTGCCGGCGTTCACCTGGCAACCGCGCACCCAGACCCCGGTAGCCCTCCTCCCCCTTGCGAAAACAGACCCGCACTTAGAACTTAAGGCAAAAACGCAAGTGCGAAATCCCCTCCCGATCTACCACTACCAGTTGATAAAAGCTTAACTAGAGGATATCGTGCAGGAGAAGGCAGCTGGGCTGGGCAGTAAATCAGAGCACGGGAGCCGTGCGCCCTCTCCCCTTCGCAGCTGGCCTGGACTCTCTTTGTCACCCACCCTGGCTTCCAGATGGTCCCACCGGAACTAGCGTCCCCCTCCGAACCCTACCCCACATTTTGTGTTCCTATGTGGGGCACACGGGAGTGGTTTGGGAGATATACAAGTGTTTTCCTGGGTCCTAAAGTATAACGCATCACAGTCGTTCAAGGTCCTGCGGCCTCCTAGTTCATGATTGTACTTGTAGACACACCCAGACAACAACTAGGAGAATCAGGATGCCTGTGGCCCTTGCTTGGGTTCGGCTCTGAGATGGAAGAGAAAGCCACAAGGCAACAAGATAAAGCAACATTAGGAGCCTCTGCCTTGGGCTGAGAGTAAACACATCTGTCCCTGCTTCACTCCAGTTTGGCCTCAGCAGTGTGGCCATGGCTAGTTGTCCTGGTGCTGCTGCAATGGGCCCCCATCCCTGTCCCTATCATGATTCTTGTTACCTCAAGTGTGGTGGGACAGAGCTACTTGTGGAAGTCCCCGTCCTGCTGTACCATAAGCTCAAGCTTACATCAGTCCAAACTAAGCACCGCACAAGAGCATGGAGGGTCAAACCCAGGGGTGGGAAGAGGTTGCTGGACTTGTAGGTGAAGTCAGGCATCTTGCAACCGTTACTGTAGAAAACAAAAATGAATGTTATAGTAACACCTGTTCATTGCCTTCAGCAGCCAATTCTTGCTATGCTATTTCCTTTATAAAGGCTTGTCAGTGCCATCTGTTGCAGGTTGTTTTGACCTTTATTACTTGTAAATGGTATTAATTGTTTACATCTTGAGTATTCATAATTAAAATCAGTTGTCTTTTTGTATCTTCTTATGTGCGAGTACTACTTAAACATGAATTATATGAGAGGCCTACTACTTTTTATTAAACTAAAAAAAAATACACAAAGTACTTGCATATTCAATGATTCTAGCTGTTAAATCTTTCAATCCATTGGCATTTTTATTATTCATAATTCTATTATTTCACTGCTTATCTAGTTCTCAAAACATTTATGACCTTGTTGTAGTCAGCTACTTTGTTTTTTCCTGTGCAGTTGAGACTCAAGCATTATACTTAGCATGAAGAGAATTTAATTTGCAATCAATATCATTTACAATGTTAGTTTAGATAAAAGTAAGCAGAAAACAGACAAAGCACTAGTTTATTAAAACCTACCATGTATTCCCCTTATAAGCCACCTCGTGTCTTTGGAGGTCAGTATGATAACCTTTTAGAGTCATCAATACGATCAGACACCAAAGTCATGTTTGAATGGTATTTGTGAGGGCTGCTGTCCCTATCCTTGGAACAATCTGTAACACCAGCTTTGTAGTTTATTGGGAATGAACGTGCAGTGACTGCTGCTAGGATTGTTTACTGCAATACATTTGCTGCTTTAGCAGCTTGTGCTTGCTGAGACGAGAGAAAGTGTCTGCTGGAACAGATTAATCACATAAACATCATTAATACAAAGCAGACTTGAAAAATTTTATTATTTTATCACTCTCTTTCCTTTGCTTTTTTTCTTCTTTTTGTACAGCTGATTGTTGCTCCTCATTCCACCACTGAAGTACCCGTGCAATTCTGTCCATGTGCCCTTGGAAGAGACAGTCACAAGGCATCAATAACCTTCAAATGTTCACAGGTATGCTGCTGTGTTTGTAGCCCACAACACTTGGAATTCAGGTTAGATGATATTTTTAATACGCACGTGAGTAAGAATTTCAGTCTGTAGGTCAAGTAGAATTTAATGGCTGGATGCATAAGAAAGGACCAAATACAAAGATGTTTGAAAATTATGATCTGTTTTAACCTTGGTTTTATACAGAAATTATTCTCTTTACACTATTAAGCTGGTATGATAACCTAGGAGCAAGAATAACTAATGAATAATTTTAGGCTTCTTAGTGATTAGTTCCCTGTGTAACACCAGAAGACTGGCACTTAGCATTGTCACCTCTGAAATTAAACTTCTTAATGTTTTTCCCAACCCCCCAAAAAGTAAATTTTTTTATTTCTTATCTGAACTAAATTTTGGAAGGTCACACACTTGAAAAAGGTTAATTTTTTTAAAACAGTTTTTACTTTGATCAGTACCTTTTGCTTGTGAATTTCCTAGTTTTAAGTGATAAACAGGTGAAGAAACAGACAAGAGTCATTAATATGACCTAGAATCTGATTTAAAATAACAACTGGAACAAAAAAAACCCACCCTAATAATGTGATGTAAATGATAATTTTTCTCACATGAACTGTGGCTGAATGAAGTGTTTGCTTTCTGTGCAATTTCCTCTCAGTATTTTTTTTTACTATCATATATTTTAAAAAATGTTGACCTGTGAACTACTCCAGTTAAGTGCTATCACAACTGGGATTCCTTATAAGGAATTTTCAATAGTATTTTAAGTAAAATTACAAAAGGAATGTTCTTTTCTATGAAGAAAACATAGGAAAGCAAGTGAGATAGCAAATTTTTTTCTGATAGAGTATGTTAACAGACAGGTTATTTGTAGGTGGTGTTAGCACAGCATTTATTTTCAGTCTGTCTCTTCTTAAATATTTATTAAGGATAAAAACAACAAGGCAGCAATTCTCATATGACTAGCGTGTATCCAAGGCAAGTTCAAGAGGATGGAATGCCCTTATCGTAATGGTACAAAATACCTAAACTACATTCTTAAGAAAGAAAATCTTCAGCAAATATGAAAAACCAATACAAACAAGCCATTTAAATCTTTCTGTCAAATTGAGCCCTGCCGCCTGAACCTTGTCTTCCAGTCCATCTCCTTTCAAGTAGTGGCAAGGCTGCAAGTTTTTATCTGCAGTGAAGTTCATTCTGTATCCGATCCTTCTAAGTGTTCTTTAGACACCTTTAACCATTTCAGTATATTGGTTTAACCTCTGTCATTTCTTAGTGCTCTCTTTACACCTGAATCTTTAGAGTTCTGTGAATTTGTATTAATTTTGACTGCCACTGCTGATACTGCCAGTATGCAGACTATTTTAGCTTGCTGTTTGTTAGAGCTGACAGTGAGTATTTGCACAGGTATAACTGCCTTTTCAGAAGAGGAGAGAAGAGCAGGAAGGAGGAGCAGGAAGGGCAGGAAGAAAAAATAGGAGTGGAATGGAATTTTGTTGCAGTTCAACTGCTAAAATATTTTCATTCATGATGATCACAAAATAGAATATCATCCATAAGTGGTCAGATCTGATTAATCAAAAAATAAATAATGATATTTTTTCCACAGCTTAAAGAGTGGATATTTTACCTTTCGGGTACTGGTCGTCTTCCTCAGCCGATGGAACCAACCAGCATAAATGCATTTATTGGCCAGCGTTCTTCTATCATCATATCATTCACAAATCCAACTTGTGAAAATGTGGTAGCAGATGTCGTGCTGACAGGTACAAGGATTTGGATTTTTTTGATGTGGGGGAGGAGGAATTTAAGTTCCTTGGGTTACATTAAAATGAGATATGCTTACACTTGCCTCACTCCATTTCATGACAACAGAAGTACTGAGTATCCATCCTGAAAAGCTCTGTGGCTGTGCTATGAAAGCTGAGAAATAACACAAACCTTTGATGATTGTTCATGGTAGACTCTTACATCGTACAGCCAATGTATACATGCAGCTGACAGTTGGCACTGTAACACTAAGGCAATAGAAGACTTCTGTGATGGCTTTGGGGAGCTGTATGTCTAAGATAAATAGATGTTTTGTTTTGGTTGTTCAGGTTTTTTTTGATACATTTTTAGCATATTATGAGATTCTACATATCTAAATAACTGAGTAAGGGCAAAATATTTGAGGTTTTTTTCCTGACTGACCTTGAACTAAGCATGTGTTAGCAATATTTTCAAACAAACTTTATAAACTAATATCCAGAATTAGCAAAGCTCTCCAAGTCACTGTGCATATTGAGATTTCATGAATGCTGTAGAACTCAAGTCACATATTCTCCTTGATGTCTGAAATTTGCTCAGTGAAATTTGCTTACTGTGACTGAAACAGACGGCTTTAGAAGATTCTCTGAATCTTCACCTAGTCAGCATAAGGTGCAGCATCAGAAAATGTGCCAAAGCATTTCCTGGCATCTATTTTTAAACAAAAATTGAAAAGAAACCTTCCAGTGCTCCCTGACATAGACCCCATTGATGAGGAAACATAAAAGAATAGCAAATCTACCTCCTCTGAAAAATAAAATTTTAAGAAGGATTTGCAGTCTCACTGTGATTTGCGGTTTGTAGCACATAGAATAAATGTGACTTGAAGAACTTGTAGCTTTTTTTTTTCATTGAACTAATAGTATTTAATTATATCTTCTGAGATATGAATTAGAAATACAAAAGTACAGCTTTGACTGCATATACTTACATATGTATGGAGGAGTTTTGAGATTCTTTTTCCTAAATGGTGCCTGGTCTAGAGCGTTTTGTTCTCATGACTGAATGCTCTGTTCTTTTGCAAACCAAGGATTTTTGGCTGACTATAGTGCAGTTTTCCAAGTTTGACTGCTAAAATATTTTTATTAATGATTGTCACAAAATGGAATAGCATTCAAAAGTGATAAGACTACTTCTATGTTTCTATTAATGTTCTCTTCTGGAAAACAGTGAAGAAACCAATAGCCTGTAGTGGATCTGCTGTTCACAGGCTACATAACTTATGGCCAGGATTTCACAGGCCTGAGGTGGAGAACTTAGGTATGTTAGAAGATGAGAAGCTCGACATGAGCTGGCAGTGTGAGAATGCAGCTCAGAGACCCAATTGTATTCTTGGCTGGATCAAAAGAGGTGTCAGCAGCAGGTCAAGGGATGTGATTCTTCCCCTCTTTTCTGCTCTTGTGAGACCTCACTTGAGTATTTTGTCCAGTTCTGGAGCCCTCAATACAAGAAAGACATGGAACTCTTGAAGTGAGTCCAGAGGAGGGCCACAAGAGTGATGAGAGAACTGGAACACCTCTCCTGTGAAGACAGCCTTCTGTCTTCACAGAATCTGTCTGAATTTGGGCTATTCAGCCTGGAGAATGCTCCAGGGCATCCTTATAGCAGCCTTCCAATACCTGAAGGGGACCTACAGGAAAGAGGGAGAGGGGCTTTTTACAAGAGACTCTAGTGATAGAACATACTGGGAATGGTTTCAAACTGAAAGAGGGCAGATTTAGATTCAACTTTAGGAACAAATTCCCCACTATGGGGGTGTTGAGGCACTGGAACTTTTTACTCAGAGAAGCTATAGATGCCCTCTTCCTGGAAGTGTTAAGGGGGCTTTGACCAATCTGATCAAGTGAGGCGTGTCCTTGCCTATGGCGGGAGGATTGGAATTATATGATCTTTAAAGTCCCTTCCAACCTTGAATGTTCTATGATAGCAAAGATGAATTTTGTCATTCGTATAGCTTAAGCCACTGTGACCATGAGATGATCCAGTTTACTCAAATTTCTGTATGCTAAAGTACAGAAAGATACTCAGAGCAGGGTCAGTGTTCCAGAAAGTTTAGGAGTAACTAATCTGATTACTTATGAAGACTGAGAAATCAGGGAGGCTGGGTTTGGCAAGGTGTATAGCCAAAGGGAGCATACATTGGACATAGCTTGTGCAAGAACCAACAGCAGCAGCCTGAATAGGAATGGAACACAACCAGTGTGCAGAGGCCCTAGATGCTACTCACTTACAATTTAGTGTTTTAGTGGTTTTCACTTACAATTTTACTGGTTTCACAGAACCTAATACCAAATACAGGTTGCTACAAACTGTCTCTGCAGAAGAGGTTGCAGAGAACTTCAGAGAATGAAGTTTATTGGCTGGGAAGATAGATTAGTATACTCAGGGCCTTGATCACTGATGCTTTTAGTCCAGATGATCCAATTAATTCTAAGTGTTGCTAACTGATATGTACAAATCTTCTCTTATCTGCCCTCTATTTCTTCACAGTAAGTTATCAGAGAGGCTCATCAATATCCTGTATTCTTCACTGGAAAGGAAATGTTGATAAAATACCACGTTCTTCCCTCTCAGTGTTGGATCTGTTTGCTGTTATTCTAATATGTTTCCAAATGGCTCTGTTGCTTTCTTATTGGTCCCCAGTTTTAGTTCCACAGTGAACCTTTTGTCTTTTTAGTTCTTTACCATACGTTGTATGATTTGTTTAGGGCAATGCTGCAAAATTATACAGTAGTAAGCTGAAGTTGAAAAACAAATATGAGAATAGTTGATGCTTCAGCTGTGTGCTGTTACAGCTCAAGCCTGAACAAGAGTGTGACAAGTTTACACTGATGGTTTACACTGTTAATATAAAGCCCCATGGCCTGTTTCTAGCAGTAGAAATAAAATATTCACTAATCACAGAATGTTAGGGATTGGAAGAGACCTTAAAAGATCATCCAGTCCAATCCCTTGAGCAGAGCAGGATTCTTGTCCTTGCCCCTTATCCTATCATTAGATGACACTGAGAAGAGCCTGGCTCCATCCGCCTGACACCTGCCCTTTCCATATTATATCAACATTAATGGGGGTCACCCCTCAGTCTTCTTTTCTCCAAACTAAAGAGACCCTGCTCCCTCAGCCTTTCTTCATGAGGGAGATGATCCACTTCCTTCATCTTTGTGCTGGGACTGCTCAAGCAGTTCCATGTCCTTCTTGAACTGAGGGGCCCAGAACTGGACGCAGTATTCCGGATGTGGTTTCACCAGAGCAGAGTAGAGTGGGAGGAGAATCTCTCTCAATATATCTACTAACCATCCTTGTACTGATCCACCCCAGGATGCCGTTGACGTTTTTGGCCACAAGGGCCCATTGCTGGCTCATGGTCATCCTGCTGTCCACCAGGACCCCCAGGTCCCTTTCTTCTACACTGCT
>JAOXOE010000001.1:74238496-74262698 GCA_028565055.1 Phoeniculus purpureus
TCTAGGTGATCCTGCTGTGGCAGGGGGATTGGACTAGATGATGTTTCGAGGTCCCTTCCAATCCCTAATGATTCTATAAGATCTCACCATAATGCAGGAGTGCTTGTCAGAACAATATGGCTGTTACTGTTCACGTTTTCTAAGTACATTTTCCAGCTCCCATTTTGCCAGGCTGTCATATGAAACGGGAAGATTTTACTATAAAATCACTCAAGTTTTGGATAATTACTAGTTTTATTTATTTGTCATTTCTAGTGAAAAATGAAAGAATTGTGATTACTAGCCAGCCAATTGTTGACATTGGCGTGCATATGGGCTGATCTTTTCCTCTTGTATCATTTTGGTTTCTCTACAGCATTGGAATTTCTATATGAATTGAAATATCAATCAGATGAAGTTAAATGTCAGCTGGAATCTTTCGTTGGTATGCATCTGCTTCAAAGTGAACCGGATGGAGAATCTGGGAATGTAACACTTGTCTTTAATATAGTATTTGCACCTAACAAGGCAATGAGGTAAGCTGCTGCTCCTTATTACCAACAGTATATGCAATAAAATCCCACCTTTTCACTCTTAGCTGTGTACGTACCTCCCTGTATTGTTTTCTTCATTTTGTTTTCATCTCTGAGATCTATTATTTTAGGTTTTGTCAGTTGTTGCGTGTTAGTATGATATCGTTGGTGTTTAGACTGACTGGTTTGGGGTTTTTTTAATGGTTCAGTTGAAAATGCTTTTGTGTGTACATCCGTGCTTAGTATATGAGGGAAGGCTTCTTTCTGCCATCTACCGTCTACCTGGACTTTGGTTAAACCTGCTGCCTTTGGAAAAATGCTGTTTCCTGCAGCTTTCTCCTGGAGCAGCTGGCTTCTCATGGCTTGGATGAGGGCACTCTGATAGATAAAAAAGTGTCTGGATGGCTGGGCCCAAAGCATAGTGGTAAACAGAGTTAAATCTGGTTGGTGACTGATCACGAGTGGTTTCCTCAGGGTTCAGATTTGGGATCAGTCTGGTTTAATGTCTTTATCAATGGTTTGGATGAGGGAATCAGTTTGCCCTCAGTAAGTTTGCAGATGACACCAATTTGGGCAGCTGAGGCAATCTGCTTGAGGGTAGAAAAGCTCTTCAGAAGAACCTGAAAAGGCTGGATTGATGGGTCAGCTGTATGATGTTTAACAAGACCAAGTGCTGGGTACTGCACTTGGGTCATAACAAACCTATGCAATGCTACAGGTTTGGGGAATACTGAATGGCCTCCTGGTTTGTATTAGAAACAGTGTGCCAGCAGGAGTAGGGAAGTGATTGTCTCCTTGTACTAGTGAAGCTGCCTCTTAAATACTGTGTTTAGTTTGAACCCTGCACTAGAAGAAGGGCATTACTATGTTGGAGTGTGTCCAAAGAAGCTGTTAAGGGGTCTTGAGGAGAAGCCTTATGAGGAGTGACTGAGGGAACAGGAGTTGTTTCGTCTGAAGAACAGGAGGCTGAGGGGAGACGTTATCATTTCTACAACTACCAGAAAGGAGGTTGTAATGAAGTGGAGGTTAGTTTCTTCTAAGCATCAAGGAATAGGAGCAGAGGAAATCATCTCACCTTGTGCCAGAGGACACTGGATTTTAGGAAGAATTTCTTATTTGAAAGTATTGCCAAACACTGGAACAGGCTACCCAAGGCATTAGTGGAGTCCCCGTCTCTCAATGAAAAAAAAGACATAGATGTTGTGCTGAGGGACATGATCTAGTGGTGACCTGGCAGAGCTGGGTTAATGACTACATTTGATGTTCTTATAAGTCTCTTCCAACCAAAACAGTTCTGTGATTCTGTGAATTTACTTGTAAATACTTGAGTATTGATGGGCTGCTAATGAAAATTAGCTGTTTCCAGAATGCACTGAAAGCATGTGAATTGAAAACTGTGAAAGGTTTTGCCTGCATGGGGTATGTGTGTATTCTTTTGGCTGGATCAAATAGGTGAATTTGAGATTAGACTTTTGTGACCTGGTAGCAATGTACACAGGAAAATATTATCATCTTACAGCTGTCATGTGAAACATGTCAGATTTGCTTTGATTTACATTGGTATACCCCACCTTTTTAAAAAGAAACTGAGAAAGGAGAGTCTTCAGAGAGACAGAAGTCACACCCTCCTTTTGAAGCAGTCAAATATGTAAGGGGAAGAGGCTGGAAAGAAGCAAGCACATAGTAAAATCAGAGGCTCAACTTTACCAGGAGTATTAGGGAACAGTCACTTTTTGTGGTTTGTTCTTTTGTCTTTGTATACTTGAGACTCAGCCAGGCTCAATGACTCAATGACTGCAATTAGTTAGTGTCTTTATCTTCAGAATCTTCAGCACGAACTCTCAGATGGTTTGAAGACATCAGGGTCTAGAATTTTTTTTAAGTACCTGTACCTTGTCAGATTCTAATATGAATAGCTAATATGTTGTGGGAAAAATTATCCTCTAACACTGCAGTAAATAAAGAGTAATGATTAAAACAAATTGACTTAAATTTGTTTAACTAAACAGAGAGTATGCAGAAGAATCAAATCTCATGGTTGTGCCAATCATTGTTCTTCCTTATTACATCCTTTCTTGTACTTGAAGTATCAGTGCTGTTTAGTCTACATTCCAGTCTAAGTGCCAGTGGCACACGGTGTGCCATACAAAATTAAGGATGTATTTAATTTACGTGCTATTCTATATTTTTGTTTTACTGTAGTAAAATGTTCTACACAAGGCTTACTTTGAATGTTAATTTACTCTGTGTTATAATGTTGCTGTATGTATTGAATACTTTTCTCTGAAATTTTAAGGAACGAGGCAACTCTTGTGGTCAAGTGCACTACAGGTGGTGTGTGGAAGTTCCCAATGCTGTTCATTGCTACGGAGCCAGAAGTGGATGATGTCATCAACATTGAAGGAATTGGCCTGAATAAGGAATCTCTGGTTGGCTTTAAGCTTACAAGCCAGAAAAGGTAAAAATACTTATAGTAAGGTATTTCTGCAGTTTGCTGAAGTTCAAACTCGCTCTCAGACACATCACATAGGATAGATTTGGGCAACAGAAGCATAACTGGGTGGCAGCTATTTCAGCATTAATTTCAAGTGTATATTATAAAGGTAACAAATGTGATTTACAGAAAACAAGCCGCCTACATTTAGGCTGTAGCCTCTCAATAAAAAAAATTGTGGAACATATTCAAATGTTTATGATATGTTGAAGGTTTGGGTGTTAAAATGTGTAGTACATTGCGAAGAAAGATGCGCTGTCTATTAAAGCCTAGGTGCTCTTCAGTAATAGATTATTTTTCAGAGTACTTTATACTTACAGCAATCCTTTCCTTTGTATTGTGCTTTAGAAATTATGAAATTTGCCATTCTTTTAAAAGTTGTTCTGTTTTGTCATATGCAGTTAGTCCTCACCTGTTCACTAGGTGTCATTCTTCTGTATTTTGTTGCTCTGTTTTTCCAAAATCCTGCAGAAGTCTCTGTTAATATTATTTTCATGTGTGTTATATTTTCTTCAGAGTTTCATAGTGTTACAGCGAACCCATTATGTCATTTGTATACAGCAGGAAGTCAATGCATAAATTGTGTGGTACTGATAGGTTTAAAATTGTAAACAGTGAACATGAAATACTCAGCTTCTGGAAGTTTTTAAGTTCGTTATTTTCTTTACAACTATTTTTACTATATCTACAGAAGGTGTGCCAGATATGCTGACTGGCAGTTAACCACCATTGTAGATGCATGCTTTTATAGCATCCCCAGCATGAACAGTCTTTGGTTCCAGCTCAACTGATCTTTTTTTTAAGAGCTTATTTCCAAAAGCTGTGCCGCTAAGGTGGACATTTGTTCCAGCTTTTAGATGGCTTTCAGTGATGATAATTACTGAGAACTCTGAAAAAGGCTCCTATGACAGTGTTCAAGTTAACAGCTTTAATAGAATGGGCTGTTTCAGGAACAAAAGTGAAGCAATTGCGCTGGCAATACTGTAATCTGCTGGTAGGTGTTTGATAGTAGTGAAAAGACCTAATGTTCTCCAGAAAGGTATTATAAAACCTGAATCATTATAGTTGTATAAAGAAGGAACCATGATGGAAGACAAATTCTCTTTTTCCTTGAAATACCAACTTTATTTTAGATAATAGAAGTTCCTTCCACACATTTCAAATATAAAATGTAATGCTTGCATGTACTGAACAAGCTCCATGTTGTAAATAATGGCAATAACTACACTGTAAGCTTTATATTCCTTTATCGTGCATTTGCTTAGCAGATTTTGGTGGTGAAGATTTTGTTACAGAAATAAAAACGTCGGCCAACTGACTTTTAACATACTTGATATGCAGTTTAAAAGCAATTACACAAGAAACTTGTACATTATGGGTGTAATTTAATGCGTGAATAACTCAGATTGAAAGTAAAGCCATAAAATATTAGAATATGTATTAAAAGTTTCAGTTGGGATGTGGAATGTCATAGTGTAGACCTTCCCTGAAAGTAATTAACAGTAAATAATTAGAAGAACAGTCCTTCAGATAATCAGTTGTGGTCAAGAGACGTGGTGGTTTTTTCATACCTTCTGTCTTTGTTTTGTGTGCTGGATAGTACCTCATGGCACCGCTACTGTGAGAATGAGGGGGGAACAGAGATCTACTTCTGAGAAACCTGCTGGAAAGGCTCCACAGCTGGGTCTTTTTCTCCCTCTGCCACTTGCAGGACAGAGTGGTTGCAATCCTCACTGAGAAGATCTGTACATCTTTTTGTGTTCATAGAGTGCATAGCCGTGCAACAAACATATCTGAGAACAAGCCCCCAGAAAGGCTCAGAACCTTACTAAGGACAGATTAGCGTCCTCATATACCTGTCAAGTTAAAGAGAATCTTCAGTGATCAAGAGAGCATCTGTGGATCCACAGAGCATTCTACAAAATTCTACTATTAATCTAAAGATATAGTTAGAATAGTTTATCTTAGCACCTCTCACATAGTGACAGCTGCAAAGAACAAATTTTGTCTAACCTTCATTTTTTGGAGTCTGAATGGAAACTGGTAGAAAATATCAGTAAATGACACACATGTGGCAAAGCCTCCAAAATGTTATAATCATCCTTCCTAATAACACAATACCTGACATGTCACACATTTAGCTGGGAGCAGCATCTAGCCGTGTCACCTGGATGGCTTTTAGCAGGAAAAGTCGGTTTACCAATCTGCAAATAATAGCACCCCTGAGCAGAACAGGAGTGAGGCAGAAATCATTACGTTTTGTGAAAATAAAACTCCTAGCTCTGGCTTTGGTTTTACAGTGCATAAAAAACAAAAGCGATGTTATAGCTGGTAAAGTGTTCCCTGGCGGTCATCTGTCACACAGTGTTGCCTCATGTTTTTTGAAAGCCCTCATTTCAAAGCTGTAGTGTGGTGGTTGGAGTGAAATGTTTAGTGATGCCCAGAGATCAGGAGGTAGAATGGTGACATAAACCAGAGTTGGTTTTCACAGAATCACAGAACATTAGGGATTGGAAGGGACCTTGAAACATCATCTAGTCCAATCTCCCTGCCAGAGCAGGATCACCTAGATCAAGTTACGCAGGAACATGTCCAGGCAGGTTTTAAATGTCTCCAGAGAAGGAGACTCCACAACCAACCTCCCTGTGCAGCTCATTTCAGTGCTCCGTTGTTTTGGTATGGCACATAACCGGTTTTGATAAATAATGAGGATTTCCTAATTTTTTTTTTCCCATTGTGATTTTTCTTGGTTGAATTGATCTCAGTTGTACCAGCTACCACTAATAATTATATAGGTTTTGAGAACTGCACATGGTTAATTAGTTTCCAGAACTTCAGTATGTAATAATGGAAATTTCTTGTGCCATCCAACAGATGTCAACAAGAATTTAAAAGAAGTAAGTTTAGTTATAATTAGCTGATTTTGGAAGCACATTACAACATTTTCCAAACATATCCCTTATTTGCTCAAACAGTTATGTACATTTACAGAATACATTTCTACAGGATTCATTTACTGCCTCACAAGTCTGAGGAAAAGAGTGTAAACATTAAAGCTGTTTCAAGCCTTGATCTAGTAAAAGTTTATATTTCCAGAATTGCTGGGTATTTTGTCATGTTTGCAGGGAGATTGCTATGGTAATACAAATGCTAAGATTTTCTTTAACTGAAGACTGTTCAGATTAGTTCACTAGTTTGAAAATTACCTATCATGAGAACACTGAAATGCACACACTGCTATTTAAGATTAAAGGAATAATTATAAATGTCTGTTAAACAATAGCTCGATTTCCACTGTGTCTGGTTGCCATGATTCCATTGTCCAATTATTATTGAAATTCAACATAGTGTTTGCTCTTGTTCAATATTTGAAAAAGGATTGAGTTCATATTGTCTGATAGCAATATCAAACGATTTTGACAGGAGTCATGGAACATGCAGGTGGGAAGAGACATTTCCTTTCTCTGGTTTATATGGCCTCTGCCCTGTGCTTGGTTCGTATGTGTTT
The DNA here is from genome assembly GCA_028565055.1 of Phoeniculus purpureus. Taxonomy (NCBI): domain Eukaryota; kingdom Metazoa; phylum Chordata; class Aves; order Bucerotiformes; family Phoeniculidae; genus Phoeniculus; species Phoeniculus purpureus. Next base: position 74,245,011 of record JAOXOE010000001.1, read on the forward strand.
TCAAAACTCTGCGCTTCATTAAACTTTGTCAAGTATGCTAGGCCAGCCTCGAGTTAAACCAAAGCATTCTTAAACAAACAGAGACTGTCTCATTAGCGTCCTTCATGGCTGAGAAATGACAAGCTCAACACTGGCTCCAGAGCTGTTTTACCTGAAGCAGTAATCAAAAAGGAGTAATTAATTTTTAATCATTTTAACCACATAATTATTAATTTTTAAATATACATCAAATATACAGACACTGAAAAAAATTATCTCTGAAATTCAGGTGCTATTCTGGGAATATCTCCAGCTTTCTCTGCTATAGAGGGTGAAAATGAGGAAGACATTTACGTATGCTTGTGAGCTAGCCAGGATGCTAGGTCACCTCCCTGACGTGAAAACACTGCTTGTTTTTTCATGAGACACCATCTTAAGATATATGTTTGAAACAAAAATTAAACATCCATCAGCACTACAGGCACTGTGAAAGGTTCCTGTTTCTGATTGTGTGTGGGTAAAGTTTTAATTGCTGATTCTTGCACCGTTAGAAACCCTTTGGGCATTTAAAATTGCCAGAATTCCTATTTTGCTTGTGTGAACATAGATTCCACTTTGAGGAATATTTTGCATCCAGTAGTTGATGCTTCTTTTGGCTAAAACTGCTAAGATTTGGGGACAAATGGGAAAGGGAATAGAAAATTTGGGAGATAAGTGACTTGATCTAGGTGTCCTGCTCTGGCAGGGGGATTGGACTAGATGATCTTTAAAGGTCCCTGATGTTCTGTGATTCTGTGATAAGTAAAGTGCTGTCTTCAAATGTTCCTAAATGTACTTTATACAACAATGATATGGAAATGAAGACCTGTGTTCAGGTCTCTATTTCCAGACCCAAGATTTGAATATTCATCTCAGGCATTTTTTGGTGAGTGCTCAACTCTGCTACTCAGTCTAGGAGGAATCATTACTATTTCATCCAGTGCCTGTATGAGGTAAGTGTGCTCTAGGCATTCACAGCTGAGCAGTCCTATTGGGAAATGTAGATGTGAAAATTCCAAGCTTTGATGGCACACAGATGGGAACTCAGGATTAGTGCTTATGGCCCAGGGCTATAAACTCAGCTGCACAACTTCAGGCAGCACAATAAGAGATTGTCGACATAAGTTTGATGTCACAAGACTTGAAATGTAATTTCAGACAGTTGGTAATTTTGCTCACCTCGCTGTCACCTAAAAGAAAAATTCAGCTAAATCTGCTAATGTGCCCAAGTCTGACAGCAATGCTAATTTTCACTTAATTTTTCTTCAAGGAGGCAGGAGCTTTTTGTTTTCCTTTTCTATTCTCACGCTGTTTGTTTCTACAAAGATACAGCGTGACCTTTCTTCATGAAAGCATTTTGAGTTTAGGAGAATCTTTTGTGAGGACACGTTCTGGAGGAGACCTATTTTTGAGCAATCTGACACCGAGCCAGCATTATACCCATGAAGCAGCACTTGCCCAGGAAATGTGGGACATTTCCATAGAGATACGAATCGTCATAAAATATTAAATTTCACTCCTTGGTAAGTGTATTCTTTGAAAAGCTGTATTGTTTCTGGTGTGGCAATCCGTGAAGGAGCAAATTTGAACAGCTTTGCTGTGAAAGGCTGTTAGTTTTTCATTCCTTCATTTTATCAGGTGAGAATGTGTTCCTTCTAAACTCGCATAATACTCCCCTTTTGTATTGTGACAGTGTCGTGGGTTATTTTCTGACAATGACATTGTATTTCTAGTTTTGATTGCTTTTGTGTTCTTTCTGTCCAGATAGTGGTAGTGTTTTCCCCACTAACAGATGTAAAGACTAAAAGAAGAAAGCCTGACTGAAAAAATGCAAAAATGCGTACTCCTTTAATGTTAAGAAATTTTATGTCAAGGAGAAATTGTAGTAGATTGGCTTCAGTTTAGGATTGGCGTAATATCGTACTGTAGTACAATCGCCATCGCAGAAGGCCACTCACATTCTGGGCTGCATCAAAAGAACTGTGGCCAGCAAATCAAGAGAGGTGATTCTGCCCCTGTACTCTGTCCTGGTGAGACCTCGCCTGCAGTATTGTGTTCAGTTCTGAAGCCCCCAGCACTCCCCAGAAGGATGTAGACATATTGGAGCACATCCAGAGGAGGGCCATTAAATGATCAGGGAAATTGTGTGTCTCTCATATGAGGACAGACTAAGAGAGTTGGGGCTGCAGCCTGGAGAAAAGAAGGCTCAGGGCAACCTTCTTTTGAACTTCCAGTACCTGAGGAGGGCCTACATTAAGGCAGGGGAAGGTCTTTTCGAGAGGGTTGGTGAGGATAGGACAAGGAGCAGTGGGTTCAAGCTAGGAAAGGATAGGTTTAGGCTGGATATTAGAAACAAGTTCTTCAATGTGAGGGTGATTGATGTCTGGAATGGGCTGGCTGGGGAGGTGGTGGGGATCCCACCCCTGGAGTCATTTCAGGTCAGGCTTGCTGAGGATCTGAGCAACCTGACCCAGGTAGAGTTGTCCGTGTGTAGGGGTGTTGAACTGGATGACCTCTAGAGGTCCCTTCCATCCTAGAACATTATGTGATTCTACTCAGCCACTGTTTAGCAGGAATAAAATCTTTTCTTTGTGTACAACAGTACAGCCATGAAATAAGCGATTAGACAAGATCTCAGTAGCTGTGACAGAAATTCTTTCAGATAACAGATATACAATAATATTGGTGGAGGAACCGAAGATTATTGCAATATCCCAAAGTTTTTAGTTTATGGGATATAAAGAATGTGGAGAACAGTGATAGAAACTTTTTACTTTCTGTACGTTCATTTCAAGGCTTTCTGAACTCCCTCCCAACCTAGTAATCACACCAGTTTGCAAATTCAGTTCTAGTCATAATATTTAATAAAATGGGTGGCCTTTTAGTTTTGATTAGAGACTGGAAAAGTGAAAGGTCTTTAATAGGGAAATTTGATTTTGACGCTGATATGGTATTTATTTCAATCGCTATTATCTTTAGAGGCAGATGATTCTTTTCTTTCTATCACTGCTATAATTATTTTGTACGTAATATAATATTTATAATAGTATATATCTGTGTCTGAAATGGAAAAGCAGTATGCAGAATCCTGTGTATAAAGAATATAAATATTTAAAATAAAAGAAATTGATTACTACAGAATATTTATTCTGTAAGTACAAATGCTGTTAATATTGTATTTGCATTCCATGGGCTGACGAGTTTCTTGGGTTGTGCCACTTGGTGCTCTAAATGTTAGATTGTAGATAAATTGCATTGAGATACTGTAAAAGGCTCAATAGCCTCCTGTGCTTTTCCATAGGTACCCAGAGCCATTCACTGCTCACTTCCTGGCAGGCAGCGATCCTGAATTCTTTGTGCTGCCCCAAGCTGGAGAACTTCTTCCAGCAGGCACTGTGGGAACCCGTATAATGGTGGGATTCAAGCCAAGGATGTACGGCAAGAAGTATAGAGCAACACTTGTAATTGAGGTAAGCCTTTGTGACTGCAGTATGAACACAGACCTTCAGAAGTGGAACGGACAAAAGAAATCCTGTGTAAAAATAGCAGCACTGAAAAACACACAGGCACGTAACGTGATTGCCCTTCACAATGAGCAATAATACAGTTAAATTTTGAAAGGTAACTAATGACAAGCTGGAAAAACATAATCTGTCATATTTATAGTATCCCTTTCTCATTATCACCAGATACTCATCTTGATATGAGAAAGGGACATGAGAGTCCTGGTGCACAGCAGGATGACCATGAGCCAGCAATGTGCCCTTGTGGCCATGAAGGGTAACGGCAGGTGGATTACAAGGGGGTTGGTTAGTAGACAGAAGTTCTCCTTCCCCTCTACTCTGCCCTGGGGAGACCACATCTGGAATATTGCGTCCAGTTCTGGGCCCCTCGGTCCCAGAAGGACACAGAGCTGCTTGAGAGAAACCAACTCAGAGCCACAAAGATGATGAAGGGAGTGGAGCATCTTCCTGATGAGGAAAGGCTGAGGGAGCTGGGTCTCTTTAGCTTGGAAAAAAGGAGACTGTGGAGTGACCTAATTAACATTTATAAATACGGAAAGGGCAGGTCTCAAGGTGTCAGAAGGACGGAGCCAGGCTCTTCTCAATATCATTTAATGGTAGCAATGGGTATAAGCTGAAACATAGTGTGAGAAGGAACTTCTTCCCAATGAGGGTGATGGAACAAGCTGCCCAGGTAGGTTGTGGAGTCTCCTTCTCTGGAGACACCTGGCCATGTTCCTGTGCAACTTGATCTAGGTGATCGTGTTGTGGTGGGGGGGATTGGACTGGATGATGTTTCGAGGTCCCTTCCAATCCCTAATGTTCTGTGATCTCCATCAACAACATGACTTTTCACAGGAAGCAAAATAATCATGTTGAGAAATGGTGGAGTAATTGAAAAGATGAGTCCTAGATTATTGATGGTACTTGTATTTTGCCTTCTAGGATCATTGGTGCTGGAAGCTAGATACTAAACTGTAGAAGGCAGAATTTCAGGACAAAAAGCTTCAAAATAAACAAATTGGAGCCAAGTAGTAAAAATGTTCTCATTACTGCAGGAATTAAGTTTTAATTCATTTCATAAGAGGGAACTTCATCAAAAACATAAACACTTCAAACTCTCTACAAAATTTTTTTGCACTTTGAATCTATTCACTGCATGCTGGCAGTGTTTTCAAGCTACTGTATTAGATGTGAACCAGCAATATTGATGTAAAAAATAAGACAGTCAAAGCAAGTTGATAAAAAAGTGCTTGACAAATGACTGCAGCATTTTATCTCTCTGAGTGACAACTTGTAAAACAGTGAATAAGAAATTCAAATCTTGGAAAACCAAGAAAACCCTTTAATCCCTTTCACTTGTTTTCTTTTACTGTAGTAGCCATTTGATTAATTTAGTCTTTTTACATACAGAACAGTGCTGTTTATCACTCTTGTATTTTGAAAAAAAAACAACTGACTGAATTTATTCTGTGTTCTTTTACATTTGCATAATGCCATATGACACATCTACAGTGCTCAGAAGAGGCTAACGTAGTTCTGAAACTGAACTCGTGTATTTAGGCATGACACATATGAATGTACTAGCCTTTGACTTAACTTCCATTGCTAACAAACAGCTCTCACATAATACATTTGTCTGGAATATGGCAGACATGAGGGGCAAAGATTATTATTAGCTTTCAAAGAACTGAGGTTGTAATCCAAAATTTCCCTTTAGGAATTTATCAGAGCAGATGGGCTTCAGGTAATTTTAATCTACAACTACTCACATGTCAGTTTCTGATTATGGTCTAAGCAGACAGTTCTTTACATTCGCACCTTTGGTATTGTCTCAATGATTATGTAAATATACACTAGATCCCATATTGTGCTATGTATGTATTTCTGCATGTTCAAAACTACATTCAGGGCTCGTCATACTTGTAAACTGAAATTAGACTAATATTACAGCATGTAATATATTAGACATATTTCTAACATTGTTACACTAATTGAATTATTAACTTGTTTCACGGAACTTCTGACGAGGCTTGTGTTCACTCTACCCTTAATGACACTCCTTTTGTCTACACTGAACTCCCCCCTTTCCTGTCCACACAAGGTGTAGTTCCTGCAGTGCTAATGTGAGGCAGAGCATCTGCGACTGTGTGTAATTCTGCTGCTGAGCTCTCAGTGTTGACCTGAAATAAGACTTGATGACATTTGAGAATACCAAATACTCATTTCTGCCTTTCCTGTTAGCTGAAATAATTTTCATTTGTGACCTGAGGGAGACAGTTAGTTCAGTTAGATGGCAAAACCACTCTTATTTGGGGAATAATAATGGAGGTGGTAGAACACAATTAATGCTGGACCTAGTACTGAAAAAAACTCTCTTGCACATTTTCTTTGGAGACAATATACTGGCTGCAGCTTGGGGATATTTTTAGAAACAAGGAGGATGTTTTCTTTTTTTTTTTTACAGTGTCTCCTCTCTTCTCATGCTGCTGTTGTAAAGCGCTACAGCACTCTTGCTGGAAAATTTCCTTTGCTTTTCTGAGGGTGAAGTCACAGTCCTAACATTAATGTAGTTTCATTATTAAATTCTATGAATAGTGAGTAGCAGAACTGTCATTTTTGTGTGCTTCAATGAACAGTGATAATTAGGCTGTGAAGCAGCAGAGATGACAGTGGAGGTTCTTTGTTTTATGTTGGTCATTACAATTGTGTAGTAAACTAAAGTAGAGGTTAGGATTATGGAGAAAGATCCTGCAGACATCTTTTTCTTATGTGTTGTAAACATTAAATCCAAATATTATATATGCAAATTTTTTGTTTAGTTGCCCTGCTGAGAACCCAAGCCTGAAAACCTAATTAGCATTAAGAGATTACAATTTGCCTTTATCAGAATTTAGTGCATGTATTTTGTTAATGAAATGTTAATAAATAAGATATAATTGAAATAACACAGGCTAATTTATGCACATAAGTTGAGGTATGTTGTGGATTCTTTAAGACAGTATTCATGAATAATTACAGTGCATTATATTAATGGCAGGAAACCTTAATTACTTCACTGAAGCAATTAAATGTTCTTTAACCATCATTGAAACTTCTGTTCTCATTCAACTACATATCAAAACAATTGAAGTTAGACAATTATTTGAATAGCTGCTAGGAATCTTAATTTTTGCAAGAGTGTCATAGCAAATTACTTTAAAAATGTGTGCAGATTAAAGAATGAATGATAATAAAAAGCCAGTTAAGAAAATAATCGTGCTTATTGCTGTAACTGTGAAAGCCATAATCTACCCAGAAGGAGAAACATGGTGCTTGAAGAGCATTTTTACATAGGTATCATTCCATATTCAAGCTTCCACTTTTACAGTAGCCTTCATTAACAGCACAGTTCTAACTAAAAAAAAAAAAGAAATGCATTGGCACTAGCAATAAATTAGTGAAGAGATCATGCTTCTTAGCTAAGCTGTGAAATGCTGTGAGAGAAAAACTTCCTCAGCTGCACTGACATCCCAGTATGAGGCTGTGATGTGTTTGTAAAACTGAACAGAAAACCAGCTTAGCTGAGGGACAGTGAGATGCAGCTTGGGCAGGGAACAATTATTCTATGAAGGCTTCCTGGGCTGGAATCATTGCCAGGCGCAAGGCAGAGCAGCCCAGGGCTGGCAAAGTCTTGGGAAAGGGCATATTCAAATTGGCTTACGTTTGCTTGCACTGTGCTGAATTCAGCTAGAGACCCAAGCAATTGCTTTACAATCCATGGGTGAGACTTCAGAGATGTTCTAATGCAGAAGCTCACAAAGTAAGTCTTAAATGATAAAATAGATGTCAGAGTGAACCAGATTGCAGGTAACATTATCAAGCCCCCAGAAGCCAGTCTTGTGCACCTTTATTACTGAATAATCACTAACCTGGCCTGTGGAAGATAGCATATCAAAATCATTTGTCATGCTGTTCTGGAAATAAATGATGCAGTGTGCAAGGCACAGTACCGAGGTGTGGCTTCTCTAAGGTTGTCTGTGCGAACTTGAACATCTTAATAGCAAATCCTACTACTACATATTCATTAGCTTGATGAAAATACGTTCTGCATTGTTCCTGGTGGATTTGTTAATTGCCATAGTTTAATGTTATTCTAAATTGTATCTCTTAAACACAATAAACAAGAAAAAAAGTAATTAAGTTAATAGGATAATTAATATGGCTGCACACAAACTAAGACATCACTGGTGTCTCTCGCTGCTGGTTGATGTTGACTTAAGTTTTATGATTAAAAGCAGAGATCCAGGAATTTTCTTCCATGCAGTGAAGATAGCACATCTAACAATACTGGATTTCGAGTGCAGAGCCAATACTCTAAATTTTTTATTCACATGTGTAAGGAAAGTTAAGTTTGCTTATTAAGACTACAGTCTCATAATGCCAAATTTTTAACAATATGGGAACCACTGCTGTGTGAGGGTGGTCTGACCATTGGCCCTCCTGCAGGAATGGTTGATATTGATTGTAATTACATCTAAGTAACACTGAAACATCCAATATTTGAACTGGAGAAGTCCTTTAAGCCACCTGTAATGATATCCAGAAATGTTTCTCTATGCAAAGAGAATAATTATAACCCATCTTCTTCATTATAAATTTCTCAGAGCCTGGCTGAGCATCGTTCTGCTTGTGGGACACGGTGACTGACTGCCTTTGCAGTCCTTGTTTTCTGCTGGAATTTATTTTGGGGTTTTTTCTGTTTGCTTTGGTTATTTCTGCTTTCCCTCACTTATGAAATTGCATTTACCTTGGTCTGTGAGGTTTTCTTCCTTTACTCTTCCCTTCCACAGCTCACATAAAGGTTTGGTTTAGTTTCTTTCTGTATACAGGGCTGGATGCTGCCAGCGTTGCTCTGAGGAGCCATGAGTTGCCGGCTGGCTTCAAGCTGCTGTGTCCCAAGAGCATTCCAAGAGACAGCAGAAAGCAGAAGCAGCCCCTGCTTTATGGTGGCGGGCTTCTCTCCACCCCCAACCACATGATTTTGGTCAGGGGGGCTTCCCCCACCCCCTGCTGCCATTCCACCAGGTGCGGGGCAGGGGAGATGTTTTTCTCAGAGAAGCACAATCTTAAGCCATTACACTATCGCAGTTAAGGCGCAGTCTTACCCCTCAGCAGCATTTGAAAACCTTGTATTTTGCCCTTGGAGATTAAATATTTGAGTCAAATATTGAGGTTGTCTAATGTTTTCTGAAAGTTACTGAATTCTGGGTGGTTCTGTTGCTAAAAAAAGCACTAACCCAAGTTGTGTCATCGGTTACAGTAACGCTTCACTGTCTATGTGACATTTATTTCCCCTTTAGCAGAAAATGCTGAACTAAACCAGAAGTCTCTCTTTCAGTAAATCACTACCTAAATGCACCATTTATTCACTGTCTCCGGTGAAACAGTGAGCTGTCTGCAACTGACTTAGATGATAGCATGGGAGCCTGCACGCTCAACATGAGCCAGCAGTGAGCTCATGCAGCTCAGAAAGCCAGTTGCTTTCTGGATGCATCTTCTCGGACTTTAGAGGGACCTTATAGATGCTTTCTGATACCTAAAGGGAACCTACATGAAGGCTGAAGAGTAACTTTTCACAGGTGTATCTAACTATAGGACAACAGGAAATGGTTTTGGACTGAAGGAAATAAGGTTTAGACAAGATCTTTGGAAGTTCTTCAGTACAAGGGTGGAGAGACACTGAAATAGATACCCAAAGACACGCATGTTCCCTCTCTGGAGGCATTCAAGACCAGGTGGGATGAGGCCTTGAGCAACCAAGTCTGGTTCATAGTCAGTTTAAATTTTTGGCTGAAACACCTCTCAGACCTTGAAGTGATCAACAAGACTTGCAAACAGTGAATATGACAATGACATTAGATTTTCTTTAAACAAAGTTGCTCAGCTGGCATGCTAAAGAAAGATAAACCATTTAATCTTGTAGTGAAGACAAAACAATTAGCTAACCTTGGAGAGTTACTTACTTTCCTTAAATGACAATTTCATCTTTTGATCCATGTCACACCTGCATTTTCTGGATTTTATCTTTACATTCAGTAGAGTTACTAGGTAATTTCACAGTATGGAATCAGTCTGCTGGTTTTACACAGGAATAATATTAAATTTAAATTAGATTTTTATTTTAGCAGAACAGTAATGAAAGTTTAAAAAACTATGCATGTCTGATGAAATATCTATTAAGATCTTATGCTTAATAATCTTATTTGAATAAGGCAATTCATTTAAAAGACAATACTTAATACAACCAATTTTAAAGCAAAAGTTTGAAAAAAATGTTTCTATAAATATTCACAGCAAAAATATCACCCACTCTTTCAACATTGGCACAGAGAATTTTGTATTCAGTTTCCAAAATACTGGTTAAAAATCAGTTATCTAACACGAGGCTCCAGAACTAAAGCTTCATATGCTGATGACATTTAAGACATGTAGATGCATGCAGCCTGTACGTGAAACACTCTGAGTACTGTGTAAGTACGTAGTAGAGAGCCAAGGCGTTTCCAGAGGGTTTACAGTTCAATGGTTTGCATTTTCCCTGTTGAATAGCTGCAACATGAATGCAAAACTTGTTGCCATAATATCCTTTAAATATAATTAAGCATTGACACAGTAACAATCAGAACAGTAGAGAGGACCATATGAAGGATAACAAAGATAACCATATGTGGTTTACCTGATGCTAACACCACAGCCTTGTGGTCCCTAGGGCTGTGCAAAACACTGGGAAACACTGGGCAAGAACAACCTCAGGTACCAGTATAGGTTGAGGACTGATCTGTTGGAGAGCAGCATAGGAGAAAGGGCCCTGCGGGTCCTGGTGGCCAGCAGGATGACCATGAGCCAGCAATGGGCCCTTGTGACCAAGAAGGCCAATGGCATCCTGGAGTTGATCAGAAGAGGAGTGGTTAGTAAATGGGGAGAGGTTCTCCTCCCCCTCTGCTCAGCCCTGGTGAGACCACATCTGGAATATTGCATCCAGTTCTGAGCCCCTCGGTTCCAGAAGAACACAGAGCTGCTTGAGAGAAACCAACTCAGAGCCACAAAAATGATGGAGTGGAGCGTCTCCCTGATGAGGAAAGGCTGAGGGAGCTGAGTCTCTTTAGCTTGGAAAAAAGGAGACTGTGGAGTGACCTAATTAATTTTTATAAATATGGAAAGGGCAGGTGTCAGAAGGGTGGAGCCAGGCTCTTCTCAATGTCATCTAATGGTAGGACAAGGGGCAATGGGTATAAGCTGAAACATAGGAGGTTCCACATCAGTGTGAGAAGGAACTTCTTTCCATTGAGGGTGATGGAGCACTGGAACAAGTTGCCCGGGTAGGTTGTGGAGTCTCCTTCTCTGGAGACATTTAAAACGTGTCTGGCCATGTTCCTGTGCGACTTGATCTAGGTGATCATGTTGTGGTGGGAGGATTGGACTAGATGATCTTTTGAGGTCCTATACAATCCCTAACAGTCTGTGATTCTGTGTGATAACGATAGATTCAAACTTTTTCGGGGCAAATATAAATTTGATTTTCAAGAACACTTAGTAGTCAGACAGCAAGTTTAACAAGTCCTTAATTATTTTCTGTGTGTTAATAAAATGATGAAAAAGTTAGAGATGGAGAAAGTTGACTTATTTTCCCTCTGGCTATTGTAGTGCTTTACCTAGACAGTAATTCACTGACAGAATGCAACAAATAACTAGACAAATATACACACTGTGCCTTGGAGATGGGTTGATACCATTTATGCTATATGAAAATCTGTCTGTATAGACAAATCTGTATAGATATTGTTGCTCCTCTCTATAGGCCAAATCTGCTTGGTGTACACCCAACAAAAAACCAGAGCTCTCAAACTGGAATAAGCAAATGGGCCACAAACCCAGCCATGTCAGAGGCTGGACTTAACTAGAATGCTTGAGGAAAATACTCATGAGCTTTGAGGCTGACTGTTGCACTGATTTACAGAACGATTTGAGAATATACACAGCTTTTCAGATATTTTGTTGCCTTGGATGAGCATTGGCAGTAATGTTAGGTGTAATGGTTCTATCTACAAATCATTGTTCTAAGGATTAAGACAGCTTTTCACAGAAAGTGAAAAAATAAATAAATCCTAAATCTTGTTGCAGTGGTAAATCTTCATGACCTGAAACAGGAGGGAAAGGTGATCATGACAAAGCTATGCTTCTGTAGTTCAGTGCAGCCCAATGCAAATGCCTGGCATAAATGAACCTGCTCTAGAACCACAAGCAGCCTGGCTGTGTGACTGCAGTGATGTGCCAACTGTAGAAAGACAGATCTGGGACATCTGGAAATACCACTTATTTGACATGATTCCATTGCTGTCAGGATGCAAAGCCAGAGAGTCTGGTACATGCACTATGTTCTGTATTCAGTATTAAAAAAACCCACCCAAACTTAATTGTATGAATATATTTTAATAGAACTACATCGTGCCGTGTCTTCTACTTGGTTTTCCTTGTAAAATGTGGGTTAGGAGCAAAAAAAAGGGCCCAAACATAAAACCTGGGGTTTCCAGTCACTGGGTGCAAAAGAATAGACGACAATGCAGGCCTGCTGTGGGCTTGCAATGCTTAGTCTTTCTTTGGCACAGTGCAGAGCTGGACATAATGACACAACATTTAAAGTACTTGGGGGTTATAAAATTCCTGTTGTTGAGTGAGTTTTCTTTAAAAAAAGGAGAACAAAAAACTAAAATTCATGAATAGACATTTTCCTAGATATAAGACAGGAAAATGCTACAGACTTGGAATAAAAATCTGCTGTGAAGAATTAAAGTGATGTGGCTTGAAGGGAAAAAAGATCAGCAATATTTACGCATAAGTTCTAATCAACCACAATTCTGCTTCAGGACTCAAATAAAACATGGGGGATGGACAGCAGTACAGCCTTCATATGCACAGAAATAAAACCCTTTAAATATGGATAGGGAGGATATGTGTTACCAATAAGAATCAAATTCGCAGTAAGACTCAAGTACTCAAGCATTACAAGACATGACATAGAAACATGCTCCATTCCTAGAGACCAGTTCTAAACAGAAAGCAAATGAAGTGTCATTTTCAATTTACACAAATATTCTTCAAGCTAGACATTTCAGCATGAATTCTCTTATGCACACTCAAAGACCTTTAAGTTGTGTTCATTATTTTAATGCAAAGATTCCATTTGCTAATACCGCTATTACCAACAGAGCTGCAATTAAATCCTATGGGATAAACTCGAGGCATTTATATTATGCTATAGAATAATTGTCTCTGAACAACATACAGAGCTATGGGATTGTCTAAATAAAAACAGAATTTTAGATCAGTTGGGAAGCTAAATTTGTCATCTTTGCTATGCCTGGATCCTGAATAAAGTTAACTGTTATCTAAGTTCCCAGTATTCCAGGAGTACAATTCTTGTTCACTGTTATTCTGGTACTTACATGGAAAGAGATAAATGTCTTTTGAAATCATTGTAGCATGGTAAATCACTATCAAATTTTCAAGGTGTTTGATCACTGATGTTTTTTTCTGTGTCTCTTTTCATTATTATCAGACACAGTCAATGCAGTGGACATATGAAATCAACGGGCTTCCTCCACAGACTGTACCACCTTCAAGGCCAGCCAAAATCATTTCTACCAGCAGTTACATAGGATCAGCCACAGTTCGACAGCGCAATTTTTTGCGTGAAAATCTGAAACTTACAACCACTGGAGTATCCTCACCTATCAAGGGGGCACCTTTGGTCCTGAGGACAAAACGGAGTAAGTTGTGATGTTATTTTTTGATGGGAGAGGACACTTTTCTCAAGTAAGTTCCTCAGAAATAAAGAAGAGATGTTTGTTAATTGTTGTTTTGGTGAGTTTTTTTAAGTAGGCATGACATGTACTGATTTTATACTTCATGTGGGAGACTCAAGAGTGCTTAGCTCTAGTAATATTCTTATTTTTCAAACTTTGCTTTGTAAGGGATATTAGTTTAGTAAGACTTTAACAGAAAGATTTAATGAACCTTCTGTGCGATGTTCAACACCTTACATCCACGCAAACCAAGCAACAAAAGCCACTGCCTGGTATCTTTCATGACAAAACCCTTCCTCAAAGTCTGCAGTATTTTGCTAAGGTGAAACACACTTACATGTCATATATCCAGAGCTTTAATGCCTCTCAGAGTCTCTTGCTTTGGCATATTTCTTTTGTTTTGATATCTTTGCTATGTGTAAAAGAAAGTGTCCTAATTTATATATCCTATAATACTTCAAAACCTATATAGTGTAGAAAGAGAATACTCTTCTTCAGTATTTTTGTGTGAAGTAAATTATAGGAAGTGCTTCAGAGTTTTGAAACATAGTGGACTATGAAAAGTCTTTGGGGAATGTGAGACAGATTTTACTTCTTTTCCTAAAATAAACAAAACAGAGGTTCTATTCATATTGTATTTCTGTTTTCATTTGTCACTTCCAGAGCTGAGTTTAAATGGGTTTTCAGGTTTAGATATGGGTTTCTTGCTCATGATGGAATGTGGAAAATTAGATCTATGCAAGATCAGTAGATGGATAGCTTCTTTCTTCGCCACAATTGTTCTTCCTTAATTTACTAATAGAATGTAAATTGTATTTGTGCCTTTATTTTGATGGCAGGACATATTTTAACAGAAAACACTTGGCACAGATTAAGTGCTTTCTTGGCACGAATACAGAATGAGCATCATTGCTCAGGAATGAGAAACCTTAGAACAACCCGTGTAGTTCAGAGCAAATAAGCACCGATACAACCATTTTGTTGCAACACACTTGAGAATTTTGTTTATGCCACGTATTTTAGAGAAGCTAAACATGGAAAATGTTGTGAACATTTAAAAAAATAATGTCACCACTTAATAGCTCCTTTTAAATGCAGTGTGGCTCATTTGGTTAGAAACCAGGTAACCTAAAGCAAGAATAAACTCTACCTTAAAAATTCAGTATAAACACAGGAACACTTGTCAATAGTGACATCTGGTAAACGTCTAAATGATATGAAGGAATTATCTCAGTGTTTATCTTAAATGCCACTGGGATCACAAATACAGCTAGTTCTCATAGGAAGCCCCTGTCTGCATATATAAATAAAGCAACTATATGTAAGCAATCAGAATTTATTCCTAACTGGTGCTAAGGAAATATTGTAGCAACAACATTTATTTGGAAAACCTTTATTTCCCTTCTTTCACTTTTTTTTTTTTAGATTTGCTTTTCTTTTTAGAAAGAGACTTAAAATCTTGCTCAAAACCTTGTAATTCTACCAGAGGTGGATTAACAGGTGGGATATAGGTGAATCACTTAAAAACTAAATGGTGCTCGCTTTGGAAATTTTATTTCACAGTTTGCTTGCTTACACTTGCTGCTACCAATAGTAGGTTTTCAAATTCTGTTACACATTCAAACACAGGAAGTAAAAGTTCCATAGGCAAATGCGCAATAAGATAATATCAAAGGGACATTTGCAAAGAGGCCATTTAACTGCATTATCAGGCTTAAAGTGGAAACAAAAGCTGTGCTCTCTGAACCAGATCACAGTTCTGTTCCAGTGTGTACAAGGTCACTTAAGCCATTGCTAGTTAAATTTGTACCTGATACTTACTCATTTTTCTTATTTCTTACCATTTATAACAGAACCCAGAATATTTTGATATCAAGAACATACTTGCAAAGGTGAATTAAATAAAGAGCGCTATGTCTGAGTGGTTGTAAAATTCACAGTGTTTTAAATATTATCTTCAGGCATGACTATATAAACTGTCTATTAAAAGTGAATTCCTTTTTACTTTGTGCTTTGATTCTTTGCACTTCCGCTAATGATGTATTCTTTGTGATGGGACTAATTCTATCTCTTAAAAAGCAGTTTTAAGCAGCAGTATTGGAAGATTTTTCAAAAAGATCATTATTTGTTTTTTACTAGAGTCTCTGAGTCATATAAAAAATCTTGAAGTTTCAACTCCTGAAACTGACATAAGAAAACTTGTGAAATGCTGCTGCTTTTATGTAAACTCAGGTGATTTTGGACACACCATTAAATCCAAGCTTCAAAGCAGCTGGGCAAGCTGCTCACCATCACTCCACACCTTAAAAATGTAATCTGTAGAGGAGTTTAACTACTGGCTGTCTGTAGAGGAGCTTAACTATTTGATGTAGGTCTAAACACAGTTGTTGAAGTTCAGGACTCCAAGTGATATAATTAGAATTCATGCCAAGTTACTAATTATTATCATCGCCTTCTTACAAGGAAATGTGAGACAGTAAACACAGCCTTGAGGTTATGGCTTTTGAAGAAGCTCTAAAACTGTTTTCTATGCCCTCATGCCACACCAGAGAAGACACTGGCAGAAACTGGAAGAGAAAATTGTTACACCTGTGTTTCTCCACATCAGAGCACCCTTCGTGAGCCTCTTCTTCTGAAAAGGATGAGAAAAAGGGTTTATCTTTTCACATTAATCTGTGCAGGGAGAGGAAGATCTCAGGCAAATGGGGACTATAAGTTATTCCCATAGAAAATAGCTCTTCATTTCTAACTGCTAATTTTTATTAAAGTTCTAAAAATTATTGGTACTGACCCCACTTACATATTTATGTATATATAAATATGAAAAATCAAAAAATAAAAGGAGTTTTTCAAAGCAGTCTTGCATGACAGATATGAGTCAGCTGTGCATCTGCTTGGTACTTGCTTACAAGAAATACTAGTTGGCTAACCAGTGTAGTTACCACCTGTTTATATTTCCTCCCCCCTTGTCTCTGTGGCTCTCTATAATGATTAAACTTTCAGAGTAATTAAATAAAATGATCGAAACCTTATGAAGCAACACTATTGTGTACTATAGAATAGCTTACCTTGGGAATGGCGTCTATATTATATTTATAACTGAAAAACCATGCAGCTAGTGCAACTATTGAGCTCCAGTTTTATGTCACATGTCCAGTCATGGGGACAACCTGCCCTAGGAGTCTGCAGGACTGCACATGTCAGAGCACTAACTTCAAAACAGTACAAAAGCAATCAAAACTGTAAATGTTAGATGTTTGTTGAAGCTTTATGTGGCACAGTACCACACAGGAGAATGACACAAGGATAACACGGAAATGTTTTTTGGATGCCTGCAACTGGCATCTCAGCTTGGAGTGAATGTAGTTTGCTGCCACATTACTCAGATGATCTCAAGATTGCCATTTCTGCTCATATTTGGCTAGACATGGTATCAATGACACTCAAGGACTGTTTTAAACCTCATCTCACTAGTTCTAAAAAGGTTTTGTAGTCTCAAACTCTTTTTTTCCAAGACTCATAAGAGGATAATATTAACTCCCCTGTCAGTGAAGATTTTTTTCTGAGTCTGGAGAACTGAGATACAAAGACCGCTTTATGCACAGAAAGTAATCATGGTCACGTAAAGAACCCATCAGGGCATGGGGTCATACACATTTCTACTGCTAGCTGCAAGGAAAGGTATTTTGAGACTGTGTCTTGGGATCAAAGCCAGGTTAGCAGAGGACATAACGCTGAACCAACAATATTTGACTTGAATAAAGTAGCATGGCAGCAGCCAAATCTGAGCATGCACTTTTTTTTGATCACAAACTTAAACCATTGGAATAAATGGAATCTTCTGACTCCTCCTGCATACAGCATACATCTGAAAAATAGTATTCATTCTACATTAATACATATTCCTAGGAGGAGGGCTTAATATTTAGAATAACAATAAAAATCCCTGCCTTTTTCTTGCTATCATGCACTTGTGAGATGTTTATTTGCTTCAGTCTTCACTGCTAAAGCCAGCCCTCATGAAGACTGAACCCTGGAGATAAGCAAAGTCTGCAGAGAAAACTCTCCCTCAGTAGAGGAGGACCAGGTTAAAGAGCTCTTAGCTAAGCTGGACATCCATAAATCCACAGGCTCCAATGTGATGCACCCACAAGCACTGCGAGAGCTGGTAAATGTTATTGCCAAGTGTAACGGGTTGAAATTAAGAAACTGCTTTGCTGCCAGGTTTTAAGGGGAAAGGAAAGCAAGGCAGTCAGGTCTCAGTGAGATCTCGGATAAATTTGCCAGACAATGGATTGCTTAGGAAACTGAAAGAGGAGAAGTTT
>JAOXOE010000001.1:74262798-74285924 GCA_028565055.1 Phoeniculus purpureus
GACACAATACTCCAGGTGTGGTCTCACCAGGGCAGAGTAGAGGGGGAGAAGAACCTCTCTTGATCTACTAACCACCCTCTTCTGATCCACCTCAGTATCCTCATCATTAGCACTGTGGGATCAAGAGATCTCTAGAAGTAGTCTTTTGTAAAAGTTATTGTAACAGAAACTGGTTCTAACCACAGACGCGAACGAATGCATAAGAGCTAATAATTAGCAGATACTGTTTCTCCTGAAACACTTTGGAGGAGGGCAGTATGGTCTTCACTATGGTGAACCTAACAGAAGTGGAGTTTTATTTATTCTGCTGTGCATTGGGCTATGAAACTGTGAATCTACGGTCTGTTCCCACCTCTGACTCAGTCTGGCTTTGCTACCTAAGGCAAGTCACAGACTTTCTGTACCCCAGTGCTACCCTGACAAACGGCTGTGCTAATTGTGTGATTTGAGGTTGTGGGATATTTCTCAAATTCTTGTGTGGATAGGTGGGTGAACGGCGTAGCTGGGTAGGGAACACTCTCAACACGTACAAATCGTACAAATATGGGGAAAATCACTTATTTGTCTCCAGTGAGCGAACGAGGTAAAGATATTAGAAACCGTTTCCTTCTCTGGCACATAAACACACATACGTGAGATACTTACGGACCTATTTTATAGGCTTCTGAATAACAATTGGCACAAATACGTGGACATTGGTGATTGTTTGACTACGGAGCAAGCTGTTGTATTGATCACATTACAATAGCTAATAACCAATTTTCATGTAAAATTACAAGCTCCCAAGAAGCTATGAGAGGAAGTTGGAAGCAGGATAAACTTTGACCTAAAATGAATCTAAAATGCCAAGTTTACAGGAATAAAAGGGTACAGTTGTGACAGGCAGAATAATGCTGCTGTACTGACCATTTAACCATATTGCAAGGTACTTTAATTTGGCTGTGCTTAGCCTGCCACTGATCTTATTTTGCATCGTGCAGGCAGGTGAAGAAGAGACTTGTTTGCTAATTAGTGTTATGATTTGAGATGCACAGCTGTAATGAGGCATGAAATGGCAGTCACAAGTGATATTCCTGCAACCTTTGTGTGTCAGCCTGATGAGATGACTGCACTGTGTCAATACCAGTAGGTAGAGCGTCCCAGAAGAAAAATACTAGATCAAGTGAGAAGGGGTTATTTAATAGAGGGCAATTAAAGAGAGTGATAGTCCTAATTAGACATGCAACTGCAGCAACTAGCTAGGTTTTTAGACTGTGATGGCAGGAGTTATTCTATTAGATTCTGACTGCTAAGTATGCAGCAAGGGAAATCTTACTTCAGGGCATCAAAGAGTATTAGAAAATCCCCACCAAATAACAATAGTGAGAACCTCATCAATCGGATGTGGTGTTTAGTGAATTACATTTTAGAAAGTAGTGCTGTGAGTCCACTAGAAGATATGAAGCCACCGCTTCATAGCCAAGTCAAGGTGGTGTAGAGCATTTAAGAAGTCTGAAGCATCAAGAATAACATATTCAAATGGGTTGTAGCACACATTTCTTTTTCATAAAGTTCTATTTCAGACATGAATTTCCAAGGACATTTCAGGTCATGTTGGACAGGGCTCTGGGCAAATGTAACTTCTTGGAGATGTCCCTGCTCATTGCAGGGTGGATTGGACTAGAAATCCTCTGAAGGTCCCTTCCAACCCCAACCAGTATATAGTTCTATCATCCTATATTATTGTTCTATGCATAGGCTTCAAAGGATGTGCAAGGAACTGAAATTCGTAGGCTGAGGCACGAAGGAAGAGAAGCAATGCATTGAAATTATTATTTCTGACTTTAAAAGTTCCCATTCATTTCTACGTATTTTAAAACGCTCTAGAAATTTCTGATTTTTCTCCAGAATTTGAACTGGCTTTACCAAGGCTGATATCTGACGTGCCAGTTGTTTCATCCTGACATTCACTCAATTCAGCTGGGCCTGTTATTATCACTATTAACCTTGTCTGCTCTGAGACCCACCTGCAGCTGAAAGCCGTGTCAGAAGAGTTTATTCCAGTTCATTAAAAGCCATCCTTGGTTTTTCCTTTCTCGGTTCCCTCACTACTGCATAATTTTACAGCTCCTTTCTAAGATAGTGTTTCATTAGTACCATCGATACAAGGGGATCTGTTGAACTTCTTGTGATCACACATATTACCTGCCATATTTGGCTTTTCTCAGTGTGATCTGCATCTGAAAATAGCAAGAGAAATATGAACGTGTTCTTATTCTGTGGAAAATCAGTACAGTGGCATAAACCTGTTCTCAACTCATACTTAAACAACATTTTTAGGGAGAGAAAAATGCTTTCAAATTCTTCATTAAGATTTGCCAATTACCACAGGTGTTCACTGTGGTGCTTTGGAGTGTGTTCTCCCCCTCACCACCTCTGTTCTGCTGATTTTGAAATTGTTTATCTACCTATATTCAGGGCCAAATGCAGTGTATTATAACACATGTTTTTACTACCTTTATTTAGCTTAATATGCATGATAATAGATTCAAACTGTATATTTTTTCCTACTTCATTTCATAAAAGCTGTGTAAATGGAATTGTGATTCTATTTCTTTCTTTTCAGAGTACATACGTAGCACCTGATTCCTGATCGTAGCTGCAGAGAACAAATTGACAGAATCACAGAACATTAGGGATTGGAAGGGACCTTGAAAGTTCATCTAGTCCAATCCCCCTGCCACAGCAGGTTCCCCTAGATCAAGCTGCACAGGAACATGTCCAGGCGGGTTTTCAGCATCTCCAGAGAAGGAGATTCCACAACCTCCTGGGTAGACTGAATCCCCTCATTTCTGAATTCAAACTTTATCCTGGAATTAAGCTGCATTGCATATTTTCCATTTTCTTTACAATTACATGTGGAAGTTAAACTGAGATCTCAGCTGTTTTGAAAATTCAGGGTTCCACTCCAAGCTTTGTTTCTTCAATATATTTTAAGCTTAGTTCTCATTAATTTTTGAGTATGAAAACGTTGTTGTGAATACATGTGCAGTACATATCATGTCAATTCATTGGTCACATACCAAATGTCGTGATTTTGGGAAAAAGCAAATATACTAGCTGTAGAAGCCGTAATTTATCAGGATATACTAGATAATTAGCAAAAAAAGTATTGTTCAAAGACTCCTAAGAAAATACTCTGTGGGATAACGAACTTGTCTATTTTTACAATGAATAGGTTTAAAAGCAAAACGAAATTACAGGATTTCCTAGGACACAGGAAACCATGATAATATGACAGGGAAAAAATATATTTAAAAACTTTTATTTATAGTTGAAACACTTAATGCTATCCA
Organism: Phoeniculus purpureus; assembly: GCA_028565055.1. Taxonomy (NCBI): domain Eukaryota; kingdom Metazoa; phylum Chordata; class Aves; order Bucerotiformes; family Phoeniculidae; genus Phoeniculus; species Phoeniculus purpureus. The sequence goes on from JAOXOE010000001.1 coordinate 74,266,134, forward strand.
GATGATAAAGGAGACCTCAAAGTAAACATTAAAAAAATATATTCTGCTAAACCCCACATTCATTGCCTTGTGTGGGGGAAAACACATCTCAGAAAACTGCTCTTTATAGTCACATGAGAACTGGTAACTGAAATAATTGACCAACCCTGTGACTGATGGGAAACTACTGCTTCTAATAGTTTTGTCTCTGTACACATCTTTCTTCCTCTCTTTCTATTCATTCCATCAGTCAAGATTATTTACTATTGTAAGTACAAGTTACTGCTAACACGTTTATAGAAATGTTTTCTATTGTCTTTGGTGATGCTGGCCAGAATAAGTTCTCGTAGGCTTTGGCCCCTCTAATTTTCTCCTTAGACAGCTTTGCAACTACTTGTTGCAACTACTTGTTCTTGAGTTGCTTGCCTCTTCTTCTACAGGTGATAGACTTTTTTTTTTGCTGAATTCCAGACAAAGCTCTCTGTCTAGTCAGGCTGGTTTTCTACAACACTGGCTCATCTTATAGGACACAGTAATGCCTTGTTCCTCTGCTTTGAAGATTTCCCTCTTAAGGAATGTCCATTTTTCCTAGGCTCCTTTGTCCTTCAGGGTTGCCTCCTAAGAGACTCTGTCAACCACACTCCTAAACAGGTCAAAGTCTACCCTCTGGAAATCCAAGGATGTAGTTCTACTGACCCCTCTGCTTTCTTCCCCAAGAATTCAAAATTGTACTACTTTGTGGTTGCTAAGTCCAAGACAACAATTTTCAAATCTCCCACTAGTTGTTCTCTGCTCACAAGCAGCAGGTCTAGCAAGGAGCCTTCCCTAGCTGGCTCACTTACTACCTGCGTTAGGAAGTTATCTTCCACACACTCCAAACTCTGGGTCTGTTTCATCTCTGCTGTATTGTATTTCCAGCAGACATCTGGTAAGTTGAAGTCCCGCATGAGAATGAGTACTGGCAATTCTGAGACTTTACCCAACTCTTTACGGAATACTTCATCCACCTCCCAGCTGGTGGTCTATAGCAGACCCTCACCATGATCACTGCTTTGCTGGCCTTTTCCCTGATTCTCGCCCATAAGCATTTGACCCTCTCTCATCACTGTCATCACCATGCATAAAACAGTCAAGAGGGTCCCTAACATAAAGAGTCATTCTCACACCTCTCCTTCCAGGCCTCCACCTGAAGATTTTACAGTTGTCCAACGCAGTGGTCCAGTTACGGTTCATCCTACTATGTTTCCATGAGGGTAATTACATCATAGTTTTCCTGTTGGACAGTGGCTTCGAGATCTTCCTGTTTGTTGCCCACACTACGTGTATTGGTATAAATGCACCTTATTTGATGTGCCTTTTTGAGGGATGGAGGTCCAACCCCTGCTTGAATAGGCAGTTGCTTATGGTAGAAACTGTATGATTAGAGCTTAGCAGTCAAGAAAGACTTTCCCTGTGAGATTCTCAACATTGTTTCTCTCAGAGCACTTTTGCCTGGGCTCACCTTGGCCCTGGCAGACCCTATAAGTGAGGCATTTTCAAAGGGGAAAAGTAGTTTTAGATATTGGTAAGGAAAAGTATGTTCCATCCTAATTTGGGTCTAGTTTATGACCGTGTCAGAAATTCCTTTAACAGGGTTGTGTGTAGGAGGTAGCTATGCTTTCCTAATTGAGCTGGTTAGAAATAAATCAGGCTTTAGAGTGATATTACTAGCTGCAACTCAGCTCCATTTTGAGAGGAATAAACAAAAGCCCTTTACAAAAACTGCTTCAGTGCTTAATGAGGAAACGAAGACCAAGCCAGCTGCTACCTTTTCCCTTCAGAAAGCTTTGTGTCACGACTAGTCAAAAGCCTGTTCTTGGAAGACAAAATCCAATCTGAAATAAATTCCTAGCACCCCATATAACAGCACAATTTGCTTCGGTCTACCAACCAACACATATGCATCAAATTGCTTGCTAAATTCAGCCTAGCTGTTATGGAAATTATTAATAAATTGCAGTAATATAAAGAAGCCAGTGAATGAGGCTGGAGCTTATTAGAGAAAAGATGTGAAATAAAAGCTGTAGAATATACGCTCTGTGTCTTTGCTTAGCTCAGGAGAAAGAAATAATGAAGGAGCATTAAAAAATCTGAGGGATATTTACCAGTTTGCTGGCCTTTGATTGCTGTTTTGCAGCATTTTTCAGAAGCGAGTTGATAAAAGCCACCAGTCTTGCTCCATTTTTTCCCCAGCCGGATTTGAAGAACATTTTATTCAAAGATAGGTACCTTTGTGTGATTTGTGTAGAATGAGGAAAGTTACAGTCAGTATAAAAGATCACACCTCTGGAGATACTAGCTGAAAATCAAAACTATTTATTTATAGACTTTCTAGTAGCTTTTTGTTTTCAAGATGTACAGCATAGAGAGAGGCATTATACACCACTGTTTACGTAGTACAAGTGAAATTAAACGATGCATCACATTGTGGCCAAAATCCAATAATGAATAAAGTTTTATGCATGTGAATTATTTACAAATCCGAACATTTATTTATATTCAGCTAGAGAAGCAGGAAGATTGAGGGGGATTGTCAGTGGAGCCACAAGTCAAGGAAATCCATCCTCTGTTACATTAGAAATATTTTTCTTCCTCTGAGTTCATCCACTGTACTATGAAAAGGCTGTTAAATGCTAACTGTTGGAGAAAAATATTACTATTTTTATTTTATTGATTTGAAAATAGACTGTATAAGCTTAATATCTAATTCCACACATTTTATATTGTGCCTGTATTTTCAACAAACTACATACCGATATATGCGCATTCGGAGTAGTTCTTTTTTATAATGGTAACCATGGTGTTATAAATATATAGTCCAAAGAAATAATTTGAAGGGATTTTTAGTTTAAAAAGATAAATCAGGTTAAAAACAAGTTATACTGTCCAAAACAAAAAAATAATAAGAACAACAAAATACGTAAAGATAGAAATATAAATGATTATAGAGTTGCCTCAGTAGGAAGACCCTGCAATCAGACACAGACTTTTGAGTGCTGCGCTCAGCGATGAGCCCCTCGTTATAGGAAAGACATTGAGATGATGGAACGTGTCCAGAGGACAGCTACCAATCTCGTAGTGGTTTAGAGAACAAGTCATATGAGGAGAAGCTGAGGGAGCTGGGCAGTTTTAGTTCAGAGAAGAGGAAGCTGAGGGGGTACCTCATTGCCATCTACAACTACCTGAAAGGAGGTTGTAGAGAGGTGGGTGTTGGCCTCTTGTCCTTAGTAACTAATGACAAAACCAGAGGAAATGGTCTGAAGTTGAGGCAGAGGAGGTTTGCATTGGATATTAGGAAGAAATTATTTACAAAATGAGTAGTGAAGCACTAGAACAGGTTTCCAAATACATTGCAGGCAAAACTAAACCTAGAGGCAATGTAGGCCCCCTACTGAATGAGGTGGGTGCCCTGGAGACAGAGGATACAGAGAAAGCAGAGAGACTGAACACCTTCTTTGCCTCTGCCTGTACTTCTGGGGGTTGTCCTGATATCAAGCCCCAGACCGCTGAGGCCCATTTCAAGCTACAATAAAGATCACTTTTTCTCTCATTCACTACTTAAGCCATGGACAGCCAAATTCTAGGAAATATTTGAAGGGTGCATCACTGTATCTTTGTCCTATTATGGTAATTTTTATATTTCTCTTGTGGTATTGACAAGAGGATGAATGATACCGGGTCACATAGACTTCTGGTCTCATCTAATGAATAGAGTTGTTTCTAAGTTTATTGATGTATATTATTCCTTTATTTTCCAGTTGGTTTACTTGTTTGTTTGTGGCTTTTTGCTTGATTTTATTTTTGTCTGTTGCATAATTTCATTCTTCATATGTTTCCTTCCTGAATCTTAATCAGATGAAGGTTTTCAATATCACCATGGTTCTCTTTGATTTATTTCCATTCTAATATTTTTCTAACCTGCCCTCCTCTAACTTGGATGTACCTTGACTGTGGCACCACCTTAGGATCTAAGCAGCCATTGCAAAGTGACTGCATTTTCTGGAAACGTGAAATACCTGAACAGCAGAAAACCTTCTTCAATGACACTTGAGGAACTCAGTTGACTTCATGGCCTATATATTAATTTTATTTAATATAAACTGAAGGTAAAGTAAAAGATTGAGGGAAAACTTTAAGAACATTAAAAGTGAGGATGGAAATTGATGGGGACAAAGAGGGAGCTACAAGAAACAGCATAAACTACAGAAATCCATATTGAGAATAGAAGTGCAATTAATGCATTGATACATTAATTAATTAGTTGATACATACTACTTGTGTTGCTGATTAAGATGAAAGATGGAGCAGCATCTTGCTATAACAGGTCAGGTTACCTAAACTATACAGGACAGGTATAGCAAGGGTCCTGTCGTCTTTCCAACATACCAATAACAACAGCATAGGAGATACAACACAAGTGATAAAAAATTGTGTTTTGCCTTGCAGTCACTGTACGTAGCTGAATAGAAAAACTGATTACAAAGTAGCGCATGGGTTTGGAATGTTAATCTCTTTTCAATTGCCTCTGCGTGTGCATGTGTAATACATGAAGCTACGAAGCTTTTCACCTTCTCCCTCTGCTTTCCAATCCCATGGATTGCCCTTTTTCACTCCTCTTACTTTGCCCATGTTCTCGCTCACTTTAGTTTCAAGTGTACTTCTTCAAGTGAATAAATGCAGACAAATGTGTTTTTCATATAAAATTAGTCTGGTTTCATATCTTATGTAGTATTTCACCTTTAACAGGTCCCTGCTCCAAAGAGGAGAGATGTTAGCCCTCACATCCTTCACTCTTTAGATGATACTGTTCTAACTGTGGTCCAACAGGGATGCATTCTGCCTGTAACTTCTCTAGCAGTTCTCTTCCTGCCTTAGTTTTCTATCCTAAAATACCATTGCAAAGTGTTTCCACACTGTTAAAGATCGGTTGCCTTCTGCTACAGCTTCAGTGACTGGCTAAGCAATCCCCGTCGCTGTGTAGACGAGCTTGTGTCCACGCATACATATACAAACACAAGAGCTATATAAAAAACTGTGTTCCTCACAGTGTATAAGGGTGCAGCGAGGTTTTAATGGGCTTTTCTTTTTCTACAAAATTTTGTCAAAGTTTGAACAAAACGCACTTGCAAAAACAAAACTGTCATTTAGTTTTGTTGTACTTACAAAAACACAACTGGCATTTCACTTACAGTGGCACTAATTATACGTGCAGTATCTCTCCTCTCCAAGCTACTTCAGCGTTCTCAGGGAGGGCTGAAAGCTGAGAGTAATGTGCAGAGCAGCAGAGAAATGCTGTGGGAGTGGATAAATCTGCATGACCCTGGACATGTTCCAGCTACTGCCCTGCATAATGTGCTCCAGCAGCTGCTGGCAAAGCTTTTGTTTGCTCCTTGAAAGTCACCTATCATAATCCCAATTCCACAGTGCCACTTCATGCAGCCAGTTGCTGAAGCAGCTTGTGTGTCAGACGCTCAGGCTGGATAGAACCAGTCCAAGTTGCTTATTTCCATGGCTGTTTGTGCGGCAGCAAAAACACAGGTAATCCATAGCCAGGAAATGGAAAACTTGGATCACAAAGTTCAGAGCAGAATGGATGAAAATTCAGTAGTGTAGTTTTTATTAAGCAAACAGAAAGCCAGCAAAAAACCCCACAAGCCATAACAACCACCAACCCAATAAACTAGACAGAAAAACACAGAAAGTGAGAAACAGTAAAACCAAAGGAGGCTGCACTTCTCTCAACTGTAGGGGTAGATGAGGTATGCGGGGCTTTTTAAAGAGGGCTAGTAACAGTACAGCAGTACAGCAGCCACATCCCTTTTTTAACCATCCTGGTAGGGCACTGATCATTAATTCAAATTAAACTTTCCAAAGTAAGTACAATTCTCTGGTCTTCTGCCAGTTTGTCTCACGTGAATGTGCTCTGTTGGCTGAGCACTACTCTCTTAGGCTTTCTTTTCCTACTGTTACTTATTGGTCCCTTAATGAAACGGGGACGCTGCTCCCTAAAAAACCACAAAGCCGCCCTGTGGCACATCTGAGGGTGGCTGGTTGCTGGAATGGGCTGCCTGGGGAGGTGGTGGGGGCCCATCCCTTGAGTCATTTAAGGTCAGGCTTGACGAGGGTCTGAGCAACCTGACCTAGGTAGAACTGTCCTTGTGTAGGAAGGTTGGACTGGATGACCCTAGAGGTCCCTTCCAGCCTAAAACATTCTATGATTCAATATCCAGCAACATGCTTAATGTTGAGATCCTCCAGAAAACCACCAAGAACCACATAACTGGCCAAAAAACCCAAGCTGGTTGAGCTTGTTCTACATAGCACACTCTGGAATTTAAAAACATTCAGCACTATGTCTATACAAAATTACTTAAGGAAATAAATATCTCATAATGTTTTATATTATTTTTAGGTTTTTTTCTGTGTTCTTTTGGTTTTGTTTTTTTCAAAGTGTCCAACGTTGCCAGTACTGCCAGTAAGTGAAGTGAAGAAAGATAGGATTGCCAAGGTAGTAACTGGAAGAAACTTGAGACTCCTTAGGGGAGGAGGAAGGTGACCTTGAAGTGCAGCTATTGCTTGTGCTAAGTGGAGTTTAGCAGGAAGGAAATTCTTAAACTAGAACAGAATATTTATCTGTTTCTCAAGATTTCTTTCCTAAACAGCACTGTGTTTAGACAAGTTACTCATTTCTTTTCACTGACAATCCATAAAATTATGGGGAGACCTGCTTTTAAAAAGTAGGCAAAGAAGATGAAAATACAGATAATTTCATATGTTTTCGTGATTGTTGTGTATTTTTTTCTTCCTGAGGTTAGTTTAATGGGATTTCTGAATGTGTGAAGGACTTGTAGGATTTCAGCTTATCACACAGCATGAAATAGATTATAAATATTACAAAAGTGACAAAGTTTTATTCTTTGATGTATGAATTGCTCTGCTGTCAGTGTTTTCTATCCTTTTTTTTTTTTAATCATCTCCTTTACTAATTTTTTCAACCTGCTGTGATTTCTGGACAAAGACCACATTAAGGAAGCATGTGGTTAAAAAAATATCTCGATCATTCCTTGGCAGATGTAGCTATGCCATAGTCAAACAGTTATGGAGAAACTCTAAACTTACAGTTTTGAAGGAAGAAAGCACAAAAAAAATTCAGTTCTCTGCTTTTGCCGAGGAGCTGTATCTGCAGGTACCATAGAAATATGGTCTGTGTCCAGGCGGTGCAGAATTTGTAAAAGACGATTCAAAGTAGTTTGAGTTAATTTATGTGGCAACAGTGATGCTGCAACAGCTGGACACCATCTCCCAGCCAAATCTGTTTAAGGCAGTACTTTATATGTAAGGGCTATTGATTAAGAAGGCTAAATTCTTTCTGTCTCAAACTGGTACAAAAGTTTTTTGAACGTGTAGGGTTTGCTCTGGTGTAGTAAGTAATTCTTGGTAGTCTATTTTAAAGATGAAATAGCTTTAAATAGATTTAAATTTTCTCTTATAGCAACAAAATATATTTCTTGTATTTTTAATTACTGCTGTATGAGTAATATATTACAGACAAAAACAATGTCAAAAATCTACAAAACACTGCAGATTGCAGTGTCTTTCTATTTTTTGAGGTCTGATTCACCTTTTTTTGACAGACATGCTATGTATTTTATGCAGTGTGATGCCTTCCAGAAACATGAAGAGTTCCACAAATCCATTAGTCATGTTGGTCCAAGATGCTCACATTACAAAGAACATATTTTATCTCCTCACTTTTCCTAGTTATCTTAGCCAAAGACTAACACGATCTCATGTCATCCTGCTTGACTGTATTTCTTAAGTGTCTGTTTCACACAGACAATAATCCTCTCAAAAAAAAAGTATTTTCAAGTGTTGCTCTGGAAATTTTTCTTGTAAAATTTTGCTTGACTTTCAACTGGTCTCTTAGCTAAAGCTTGCACTGATTATCTAAGCACTTGTCCAGGTAGATAAGATGCTTATAGGAACCTCAGATGACAGCTTAGTCAGTAGTATATTCTTGTGTTTCAGAGTGTCAGTTACCATTGCCCACACCTAGATTTTTATTCCTGTGCCTTTTGGCTAGGAACACACTGACATAGAGGATGCTTTAACATACCACAAACTACAACTTTGTACTTACGTTTGTTCAGTGATGGGTGGATGAATGGAAATGGTGATTTTGTGTTAGTATGTTGGTTCTGTTGCTGTCATTATGTTACTCGGGAATATTTTTCTTCTCTCCCATTTTAAGAAGGTCATTTCACATGCAGTGTTTCGAGCTTCAACTCAAGCAGTTGTATTGAAGTCTTGATCCACGGGTGAAACTGAATGATGCCTACTACTATCACTTGCAAGTCAAAGAGCAATGAAAAACACGGGGCAGCAAGCTGAATGTCACATTCTGTATTACGTTTAATTCTTGAACATTCTGCAATATCCAAGAGATCACAATATATGACCACTGAAGTTTTTTCTAGTTACCTTCCCCATAAAGATACAGTGCTGGGAGACTTTGCTTCAATGAGCACCATCGTCCCTGTCACAAAGCCTGACATGGTGGGTGCTGCTGGCAAAGTGCCACCCTCTCTTAAATCAGACAGTGCCCACTACATTTGCACTTTAAATTATTTTTGGTCTTTTATTTTTCATAAAGAGAAGGCAAAAGAACTTTGACTCTTCGTATATAAAGAGTCAAACATTGAATGAAGACTAGCAAAAAAACCCCAAAGGCAGTGTTTTTGCCATCATACTCTGTGCTGTTACAGAGCTAAGAAAAGCTGAGTATGATAAGATTTGTTTTATCTCTATTCCCTAGGGAAAATAAATACTCCTAGTCTAGCCCTGCTCTTAGCAGAGGACCACCTATAACTCAGCAAGTGGCAAAAGGTTCACTGGGCTCAAGTTAGTACGATATGCTCACTCGAAGCAGTTGTGTATAAACTTTTCCACACAAGAGTAGAAGGCAGAAATTCTCTTTCAGTAACTGCACAGTGACAGTTCTCCAAACACTGGCCTCTTTCCCAAGCACTCACTGTTATTCAGTTTCAGCTGCTCTTTGGTTCAGTATTTCTTTCAGTTATTATTTGGTTCAGCTGAGTTCAGTATTTGTCATTATTTACACACAGTTTACAGAATTTACACAATTTATTAGGGTTGGAAGGGGCCTTCAAAGGTCCAACTCTCTTGCTCGTGCAGGCTACGCTTACTGAAAAGCATAATTGTCTAAAAAGCCTAAATCAACGACACAAAAGTGCATCAAGATGGGTATGAAACACCTCCAGAGAAGTGGACTCCACAATGTCCCTGAGCAAGCTGTTCCAGTATTTAATAACCTCTACTGTAAAGAAGTTTTTCCTCAGTTGTTTAACGACTGAAACAGGCACACAGATAGTCTTACAGGAGGATAGGCTTAGATGAGTGATCTGTTGAGTTACCATATGACAAAATAGACAGATGTAACTGGATAAAAAGAGAGTGTGGGTATTTATAGATATGTGCTAGCCTCCCTTGTGCAATTCTATAAATGCTTAAAAGAAATAAGATATAATTAAATATGCCATCATATCATGCCCAGTATTGCAGCACAGTATTTCAGCCAGGAACCTGCTTCCCTGATCTCTTATTCAAGTAGAAAAAAATTAATTATGGTAAACACTGTGTTGAGTTCTTTTCGTCACATTCCACGTGATGAACTAACAAATATTTATGCATCGAATGTCTTTATTCCAGTTGCAATGTGAAAGGCTTGATGCCTTGTCTGGCAGCTGCTAAAAGCAGTCAAGTATTGAGCCTTGATGGGTCTTCATGCTTCGTGGTGCAATCAGTGTCTGGTTTCTCTTCACTAGGGATGCAATGTTAGTTCTTTTCCCTGAGTCCAGTCTGGTTAGTCACGTAAAATTAGCACTCATGGAGGCAGTGGAGAAGCAACATCTTTAAAACATCTTGCTGCTGGACAACTACTTGGCTTGAAGCTGGAACTGAGAAGACAACAGTTGTGAAATAGAGGTCTCATCTTTTCCATGAAGTGAGTGAAGGCAGTGTTTGACAGCATAAGAAAACAGGACCAAGGCTGTGTTGGCAGAACAAGTTGACTTGTTTTTTTAAGAGGAAGCTGCAGCGCTCATTATTCTCTTAGGAACAAACTATTTCAAATGTGCCAGGAAAAAAACCTGCAGTTTTTCATCAGTTCTTTATATAAAACAGACCAGCCACAAACACAGTAAAGTGAATAGAATCTTCAATCTTCATTTAAAACTCTGAATGCTTTTTGTCATTGTAGTTTATCCATCATTAGTGAATAACTTCCAATCCATCATTAGCTTCTTTCAGTTCTTTTATGGAATAATTCTTCATAGTTAAATTCACAAGAAGAACCTATCCCACTGCTTTTAGGGACAGGATAAAATAATGTGAACATCAGGAGCAGAGATGGTTCAATTAGCAACACTGGCAACTTCTTTGGAAGCATTGCTAGAGCCAAAAAGCTCGCTGACACCGAATTGTTTCTTGTGCGAGTGTGGAGGACAGCTCTGTAGAATAGCGTGACAGACAACAAAATGGGTAACCACGTTGGGAAGCTGCAAACAGAGTACAAAGCTCTTCCACAGCGTGGGGCTGTGCTGAAAGACTTTTTTCAACCAGAACAACAAGAGCTTGCACGGCAACGTGCACTGATTTCTGTACACTCATTTCAAAAGTCTTTTTGTCAGCTTTTTAGTTTAAACTTTCTCTTAAACCTGTGTTCCTGTACATACGCTCTTTGTGCCCTCTCTTTTTTAGTTTCAATAGTAGCCAAGTTTCCTTGTTTCTTTTAATCTCTGTTGTCGTTTCCATCCCTGCTTAATGTATGAATGAACTGCGTTTCTGGAGCAACTTCACAGTAACAATTCATCTGAGATTTTTACTTTAAGGGTAAATAAGTTCTCAAAACGTCTTTTCATGCAGAAATATGGTCTCGTGAAATAGAATTTATGTGCAGTAATCTGCATAAATACTCCCAAACTGTATCTCTTACATAATTAATTTGTTGACATTTTACAAGGGAGGAAGGATTATCTGTCTATAAAGCTGCAGTCAGTGAAAACAATTTTGAGCTCTATTTCTAGCTCCTACTGAAGGTTCCCCTCGTAATGTCAATATTTATGCCTCTTGTAAGTAGTGAGTTCATAAACAATTATTAATTCTTTGTTGTTGGAGAGTGAAGCAGATAACTTGTTCAGTGTGGAAATCAGAGGCAGAGACTTTTAAAAAATTGTATCTCCTTAAAGGGAAGAAACCACACGAGAACTCAGCTCCTCCAGGTCCTCTGAAAGCTTCTACGTTCTGTGCTCAGTTTTGAAGCAAAGGTCTGAAATGTGGCCTACATGAGCAGCATGATTTCAAACAGGAATGTCATCTGCAGAGAGTTTTGCAGATTGAAGCATTTGCTTCCATAAGAAAAGGACATGAATGCACGAAGTTGTTGCTTTGGAATGCTAAGGAGTTTTGATTCCTCACAAGCTGAGGCATTAAAAGCATTCAGTATAATTTTTACAACTGCTAATTAGTAATTTTTTCTCTAATTCACTATTTTCACAATTCAGCAATAGATTTAGCTCTGCCAAATAAGTTAACAAACAAATCAAGATCATTCTATTTGTTAGAGTATTATCTAAGACAATGAAGATATATTTGAGAAGCAACAGAGTGGGCATTTTTTTATTAAGTCTTTTCTAAATGGTCTATGAGCTAGGCAAAGAATGAAGGTTTATGTTGATCACATTTATCGTAAAAATTCACTTTTACAAGTAAAAGCATATTTGTTTTTGGGAATTACTTTCAGCCAAGATTTAGTTCTATATCACTGCCATCTGGAATGCAGAATATAGTACAAACTATGGGACTGTATCATCCTTGGTTCCTTCCATATGGGATCTCACTTAACTTAGTGAATTTTACACTTCAATGTTGCTAGAATAAAACTTCTACATTTAGCAGCAGTTACCACAAAAAGCAACTTCATCTATGTTAATCTGGAAATTAACTTCTGTAGAAGTATTTTCAGAAATTATTGATGAGTCTTAGGCAAATGTGTTTTGCGAATGTGACATACTATTGATCCTTCTGGTGGTGTCTACAGTACTGCTTTTTGTATGGGGTTTTGACCCCACTATGAAGCTAAAATATCTACAAATAAATGAGAACTCCGTTTCCCTGTAGGAAGTTTTGTGGGGGCTGTGGTATGTGAAGTTCTTTAGGTGATCAATACTTGGAAAACTTTGCGCTGCATTGAGATTCATAAAATCTTAACATGTTTACCTGAACAAAATCAATAGTTAAGGTAATAAATTTTTGCTATTTGACAGATCATTTTATTACACAGGTGAAATTCAGGGACTACATGGTTTGAAGGAGCTTATTCTTGGTGACTTGCAGGTAATAAAGTATTCATAGTGCTTGCATGGAAGTGATTCAGATTACCGGATTGCTCTAGAATGGATTGAGTTGAGATGTTCAGAGGAAACTTCCATGACTTAATTCCCTGTGATAGGTCACTGTTAACCTAAACAGATACTTAAGGTAATATAAAAAGGTTTTATTATATTTAAATAATTATATTTATATCTAATATATTTATAGGTATAAATTAATTATATAAGTTATATAAATTATATAAATATAAATATTATAGAAATGTAAATATTTATATCTATGGGGGTTGGACTTGATGATCTCTTTGGGTCCCTTCCAACCCCTAACATCCTAGGATCCTATGATCTATTTCAAAATACATATTTACCACAAACTCAAAGCTTTTTTTGAGAGAATGTGATTACAAGAAATGTAAAAAAAGATCCCAACAAATCTGTTGGTAAAGATGAGGCCTTAGAAGCACAATTTTTGTGGGTTTGAGTCCTTTTTATAGCCTTAATAATTTAATTCTTCCTCTGGATAATGACGAGTTCAAAGCCTCGTGTCACCCGGTTCAGCAGCAGACTGGAGTTTTACTCAGAGCTTGTTACTTTAACACTTTCAGCTCTGTTAGGTCCTAACAGGCATCACCAAAGCACCAGTTCATTTTAGCCATCTTACTTACACTTGAAAGGGATTGACTACTTTACTCTGTGTGTATCGCAGAATTATTTTGAAAGCGAGCTTGAGTATGGGATAATCTGCCGCTTTCACTCCTTGTCTAGATGATTGCCCCACCTCCTGGAGGATCAATCAATGGCCACCTAAGCGCATGTGGGTCCCCATGTTTCTAAGTGCAGGTTTCAGCAAGATTGATCAAGTGACACTCTTATTAGATTCCTCCTTTAAACGAAGTGCAGATATTCACACTGTGGTGAGGAACTGCACATGCTGTGCAAAAGTTAGCCAAATACCTACATCACGTTGCCCTTATGTATAACACCTACAGTCAATTTGCTGCAGTGCTTATGTCATCAAAGGGAAAGAACCAAAGCAAGGCACCAGCTGAAAAGCAAACTGAAATGCTTTCATTCTGAAACTTGTATGTTTACAGCAAAATACAAAACCGATATTTGATTGCTTTTTGGAATGCTCCTTCTACAGCTGCCTATAGTAGAGCTCAGTGGAGTCTGTTTTACTTCTTTGTTGTCTTTTTCTTTATTTAGTCTCTTTGAGACAGGAAAAGTTGTGCAGAGACAGTGCTGCCTTTGTACAAAACTACAGATTTGTGCGCGATCTGAAGAAGTTCTGACAGCAACAGTAAAAATTCATGTATGTTAAAAATTGGAGATAGAAAAGATAGAAGGCTTTTCTAAAGACTTAGTGAAAGAAAAACAAACGCAAGAAACAGAAATTTAAAAAATCAAAGCCAGGGTTTTTATGCACCAGAGAGACTAGGGAGTTTATTTAAAAGCTCAAATGCAAGCACTGAGTCAGCAGTTTCTTAATTCTGGAAGAGAAATTGAGGTGAAGGCAAGAGAGAATTATATCAACAGGCTAGTTCTCTTCAAACACACCAAGACAACATGTTATAATCCGGTGCACATATGGTGCATACCTTTAGCAGTCTGGATCCACTTACAATATTTCTAATACCTTTAAAAATACTTTGCCTAGCTTCCACTTAATACTTCTGTTGTGTGGACAAAGAAAAACCTTTTTCATTGACAAAGAACGATCACTCCCCTTGTACAAGGATATTGCAATTTCTTTTTAATGCATATATTCCTATTAAGTTTAATATATCTCCAAGAAAAGGAAGGTTCCTAGTCAGTCAGGGCAGCATGAGAACAAGTTCCAGCATGCTTGGTATTTACTCTCAGCGCTGCTCAGGTCTTTCTAAACGCCTTTAGGGAAATTACCTTGTAGACCCTCTGTATGTATGCAGTGCTTTCATTGCTGCTGCTGAGAAATCCTGCATGACACAAGTAACATTATGATAGCACGCGCTCTGTTCCAATCAGAGTGACAAAATTAAGTTTTGAAGGTATTTTCTGCCTTAAGAGACAATTCTAATACTCTCAGGGTAAATAAGACTGTGTCAGCAAAAACATCTGACCATACTGTCATTCAACATGAACAAATATGACCCTTAATTACTTTAACATTAATATAGATGGAAAGCTTTATAGAATATCCAATGCTTTATTTAGTTTGCAGGTTTTGCATTTTCAAAGTACTAAAAATTTAATTACAATCAATTAAAAATCAGGTTAATTGCTAATGACCATAAATCTGAAGAATTATATTCTTCAGAGACAAACTTCAGAAGTTGGATTGTTGTTGAAATCTTTTATAAACCATGGAACCTATTAATAAATTATACAGATGTTGACTAGCTGAAAACTGATCAAGACTATATAATTGTCATGGCTTAAACCCAAGCACAATAAAGCCACTCACACACCCCTACCACCTGAGGCAGAAGAACATACAGCTAAAAGCTTGAAGGTCAAGGTAGGGAGAGCTCACTCACTAATTATGGTCAGACAGACTCAACTTGTGGAAAACAACTTTGGTTTAATTGACAAAATAAAACGCATCACCAATTCCCTAATAATAGGACAGTAAGAGGAACAGTTGGTTCTTAAGTGCAGCTGCGCCCCAGCCCTCCCTTCCCTGCTGCCTCCTTCCCTCCCAGTGGTACAGGGAGCAGAGAACAGGGGATGGGAGTTGTGGCGAGTCCCAGTCCATTCTCCTTCCTCAGGGAAACCGTTAACAGCCAGCCCCTCTGACAACCTTGCATCCCTTCCACAGGATGCAGTCCTTCGTGAGCTTCTCCAGCTAATGGGGGGGTCTCCTTCAGGCTGCAGTTTTTCTGGTGATGAACTGCTCCAGCATGAATTCCAGAGCCATGGCCTGTTTCAGGATCCATCCCCTGCTCCAGTGTGTTCTCCTCCGATGGCTGTATGCAC
The DNA here is from genome assembly GCA_028565055.1 of Phoeniculus purpureus. Lineage (NCBI taxonomy): Eukaryota > Metazoa > Chordata > Aves > Bucerotiformes > Phoeniculidae > Phoeniculus > Phoeniculus purpureus. The sequence goes on from JAOXOE010000001.1 coordinate 74,281,517, forward strand.
TCTTCTTCTGCACCGATGATCTCTGAGGGCTCCAAAGGCTCACCTTTTCCAATGGCTGATCCAGCATGTCTTCCTGCCTTCTTCCACACCAACTTGGGTGACTGTATGACTGTATCTCTCTTCCTACTCCTTCCTCAAAACAAGAGGGAACCTCCAAAATAAAAGGCCCAAAACAATTTGCCCGACAGGTTTCTCCCCTTAAACAGGTATATTTGCAGCTATACCTGGTCTGATTTGTTCAGCCATGGCCAGAGGGACAGCTTGGAGCTAGGAGGAGCTTTCTTAAGCTTCTTGCACGGGTCTTGCCAGCAGCCCCTTCCCTCACTACTGCAACAGCACCAGGGACAAACCCAGCACAATAATAGATAGCAGTAAAGTATAAGAAGTTCATAATTGTAAACATCAATCCAGAGATAGCAATCATCAAAAGGAGACAATGAGCCTGAAAATGAGATTATAGCATTGAGTTTACTTTTTATGGTTTTTTTTGTAGGTGAACACTATTAGTTCTCCCTGATGATTCCATTTATTTTCACTGTTATGAATGTTTTCCTGAAATTTCCTTTTCCTGTAATCATTACAATCATGTGGTTCAGTTCCATGAGGCAGTCTGTACGCACCTGTTTCTACCTGAGTCAATGCAGTGACTGCACTTTTCCTCACATTAAACTTATTTGTGTCTTGTCATGACGATCCTGTAGTACCAGTGTAAGGTGAACCTGTCAGGGACACTCCTTCCTTGATAATCATAAGCAAATATTAGAACCCTTAACATTTACATCTATCATAACATTTAATCTGTATTACTTGTATGTCTAAATGTGGATTTACACATCTCTTCTGTGGGAAACACCATGGGTGGAGTGATATTCCTCTTGCATGAAAAAGAAATGAAATGCAAAAGGAACAAGCTCGTTTCCTCTTTTACACTGGCCATTCTATCTAATGTGTGGCTGAATGTCATGGTTCACACAACGTGGGCTTGGGTAGGTTCTTTTACCATGATCTCAAAGTGCAAAATGCAAAAGCAAGGTGACCACACCAAGGGGATTCTGCTTCACTTCAGCAGTGCGATTTTATTGTTTCATCTGTAAGGTGGCATGTGATAGAAAGACAGGAGTGACAGAAACAGGAGAAAGAGTAAACTAAAGTGAAGAGAGGAAAGAGGATAATAGTGACCACTGCAGGGTCCCAGGCAGCATTCATCTGCCTTCTGATCTTCCGGGCAGCGTTCCTGGTGGAGAAAGCTTCCAAAAGCTTTCCCAAAAGCTTGCTGCCTCCTTTTGCAAGCTTGCCACGTTTCTGCAGGCTTGCCACTCTGGGCTTGTTGTGCTGGGCTTGCTGCATTCCAGGCTTGCCACAAGTTCATTCAGTTGCTAAGGAGCCATTTTTTTAAGCCAAGCAACACACCTTGCTCCACCTCTGTCCTGTGTTGCTCTGCAAGTCTCTGCCTTCTCAAGTCAGGCTCCCACGATTGTCCAAAGAGGAGGGTGTGAGGGCCCTGCTCTCCCTGGAGGTGAGTGGCTTTTGGCCAGGAGGTGTGTTTTGGCATTACAATGAGCAAAGTCCACCTGAAGGCTTCATGGATGTCACGTGGCCCTTGGTGATCAATCTTCCTTGACAATCTAATGCCATCTGTTCTGTGCCAGGTAGGGGGGAAAATAGCACCATGCAGTGCGCTGCGGTGTAGGTGTTCCTGGCTCTTTCTGGTGTGATGGTTTCAGTTCTGTACCTCAGTGTCCAGTGTCTGTACCTTTATTGTCCAAGTCCACGATGATCATGTTGAGGCAATTCTGACAGGCTCTTTCTGACCAACTCACAGATTCCAGAAGGAAAATTTCTCTGAAACTTTTTCAATAAGTATGCCTCTGATAAGGATATCATAATTCTGCATCAATCACTGGTGGTTTAGGCAGTGTTTGGGTATAGGAAGGCACTGAAAGTAACAAACAGTGCAGTGGTCCCTATAACACCTACTAAAGGCCCTAGGAAGTTTCTGCCTTATTTTATACTACGGTAAAACTACGTGAAAACAGTGGCAATGAAGACACATAGATGCACAAGAAAACACTCATTGGATTTTTGCATGAAATTGCATTTAATTGTGATGTAAAACTGGTATACATTGGTTTTGCCACTCTTCCTTTGCCATCCACTTCCCTTCTTGTCCCATGTCTCTTTGTTAGATATTGAAGATCCATCTTTTTCTCGGTCTACTCCCCAGCATTAATGAAGAATATCTTCCACAATGCACGTCTTCATGTCCTGCTGCACAAACACAGGATTTCAGGGAAAGAGTTTAACAAAACAGGCATGTGAGTCACCATGACTCAATTTACATCCAAAATCACTTCTAATCCTGGTACAATAGGTGCTAGTACAGCCAGAGAAGAATCTCAGGTTTACCAGGCCATAGATTTTTGACTGAATCTGATGTGGAAATGCCTGCTCTCTATTTGCAATCATCCAGAATTTTGTATTCACCTCAGTCCTTTGTTACCCTGCTGTCTCCTAACCCTGGCAGGATTCCAAATGCTAAAAAACAACAAAAAAAAATACTACAGACTTGTTTAAATCCCATTTTTCAAAATGTGAGGCAGTAACAGAAGGAGTTTAATGAGGAACTTCATTATGTGTTCAACAGAGAGCTTTCTCACTGATCTTGCCACAAAAAAAAAGAATCTTCCCCTCATTATTGGTGTCTTTCTGACTCAGCCAAGCTTTCATGTAAAAATAACGCTAAGCTCACAAACTTGTGGTGGAATGGCAGCTACGTTAGGCACAGTTTTATTGCCTCTTATCAGTTATTTTTAGAAACTACAGATCAGCTTTTAACATGAGTGGCAAAGTAACAAAGACAGAAGAAATTGTTCATAGTTAGAACTTCTTTGGGGAAGCCATATAGAAACACCAATGCTTAGGGGAGAGGGAAACGAAGGCTTAAAGGACAACTAGTATTAACTAAGGAGTGTGTAAAGCATCTGTATTATTTTTCTGAACAAACTTTGTCAAGTTTACATTATTTTAATTTTTGCAGTGCTGATCAGAACCTTCTTTGCAGATGAAAACCTGCAAAAACTAATATTTACTACAACAGCTCAGAACAGTGTTAGATATGTTTGTCGCCGCACAATCCTGAGTGTGTGTTTTAACCACTTTGGGATTTTTGTCCATTTCCAATGAATTGATGTTTGAGGAGGGACTACAGTAGATTTTTGAAAGGCTTATTCAAACATTGTTTTTTTCTGAAAATGTTGAATCTTGTTCAATGAATTGGTTTTGTACAGTGTCTTTGCTGTTCAGTGTCAACCATAGTAAAAATCAGGACGGTGGCAACACTCATTTTAAGGAATCCTGTGGCAGGATTCATCAGCAAACCTATTTATTACATTTTGTTCCTTACATCTTTCCAGAATGTCCACAAGATCCTGAGAAGATGAAAATATAAGAAAGGCAAATCATAAATATTCACACATATCTAATGAAGAAATGTAGTTACTGGTGCTTTAAGGTAAAAGAGAGATGATTGTCTGCCAGGGATTAAAAAATTGCAAGTAGTTCTACAGAGAGGGAAATTAAACCCATAGTTAAATGTGAATCAAAATCTTGGGGAGTCTTTAGGTTGTAGAGACAGAATCTTCTGGTAAATCTCCCATAGGTCAGGATAGTCAGTAATATCCATAAAATTCATCAGTACCTTCTAAACCAAAATGGTAAAGGCTTTATAAACTCATAAACTTCATAAACTCTATTCCTTAGTATAATGCTTTTTGTACTTGTTTACTCAACACAGTGTTACTGGAAAAGTTAACTTCTTTTGTTTTCTAGCTCTTTGTCAAAGAAGTATAGCTTTTTCTGTAGAGAAATGGTTTTTTTTTTCTTAGACCTCACATATTTAGAATTTGTCTGATTTTTTTGTCGTTACTCTTAAGCCTCTAAATTTGTGTTTTACTCTTAGAGTACAAGCTGTTTATTCTGAAAGTTCTCTGAGCACCTACAAGTTTTATTGTGTGTGCTTAGCTCTCCTGAAAAAATAATCCTGAAAAAATAAGCTACTATTATTTGTTATGCTTACTGATGGATATGAGGATTTAAGATCCTCAGGGTGATCCTCAGAAAGGAAATAGGTGATAAGGTCACAAATGACATGGAAAAGGCTAAGGTTCTCAATGACTTCTTTATCTCAGTCTTCACTGCAAAGGCCTCCAGCCACACTCCTGGAGTCATGGAGGATAACGGCAGGGACTGGAAGGAAGAACTGCCCATCATAAGTGAAGATCAGGTTTGCGATCACCTGAAGAACCTGAAAGTGTTCAAGTCCATGGGACCACACAGGATACACCCAAGGGTCCTGAGAGAACTGGCAGATGAGGTTGCTAAACCCCTCTCTATTATATTCCAAAAGTCA
>JAOXOE010000001.1:74286024-74307572 GCA_028565055.1 Phoeniculus purpureus
CAGCAGCTCTGTGTTCTTCTTGAACTGAGGGGCCCAGAACTGCACACAATACTCCAGATGTGGTCTCACCAGTGCAGAGTAGAGGGGGAGAAGAGCCTCTTTTGATCTGCTAACCAGCCCCATTCTGATCCACCCCAGGATGCTGTTGGCCCTCTTGGCCACAAGAGCACACTACATAGGAGGTTCCACGTCAATATGAGAAGGAATTGCTTCATGGTGAAGGTGATGGAGCACTGGAATGGGCTGCCCAGAAAGGTTGTGGAGTCTCCTTCTCTGGAAACGTTTAAAACCTGCCTGGACATGTTCCTGTGCAACTTCTTCTAGGTGATTTTGCTGTGGCAGGGGGATTAGACTAGATGATCTTTTGAGGTCCTTTCCAATCCCTAATGTTCTGTGTGTGTGATTCTGTGATTGTATTGCTGGCACTATTACTTGTATAGCTATGCATTCCTTTAGCACGTTTTTAGCTTTTCCAGTGGTCTAATTTCCAAACCACACTGACAGAATAAAGAAAAAATAAAGAGAAATCTCCTTTTGTGCTCATGAATGTTGTAGGTTCTGTAATGCTTATTTGTTTATTAAACTCTCTATGTGTTTTTCAAGCCCTTGTTAAGCCTTGCATGTATTAGTGACGCCTGGGTGAAGTGGGCGAGAGTGGTGCTTTGTGGATCAACTAGTGAAGATTTAGATAGCTCCTGATAGCCTCCAGGATGGATCTATTTGCCAATACTAACCAAAAAAAGACTACTAATTTGAATAAAAATCTTTCTGTCAGCTTGAATGATAGGTGATGCATAGCTAATCATAACTGTGCCAGCAAACCTGTCAGCCCTGTTTTATCTAGAAAGTACTGCCTTTTTGCTCATAAAGGTTAAACTTCCACTGTGCCTTCTTAAAACCTCTGTTCTCCACAGCTGTGCAGAATTTAAAATCCACCCATTGGGAGTGGGAGCTAACATTTTAATAGATAATATTATATGTGTTTGGTTTTTCTGATGGGGCTTGGAAACCAAAATAGCCTAAAATATTTGCATTGGCTCTGTATAGATTCTCATAACAGTTGCTCGAAACTATCACAAAAACTCAGCACATTCATATACAAGCTGGGGTTAAGGCTCAGGAGGTAAAGATGGAGATAGAAGTAAGAGTTTGCTCAGCTTCAAGTAATTAACCTATTATACCAAAGAAATCCAATCTCTGACTTGAATGTAACTTCTGCTCAATAAAAATAATTCTCTACCTGCCAAGAGTTTCAATAGTATGATAATATTCCAACAATATAGGTTGCCACTTTCTCTTAGTTAAAATTCCAAGGTGATTAAGTTGGAAAGCAAAAGGAGAGATGTTTAAATGTCGCTGGTATTAACATTGTTTTTTCCTATGTAACCAATACATCAGAAGTTTGTTTATTTTATTGTTCACAACTGTTTTGGCATGCAGGAGTCACAGCAAGTTCACTGTCCTGGACTTCAGGAGAGCAGACTTTGACCCCTCATATAATTAATACAGATATCATAGGAGGTTCCATATAAATATCAGAAGCAACTTCTTCACGGTGAGGGTGACGGAGCATTGGAACAGGCTGCCTAGAGGGGTTGTGGAATCTCCTTCTCTGCAGACATTTAAAACTCGCTTGGTTGTGTTCCTGTGTGACTTGGTCTAGGTGATCCTGCTGTGGCAGGGGGATTGGACTAGATGGTCTTTCGAGGTCCCTTCCAATCCCTAATGATTCTATGATTCTATGTGTCTATGATGAATCTGATATGTAGGACATTCTTCCTCATTGGTCCTTAATTTTATCGTCTGCTATACAAAAAGAAAAGCTTTAGAGTACAACTTTCTTTAAATCAGAATGAACAACCAAATCATTGGCCTGTAAAACTTGATATGCAAATTTAGTGCTAATTTTGACTGATTTTGTCAATGACCCATTTATCAACTCTAACCTAATGTACTTAGTAACTCTATAGCCATGATGTTGCAATGCAAAAGGTTCAACAAAAGTGAAGGAAATAAAGGGAGATAATTTGAGTAGATAATTTGAGCTATAATAAAATTTGAGGGTGCTACTATTCCATCAACACTTTCTAGGCTTTTTTCCTATCGACTTTTGTCCTAATTCATCAATGTTATTCCTGCATTCGTTTTTTAGGAATATAAAAATGGTTAATCTTTCAAAGTGAACCTGAAGACTGTATTTTTGTCTTCCTTGTTTTTCTTAACACAGTTATACGAATTATTAGATCTCACCTGTCAAGTTGCTATTTTATTCAGGTAGCCGGATTTGGATTGATTTTCCTCACAAAGTAGTCTACTGTGCTAATGGCCAAGAAATCAGGTCGCCTTTTAAAACTACCAGTAGAGTGTTGAATGACAGATATGTATGTTAAAAATAATGTTCTCTTTATGGTTTTTATTTTTTGTTGTGCTTTTATATCTTCTCTTGCTTTTTTATGGACTGAGGGGGCATATGTACAGGGAAACAAACCTGTTCCTGATCCTTTTCCCTACTTGTAATATTCTTTTGTAAGCTCTCTTTTTCAGAGCCAGTTATACAGTAAACTTTAAATGTTACCTTTCCAGTTCTTACCACTAGTATGATGCTGCTCTGTTACTCATCCAGCTCAATTTGTAGCCTTTCCACCTGTGAGCCAGGGCACAGTCAGTTTAGTGTCAATCCTCAGCCTCATGCCTTCGCCCACTGTAGATATTACAGAAAAATAGCAGTCTGGATATTACCTCTTCTGGCTACTCAATTAGTGACAAAACACACAACCACTAAAGGCATCCTGCCTCAGAATTTTCTCTTTGTCACTATATGTAGTTTGCTGAACAGAAATAACCACACTTCTGAAATGGCTCCTCAGGTGATTGTCAGGAGGTGAATACATATCTCCTGGTCAGTTCTCATGCCTGATTCTTTTCAGGCTATACTAAAATGCATGGGGTAGCACTGGAATGGGTTTTGATACAGATAAAGAGAGATGGTAACCTAGAGACAACAACTATAGAGATTATGAAATAAAATAGAATAGAGTACAATAAATCAGAGTAGAATAGAATCATTATTAAGGTTGAAAGATACTTCCAAAATCAAGTCCAATCATCAAAACAATGCCATCCTACACGCTAAACCATGTTTCCAAGTGCCATATCAACAAGTTTTTGAACACCTCCAGGGATGGTGATTCCATCACTTCTCTGGGCAGCCTGTTTCAACACTTGGGTACTCTTTCACTCCAGTCTAAACCTCCTCTGATCCCACCATTTCTTCTTCATATATTTGAAAGTAGAGAGAGTTGGTTCAACTGTTAGTTGAAGTCAGTTCTCATCTATTCCAGTGCAACTTTTTAAGATCATGGGAATCCTATGACAGATCATTCCTAAACATGGAATATGTACTAAATGCAAAAACAAACATGAGTTGGTTGATTGAGATCAGCACGTCATTAAAAATAAGAGGAATGGTCCAGGAAATTGAATACTTCCCCTTTTTTACCAGTGGGTCACCAAACATGTAATCATCCAAGGCTCCTTCTTAGTTACAGAAGGGAATATGTTGTGACAGCAGTTTCTTCCACCACAGAATCACAGAACAGTAGGGATTGGAAAGGACCTTGAAAGATGATCTAGTCCAACTCCCCTGCAACAACAGGATCCGCTAGATCAAGTCGCACAGGAATATGTCCAGGCAGGTTTTAAACTTCTCCAGAGCAGGAGACCCCACAACCTTCCTGGACAGCTCTTTTCAGTACTCTGTCAACCTCACCACGAAAAAATTCCTTTTCATATTCATGTGGAACCTTCTATGCTCCATCTCACATCCATGGCTTCTTGTCCTATCATTAGATGTCACTGAGCAGAGCCTGGCTCCATCCTCCTGACACTCCTCAGTCTCCTTTTTTCCAAGTTCAAGAGACACATCTCCCTCAACCTTTCCTCATCAGGGAGATGCTCCACTCCCTTCATCATCTTTGTGGCTCTGCGCTAGAATGTCACAAGCAGTTCAGTGTCCTTCTTGAACTGGGAGGCCTGGAACTGGACACAATATTCCGGACATGGTCTCACCAGGGTAGAGCAGAGTAGAGGGGGAGGAGAACCTCTCTCCACCTACTAACCACTCCATTCTGATCCACTCCAGGATAAAATTTGCCTTCTTGGCCACAAGGGTACATTTCTGACTCATGGTATCCTGCTATCCACCAGTACAGAGTCCTTCCATATCTTTGCTGTATTTTGGATTTCCCTTCAGTTTTGCTGAATCTTAACTTCTGTGTGTCTTTTCAGGTTGGTTGCTTAGTTTTGCTATACCATAGCATTTATGGCCTAGGATTTAAAACACTTAAAAGTCACTTACAAATTTGGCAGCTATTTTCTTGAATTTCACATTCTTGAAATTATTTTAATGTAAAAAACTGAACTATGTAATAAACATCAATTATTTTTTTTAGATTTTCATTGCAGTGAATGGAGTTCAGCCACTGAATCGTCTGCCTTGTGTCCGGTTTGACAAGATAAAACCCAAAATAAAACACTTCTGCACACACACTTTAAAATAGTTCTTGTCCTAATTATCAGATAAAAGTCTGAGAAATTATTGCTTAGTTCTTTCCCTTACACTCACAAAGGAGATCTATAGAAGTGTATCTTTGTCATGTGAATAAAAAGATCCTGTCCCTATTTTCTTTAAAGACTTCAATTTTCTCATTATCAGAAAAGCTCACTCTATATCTCCTTCTCATCATAGAGGCTTCAGGGTTCAGGCTAGCAGTAATTTGAAATCACCATTTAACTTCTGTTTTTACAATGAGATTGATGTAGGTAGTCTTTTGGTACACAGCTTCGCTTCCTCATACTACTTTTCCTTGTGACCCATCTACTGCCCCTTGGAAATTAAGATTCTTTTCATTCAACTGCAGAATGTTTTATTTTCTTTTTTTCTGCTTTCTTAGAATTAGTATATTTTGCAGAAATATTTTCATACTTTGTATTAGATATAAAGAGTAGCATTTCATACACTTTTTGCAAGTGCACTGGTTCTAGCTGGAACAGAGTCGACTTTTCTTCGTTGCTGCCCATGCAGTGCTGTGCTTTGGATTTGTGGCCAAAGCAGTGTTGATAACACAGCAAAGCTTTAGCTGCTGTTGAATAGTGCTTGCACAGTTCAAGGCGCTTTATTTCCCATTGTACCCTTCTGTCCCTGCCCACACTGAATGAATGGAGTGGAGGTAGACAAAGGGGTTGGGAGGAGGCATAGCTGAGACAGCTGACTCAAGTTAGTCAAAAGAATATTCCATAACATATAATGCCATGTTCAACAATGCAAGGTCAAGGAAAAGATTAGCAAGTGGGGACATGTATAGTAAATGGTGTTCTTCTCTCCAAGCACCAGTTAGGTACACCGAGTCTCTCCTTTCCAGGAAGTGGCTAAACACGTTTCTGCTAATGGAAATCACGTAATGAATTCCTCTTTGTACTTCGCTTACGTATGCAGCTTCTGCTTTCCCTATTATCTTGACCCAAAAGTCTTCTCACTTTTATTATATATTTTCCCCATCTCACCAGGAAGGGGAGTGAGCAAGTGAGTGGGTGAGCATTTGGCTGACCCACCACATCAAGTGTTACTGCTAGAATCAGTTTCAGAACTTTCTGGGCAAATCTGTTCAAGCAGCTGTACGGTTTGATTTTTATATTTTTTTCCCCCTCTATGTGGCAGTTCTATGACTCAGTGATTGACCTTGTACCTACTGTTATCACTCTGCTCTTAGTTATTTAATCCCATGTTTGAGGCCCTGGATAAATATTTGGAATCTGGATGTAATAGAATTCTGAAACAGTATCTCCAGCAATAATTTTAAGACTCAGTCATATGTTTTGCTGATCAGTAGAAAAAGCCTATTAGCAACTGCTGGATCACTTTCAGTTAGCTGGATGGCTTGGTATTTAAGGCTAAAGATGAGATTAATCACCATGGATATAGCAACCATTTATAATAATAAGAAGGGTAAATTTTAAAAAATGCTTAAGTCACTTCTAGATCCTTCTGAGCTTAACATTAACTCTCCAAATCACTAGCCAAAAATACAATTTTCTCATCTAATGAAAGCACCTCTGTACATCACAGAGTCAGTCCCTATAAATGTCTAAACTAAAAGAAGATAGCAAACAATTCTTTTGGTACTGTGTCTAGTTTGGGGCACCTCAGTACAAGGGAGGCATTGGAGGTGCTGGAGCAAGTGCGGAGGAGGGCAATGAAGCTGGTGAAAGGCCTGGAGAACAAAACTTATGAGAAGAGATGGAGAGAGTTAGGACTGTTTAGTTTGAGGAAGAGGAGGCTAATGGGAGACCTCTCTCTACAACCATCTGAAAGGACATTTTAAAGATGTCGTTGCTGGCAACGTATGAATTTTTTTAAAGATATTTTGCAAAAAGTGCATACGAAACTTTTTGGAAACGTACCTTAGTCCCCTTGCAAAGGTAATTTGAAAGTCAAGCTGTGTGGGAAGTCTAAATACTTGTGGGCTTTTGTAACTGAGTACATTTCCGAGATACCTGATCTAACACAATGAAATGGACACAGCATAAAGCTGGAAAATGTTCCTTGTCCTTCTGCCTCCAAAATGTTTAGGAGCGCATGTGAAAATGGATAAGCTCAATAGGACTGTATGTAATTTGGGAGGGCTCTCAACAGAAACGTGAGATGAACATTTCTGAAAATCAAGCCTTTAAATTTATTTACCTTAGAAGATCAAACTCAACAGCTTCTCAGAAAAAAATCTTTGCAGTTTGTTTGCTCTTGGCAAACAGTGATCTCTGCCATTCATAGACTTCAAAAGCTCCTGTGTAAACTTTTATATCTAATTGACAAATTCATGAGTCAAAACACAAGCCATTAACCAAAATCAGGAGCACAGCATGTGGTGACTGTGTATGCAGGGAGACAACGAACAAAATCCCAGCAGCATTGCTAATAGTTTTGTATAGTGCCAGAGGTGTGCACTGCCTTGTGTGAGGACAAGACTCTTTTCCTGTTATCAAAGGCAGATCGGGGAACTGTAATGCCATGCCTTGTATGTCCACGCGTGATAGGCAGAGTTACCATTGTCAGCAGGAAACAGACAACTGGAGGGAAGGCAGAAGGTGTTTTAATTCTCGTCTTGGATGTGTCAGTTTAAATGATAAATGACCAGCCTCAGAACACACAAGAGGTTTGAGGCAGAGGACAGAATTGTGCTTTAGTTTCTTATGTACCAGATTAATACCTTTCTTCATGATTTGCCCTTCCTTTAGTCAACTGAGGCACCTCAGCGTTGAATCAATATGGAATGAAAGACAAGCAGATGCACCACAGGTGCTTTTTATTTAGTAACTGTGGTGAATAATTAATGAACAAATGACAAAAACACATCACACATTTTCTTAAAAATTAATACTTGCTAGTAGATATTTTAAGCAGAATGCCCAAGACAATTGCATCACCTGCACTGTTGTGACAGCAAGAAGGAAAAATAAAGGAATAACAACCCAACAAAATAATTTAAGAATTCTAAATATGGGAAAAACTAACAAAGTATTGTTGTTTTATTAATAATCCTAATTTTATATACCCCTGAAGAGATTTTCAAATGAATTATTCATTTGCAGGAAGCAAGAAAAGAACATGCTGAAATTTTATTCACAGACTTCAATTTAGATGAAAACTCAAAGTAAGGAGGATAATTCAGAAAGAATTCACTTAAATTTTTGCTGAATCTCTCCTGTAATTTTTTCAATTCACTGACAGTAACTTGTATCAGAAAAGTCCAAAGTAGTGAAATTGAATTAAGCTTGGCTTTATAAGGAGCAATTAAATACTGAAATGCTGCAGGATCTGTCTGCAGTGCCCATCATAGGGCTATTTCAGGGTTCAAATATCAACTTCTCTTAAGAGCAACATGTAGGCAGTGAGCTTGAAAACGGTATTATTTATTCCGGCATCTATGGAAGTGTTACTTTGTTACTTGAGAGTAAACATTTGAGTCATTCTACTGTTACATTGTTCTTGTTCAATACATGTAGCAAATGCCCCATACCCGTGCAACTCCCGTACTTAGAAGGAGCAATTGCCTTCCTATTGCTTGCTTTGGAAACCTGCTACAGGGACACAACGTATTTCCTATTCAGAGCCAGTTTTACTGATGGTTGTAGGGAGGCTACTTTTTTTTTACTTCCTGAAGAGGACAAGACTATGCTCTCACTGAAGCCTCCTTTGAAAGAACCTCATAAAAGATCATGGAATGAAATGTGTATGTGTGCTACAAAAGAGGTAGAGATTGCATAGTCTTGCAATCCCTCAGTTCTGCAAATTTGTCTAAAAATTTCTGACTCTTGAAAGCAAGAGTTAGTGGACATGGTGGTATTAGGTTGACAGTTGGCCTAGATGAACTTGGAGGTCTCTTCCAAACTTAATGATTCTATGGTTATATTAAAAATCTGAGAACTGAATCCCTTAATAGGAGCCTCCCTGAAGAAATGCAGATGCTATAAAAAACCAGTTTTAGTTATCCTAGAAGACTTATATGTGACATTAGAACAGTGGGGTAACTCCTTTCCTTAATTATTACTTGTTACAGGTACTGAGTAAAACTGATTAGATGTACATTGTTTACCTGGAAAAAGAAAGTGTATTTTTTCCTGACACAGATGTGGGCACTAATTTATTCAAATGTGAGGCTCGAAACTTTGCTGAAAATCTTAGTGAGGAAACAGCTGGCATCACACAAAAAGCCCTAGCAAGAATTTCGTGGAGCTTTTATATTTTTCTGACAGTTCTGTAATCCAGAGCTGGTTGTCCAGGCTTCTCAAGATTAATTGTGCCTGAAAGCAATAGAAAATGAATCTTCAGTTTTGCATGGTACTGCTTATCAAATACAAAATGCTCAAAAGGCTTTCTCTGTCTCCAAAGAGTAAGCAGTTGGTAGTGACATTTTCCTAGTTACATTTCGTGTTGCTCAGTGCTGGTAACTCAAAAGCTTCTACTTTATATTGCACACATAAGTGGCCAAATACTCATTTAGGCATTTATTTATGTAGGAGATGCAATTATAAGGACGAACATTTGGAAATGGCAGACAACTTCCATTGACATTTTATCCCCCTGCCCACATGCATGCCTGATATCCTGTCTCTGCATATCATTATAATAAAATTGTTAACCACATATCACTTATTATTTGCTCTTCAGATACTGCAATGTAAAGCACATAAGCGGAGAAGGAGAAACCATGACCGGGTAGGTGGTTTTGCCAGGGCAAGTCTCATCCCCTGGACTCCAACATTCCCAAATGTGGGAAACTTGACCACATGATTTGTGGTAGAGGAGGACTGCATTCACACTCTTTCGTGTTTTAGGAAGGTAACAAACTGACAGTGAATTACAACCTGAGAAGACACGTAATGCATGATGCATTTTGCTCATCTCAGCAATTGCTCATCTGCTGACCGATGCCCAGCCAGTCCCTGAACAGGGATCCATCTGTTCCCCAGCCAGCTTCCCCTGGTTTATGCATTGAGCATAATGGTATGGTGGTATGGAATATCACTTTGGCTAGTTAGGGTCATCTGCTCTGTTCATGTTCCTTCTCATCTTCCTGTACATCTGCACACTGGCAGGATGGAATGGGGTATTATTTATAGATCCCTTTTCCTCGATCATTTCAAAAGCTGACAGAGTCAAGGAACGGTAGAACAGAGAATGTTACTTAGTCTGCTTGGAAAAACTATTCCTTCCTGTCCCTTCTGAAAACTCTATATGCAATGATTTGAGATTTGGATACGTTCTTCATCTTTAGGTCCCTACTTTAGGTCTACTTTGAAAATGTTGACTTACCTCATTTGCTAGAATAGTCCATGGAAACCAACTTATCCATATGTAAGTTATTGTGTAATGCTAAAATGGTCTGAAGTATTTCACATTGGACACCAAACATATTAACTTTAGGGAGCTGCTGTTTTCTAAATGGAGATGATGCCCTCAATTTTACTAGGATTCTGGGGTGATGAGCATCATAGAAAAGCCCAGGAAGAAATGAATGATTTTGTTTTCAGAGCAGGGCTTGAACAGCATTTTTTAAATAAGGAAGGCCTAGGGCAACATATTGAACAATGAGGCAAATAACCCCAACATTGAACAGCTGCTAATTAAATCCTTTGAATTAGGTAGGAGTACTCTTGAGAGAACTGAGTGTGTGATTCTGTAATTAAAGACTACAATTCATGTGAAAAAGGTGACCAAATTAGGGTCATACTGGTAACCTTGTCCATTTCTACTTTTTGGCAGCTTAAATTCACAGCCATGATCATGTTCTTGTGAAAGGATATGGCATGCAAATGTAAAAGAAGCAAAACCAAATTAAAGGCATGGTCTTGACACCTACTTTTTTTCACTAACAGAACTAGGACCTCAGGAATCACATCCCATTTCACCACTTCTTAGATTATTTAGGTAAATGACAGCGGCAGCAGGATGCTTTCCTCCTGAACCAACAACTCCTCCTGAAACCAACAATTTCCTCCTGAAAATGAGATGAGATAAATGTCTTCTTAGACAGCAGATGTGAGTTTTGGAAATACTAGAATGTTTTTTCAGACGCTAAGGAAGAAATCTGGCGCCATCTTACACATCACCCCCAACCTTTTAGCCATCTCTGGTCTCCAGTTTGTCTTATCTGTTCTGACTCCACTCTCAGGTTTTTTGCCAAACATGCCCTTACCTCAGTGATCCTTACCTAATTAATTTTCTATCTCCCTCACAACTGCTGCCAATCTGTCTCAGGGAAAAACTTCTCAGTTCACATTGTTTAAATCAAATTACTGTCAAAGATATTTATTGAATTATTAGCAACAGATCAGCAACCATACAGTCAAGATCAAAGTCAACGACACAATTCTAAACATTTATGAAATGTTAACGTCCACCTGCACATTTCTGAACAACCTGACCAAGCTAGTGCCCAAAGTTACAAACACGCTTGTGCACATACACCTTGACAAACTCCCTCATGCCAGGAAAAGCTGGTTGCCAGCGTATACATCTGTCCTGGGGGAGAGGGTTCCCTTAACACCTTGACAAAATCCCTCATGCCAGGAAAAGCTGGTTGCCAGCATATACATCTGTCCTGGGGGAGAGGGTTCCCTTACTTGCACATGCCTCCTGTTAGAGATGAGGCTACTCTAGGTTTATGTATGCTTATGTCACTTCTTGAAGGCAGCTAATCCACAAGCCAGTAAGAAAGTCCTTACTGAGGTCATCAAACCTCATAGGCACAGTCCATCTCCTGGATGCAGATGAGCTGGCTACTCTTCATGGCTTTCACAGAAGATGTGGTGCCAGTGCAGAGAATTCCAGCAACATCAAAGCAGGCTTACTGATGTTTTCACTCCAAGCTGTCTTTGTACTGTTCCAAAATTTCATGCTACTTTTATACTTCTCTTTACTTGATCTTTGCTTCCAAATTCTCTTAGGAATTCTGTGGCTACTGTTTAATCTGACTGATAATTGTTTTCCTCTTTAGCAGGAACTGTTTGGAACCAAATGTGCTCTTAGGCAGTTTGGAACTCTGATTTAGAGATGTGCTCACACTCATGCTTCTGTGATAATAGGTGGTGTATTCAGGCTATATCAGCAAGGGTGGCCAATGGAAGCAGCTTGTCACCACAACTGATTTGCTCCCTCCTGGAAACCTTTTCCTTGGCTCCTTATACTTCAACTATATCTATGTCAAGTCTCAGTTTTGTAACATGGCACCCTTCACCACTCCACTGACTCTCATTACTCGCCCATCACTTATCCTGACCCTCCTCTCCTTCCTTACACAGGGAGATCAGCTGCTGAAAGTTATGATGAAAAATTCCTTTGGAAGTAGGGGGAATAATCTCATGTGTTGGGGGAAAAAAGTATTTCTCCACATAAGACGGTGAATGTCACAAGGCTGTGACAAAGCAGAACGGAGATAATATCAGTATTTTTGAAGATGATTAAAATAAAGAAATAAATAAAATATTAAAAAAACCACAAACCATAAAATCCACAACAAGCTTTGAGCCTAGGCTGCTAATGGCATAATACTATCATAATCTTGCCCCAAACTCAATTTAACTGTCTGCAGTCAGATCATAAGTGGGCACAGAGGTCATGGAAGGCCATGTTTTTCTCTATTTCTCCTGCAGAACAGAAAATAACATAAAGCTCCTTCCACGGTGCCCACAAAGATGTACAGCCAGGCTGACTGTAAGCTTTCTGACCTGTTTCCAGACAACCCTTTTTCATGGTCACCCACTATAAATGGCAGCAGCTCAACAGCAGATTTTGCACTGTTTTTTCAAGGAGACTGCTCTGTGTAGAACTGCTGTGTAGTCACTTAAAGTATTTTTTTTTCAAATTCTTTTTGTATAGAATCATAGAATCATTTAGATTGGAAAAGACCTTTAAGATTGAGAGCAACTGTTAACCTAACTCTGTATGACTCCCAGAAAGAAATCTATAGTGTTCAGTTTGGGCTCGTAACACTCTTATATGAGATTAAATTACCCTGAATAATTGATTTAAGAGGTACTAAACCAGAAAATTCTGCAAGAAAATTGTCATTGGTAGAATACAATCTATTTTTTTCCTACTGATTTGTTTTGTTTTCAGGAGCACTAGGAGAGCCACAAATTTGATGAAGGAACAGGAGCATCTCCCTGATGAGGAAAGGTTGAGGGAGCTGGGTCTCTTGAGCTTGGAAAAAAGGACACTGAGGGGGGACTGATGATAAATATGGAAAGAGTAGGTGTCAGGAGGATGCAGCCAGGCTCTGCTCAGTGTCAGCCAATGATAGGACAAGGGGCAATGGGTGTCAGCTGGAACGTAGGAGGTTCCACACAAATATGAGAAGGAACTTCTTCATGGTGAGGGTGATATAGCACTGGAATGGGCTGCCCAGGGAGGTTGTAGTGTCTCTTTCTCTGGACGTGTTTAAAACCTGCCTGGACATGTTTCTGTGTGACTTGTTCTAGGTAATCCTGCTGTGGCAGTGGGATTGGACTGGATGATTTTTTGAGGTCTTTTTCAATCCTAATGTTCTGTGATAAATGTAAAATTATTCCCCATCACACAAGACATCTTCTCCTGTTGGGTTGGTAACAAAACATTTTCATTTGTTATATTAAGTACCAAAACATCAAGACACTGGTCAAACGTGGGGAGACAAAAAATAAAACACATCTGATATACCTGTATCTGAATTAGAACAGATATGCCACTGAGCAATCAGCAAAATATCTTTCTTAAGTAAAAAACCCTCCTGACGATTAAAACTTCCCTCATAGTACATACATGTTTGTAATGCCTGTGCATTTTTTCTGTTTTATTCTGTGTAGGTGACATTTATTGTGCTATGTTTAGAACATGTAGGGAAAGTTCAGGTGTCCATTTGGAATCAAAGAATCATAGAATGTTCTAGGCTGAAAGGGACCTCTAGAGGTCATCTAGTCCAACCTCCCTACAAAGGGACAACTCTACCTAAGTCAGGCCACTCAGCAAGCCTGACCTTAAATGATGCCAGGGATGTAGTCCCCACCAGCAGCCTATTCCAGCCATCAACAACCCTCACATTGAAGTATTTGTTTCTAATATCCAGCCTAAACCTATCCTTTCCCATTGCTCCTTGTCCTATCCGTACAAACACTCCTGAAAAGACCTTCCCCTGCCTTCATGTAGGCCTCCCTCAGGTACTGGAAGGTCAAAAGAAGGTTCCCATGGAGCCTTCCTTTCTGCAAGCTGAACAGCACCAACTCTCTCAGCCTGTCCTCATAGCAGAGGTACTCCATTCCCCTTGTGCTGGGGGCTGCAGAACTGGACACAATACTCCAGGTGAGCTCTTTACATCTAAACCTCACTAGAGAAAAAGCACCATTTTGTTAAGAGTGACGAAGTCATTGACCTTAACAATTATCCAGTTCTAAAAGTATTTTTTTCTTTTTAAATATGTTTGATACAGTAAATAAAATAAGTGTAGTTAACTTATGACAAGCGAAATCAAGTTACCGGCAACCAAAGGGCAAATCTAGAGACTGTATATGTGGAACAAGTAAGTGGATCATAGTTTAAGTGCTACACCTTCCTAAATGCTTCATCCAGATCTCTCAGCATAGCTGGACCTTATTATTTATGTGCAAGTATATTTTACAACTTTCAGAATATAAGTTGTCATGTCTTAGTTCTTGCTTATCTCTCATTAAGCATTGTAAATAGGAACTGAAACTTCAAAATCATAAAATGGTGAATGAGACCAATTTCATTATCTCCTGGAAGAGGAGTGTTTTTTTCCTGTAGACTACAGATAAGAAGTTTGCAGACAACAAAGGACCAGCTGACGACCAAGCAGCTGAGTTGTGGGTAATAGAGCTGAGTGGTTTTAAGTATGTTGCTGTGTACTGCCTGACCTACATCTGAACTGCTTGCAGCCTGAGGAGAGAAGAGAGGGTTACACTGAGCATGGCAGAGTTTCTAAACCAAATCAAAACTGGTACTCTTTATTCTTCTTGTAAACAACCTGTAAGAAAATCTTTCATGAGGATCCTTCCTTTTAAGGGAAAGCAGTAATTGTAGGCAAAGAGTTTCGTCAAACTGTTTTCTGCTTATGAGTTCAATACCAGGAAGTTAGGCAGACTTTTAGTAGCTGTTAGTCTTTGTGGCTGTGCTCGATGCTTATCAATGCTGTCCTAGAGGATTTTTTATTAAAAGCTGCACAGTGTATTGGAGCCTGCAGGGCTCTCATCTGATTCACAGTGTAAAAGGGTGAAAAGTCAGGACACTGTATCCTGAGTATAAGTCTTAGGTAAAACTGGAAAATTACTGTTGTGTTCACCACCAAATCAAAGTATGGAACTTAGTGAGGATACTGAAGATGTTAATAGGTGGAAATAGTCTGCAGAAGATATAACAGGGTGCGACTGCCATCCCTTATGTCTTTATGCACACAAGAAGTGTTTAAGCTCAGCTCAGATTGTAAGTCAGCTGAATCTCATGTTTTCCCAGCATGAATGTTCAGAAATTTCTCACTGTTATGGCAAAGTCAGCAAAGAGTTGTGCACGGTTAGAAGCAGACTTGAAGCTTCTGATTCGGAAAGCCTATTTGAAATCGTCGCGTTGAGCGTTGCAGCACCTGCAATGAAAAGTATCGTTTAAACAGCATCCACTCACAGCCACATACTAAGAAGCTTTGCATACCTATAACCTTACATGTATTTACACTCTGACCGGGGAATATTATGTTCCCTAGCATGATGTCCTGACAGGAAACCTGAGAGGTGCAGTGCTGGTCGAATGGAAATGCCAGGAGATTAAATGCCTTTAAAGTATTTAGAATTGTGATTGGACAACTCTATCAAATTTATCCTTTTTTTCTAGATAAAATGGAATCAACTTCTTTATTTCTTACATTTGAAGTTATAGAAAATCCCTGAAACTGGACAGAAATAGAAGGAGCATTTCAAGCTCTGTCAGTGAATTAGTGTAGCTCACTTCCTTGGTAAGAAAGACTAAGCGGTTGTGGAAAGGAAGAGGACCTGGAATAATCACTTATTTTAAATAGAAATAACTGTGGCTCCTGTGCTTTGGTCTGACTTTCATGCTGTCAAGATGTATTAGGTACACTGTGAAGCTTACCAGACCAGACCTCAGGGGACTTTGGTACAGGGATGCCTAAGCTATGAATTCCTGACAGCCTTAGGCACTGAGTCATGCCAGCTCGGTGGCCTATCTCAGCATGCACAGTAGCAAAGATTTAGGCACTTACTTAAGCTTTGTGTTGAAAACTTTTGGTGCCTGTGCATGCTGAAGCACTTTAGCAGCAAAGCAGCATTTTTTCTGAATCCCTTCAGAGTTAAGTACATGAATGCAGCCTAAAATGAAATTGAAGTGCCACAATTCCTTTGTGAGGGTCTGTGTATGTTCTCTGAAACGAAACTCGCCTCTTTCATTAGGAGTGTCTGTCAGCATGAAAAAGATTTAAAGGTCATTGGTTTGCAAAGTGGTATGAGCAGAATCTCAAAGACGGTAAGAGCAAGTCTTGCTGAGGTAGCTGAAATGGAAGGGATGAAACATTTTAATTCTCCCTGCAGGGTCCTGGGTTCCTCCCATTCTCTTTCACTCTTCTTATCATAGGATCAAAGGATGTTAGGGGTTGGAAGGGACCTTATGAATCTTACAATTGGAGCATTCCTCCATGCAGCAGCACCCGTACAGCAAAATGGTCATGTGTTTGTGGCAGATACTGCACTTTTTGTTTCTCATCGGTGTATCTATTTACACAGTGTAATTTTGGCGTATTGTTTGATGAAAGACTCTGAACTTTATTCTCAGAAGTAGCTTTATGGTTTTCTTCTAAAGCTTTTGAGAAGGAATAAACACTGACAATTACTACAAGATACACCATGAGCCTGCACTGTGTGCTTGTGACAAAGAAGGCAAATGGCATCCTGGGGTGGATCAGAAGGAGGTTGGTTATTCGATGAAGAGAGGTTCTCCTCCCCCTCTAATTAGCCCTGGTGAGACCAGGAATACTGCATCCAGTTCTGGGCCCCTCAGATCCAGAAGGACATAGAGCTGCTGGAAAGAGTCCAGCGCAGAGCCACAAAGATGATGAAGGAAGTGGAACTTCTCCTGGAAGAGGAAAGGCTGAGAGAGGTGGGTCTCTTTAACTTGGAAGAAAGGAGACCAAAGGGTGATCTCATTAATGTTTATAAATATAGAAAGGGTGGGTCAGGAGGCTCTGCTTAGTGTCATCTAATGATAGGACAAGGGGCAATGGGTGTGAGCTGGAGTATAGGAGGTTCCATATAAATATCAGAAGGAATTTCTTCACAGTGAGGGTGATGATGAACTAGAAGGGGCTGCCCAGAGGGGTTGTGGAGTCTCCTTCTCTGGAAAAATTTAAAACCTGCCTGGACATGTTCCTGTGTGACTTGATCTAGTTGATCCTACTGTGGCAGGGGGATTGGACTAGATGATTGTTCAAGGTCACTTCTAATTGCTAATGTATTGTGATTCTGTGATTGTGTAACTCACACCACTGCAAAGATCCAGAGGAATCCAGGGCAGGTGATTTCCTGTAGCTTATGCAGAATAAAAATCAATGGTACCCTTTCCGTAGATAAGAAAGACAAATCTAAACCCACAAGTGTTTAGTAGACATAAATATCCCACTGGATTTCACTGTTAGGGGGCTGTTCTCTGAAGTTTAGGAAATCTTCACTTTTTTGAGGTGTTTTAAAAACAATATAAAGGAAGTATATTAGTAGTGCTTAGTAAAAGTACCACAGGTGTAACTTCACTTTCAATATGATAGCAGCTCACTGTGAACATGCTAAGGGCATAGTGAAAAAAAAAGCCTTAGGAAGAAAGAATATGAATGGGAATATGGAAAATATCAAAATATAATTGTGATGAAGAAGAATTTTGCCCTCTTCACCATTCAAACTTAGATTAATGGAACTAAATCGTTCAGCTTTTGTTATAGCACAAACATGGCACTGGTGAGGCTGCACCTTCAGTACTGTGTCTGGTTTTGAGCACCTCAGTACAAGGGAGATGTCGAGGTGCAGGAGCGAGTGCACAGGAGGGGAACGAAGTTGATGAAGGCCCTGGAGAGTGCATCTCAGTGCCTAAAAAACCCTGTGCTTGGCTCTGTTGGGGTGATTCATGAAGGTGTTATGAAGGAATTCATTTTCCTGCACAGAGGGTAAAATTCTCTAAGCGTCTCCAAAGAGTAATTCACAGTAGCTGGTAAGAAACAGGGACTTCTGAAAGCTCCAAAAATATGGAGGAATTATGAATCTGCCT
Source organism: Phoeniculus purpureus (assembly GCA_028565055.1). NCBI lineage: Eukaryota > Metazoa > Chordata > Aves > Bucerotiformes > Phoeniculidae > Phoeniculus > Phoeniculus purpureus. The sequence continues at coordinate 74,303,888 of JAOXOE010000001.1, forward strand.
ACATCCTGTAGAAGGCTAAGAATGTAAGAACATGGAGCTGACTCCGAAAGCTGCATCTGTGCTTAATTGCATTCTGACCCTCCTTTCTGCACAAAAAAATGTTGGCATCTAATGAACTAGAAGCAGGAGAGGTGAAGATCTGCTAATGACAGACATAAAACCAGACTTGTCTAGGCAGTTTACTTTTCTCCTTCATGAAGCTTCTTCACAAGTCTCTGTAGGTATATGGACCCATGAAGAGAGAAGCCTTAAATTCACAGCTTCAGCAAAAGGTGAGAGTTCAGCTCTGTCTCTTATGCCTTTTCTGTAGTTTTTCTGGTGTCTTGTTCAGTGTATTATTACTTGGGGTTTTTTTATCCTTTGAGGCACATAACTCTCACTGGTTCCTGTACATTGTCCTCTGGAAGCCTTTAGAGCTTGGACTTAGAACCATTAGTAGCACTTAGAGCACAGATGCCTGACTCTTACTCTTTGGATGACCTTATTAGTGCCAGAGTCTTAACTTTTAGGTAGTCCCGTGCCTAACCTTTTTTATTGTGCCCTGAGGCTTATTCAGAAGCTGTTGAAATTGAGAACAAATATGAAGCTTTGTGCATAAATCATTGTTTAATTTTTTTTGTTACTGTTGCTTAGATTGCTGAAATTATCCTTCAAGGAGGCTTTGTTATTTTTAAGAAGTAGTTTATTTTATTGCCGTGCATTGCTTTCAGTGTTCACCAAGGACTGACTCCTAAATACAGAAAGATTTTGCCACAGAAGGTAATGGGAAGGTCATATCAGAACTACAGCTGTCACCATACAAGGAACAAAAATACTGTTTTCACTGCAAAAAGGTCTGGGTTCTTTATGGGTTTTGTGAGAAACTGACTTCAGTTAAATCATAAGGTACCATCAGAAGACAACAAATGAAAGAAGCTAGAAGCTCTTGAGGCTGCGACAGGAAACAGACACTGGAATGAATGATGCCTTTGGAGTAGCTTCTGCTCATAACATGAGAGCAGACCTTGTGAACTGGAAGACACAGCTGGTTTGAAGACATTGGAAAAGGGGAAAAAGGCACTTGGAAAATAGCTCAGTTGAGATTAAATTACAAAGAAGGGTTGTAGGTCAGGTTTGGGGTTTTTTTACTAGTATTAAATTCTGGGATTTCAAACACAGGAGGAGGAGGACATTCCATGTACTAATAACAATGGCTTAGGATAGGAGAGAAGCTGTGCAACATCAGCTCTTCCTGTAACAGTGAGGGGGAGAGGGTTTGATATGCGAACTGCATGGACATCTGCTGAAACCAAAGCCCTGAGCTCCAGCAGTCCTTAAAATCTACATATAATTGCAAATATTGTCAAGCTGAAAGGGACATTAAACTGTTCTTTATCATTCCTTTTGACTGTGGCTGTTTCCTCATTAGTTTCCTTCGTGTGACAGTCATAGAGCTAAGGGTATGAACATGTGCTGGGCTTTAAAACTAATCTAGATTGTTCTTGTGTCTCTTGTGGAGTCATGGCTAGTATCAGTTGTTGCCATGTTACAGCAAAACTGATGAAGATATCTGTGATCTAATAAAAACATCACAATTGTAATAAGGAACAGAACACAATATGTATGACCATATCGTCCCGGCTCCGTCTCCTATATTAGCACTTACTAGTTCCACCTGAGAAGGGGTGGTGCAGCAATGTGTGACAGATTATGTATTACTTGAGATTGAGTGTGTAACTGCCATCCCTGAATTCTTGGTTACTGTTAAGGAGAATGCTGTTAGTGAACACAAGTTCCTGAACAACGCTAATAATGAGGATGAACTGTGAGCTAAACTTACACTGTTCATGATGCTGTGGCAACTATCTTTGAGATCAGGGGTTACTGTTGCCACTTCCTTCTTCATCAGATCAAAGTCTGTCCACTTTTCTCTTTTGTTCGGTTTTTGTGTGTGTTCTGCTCACTGCTAAGCGCCTTTCAGAGATAAAAAGTGCCAAAGGAATGCTATAACGAGATGTTATTTTCAGTGTGCATGTGCCAGGGACTGAAACATTGCAATGTTCCTCGATTAATAGCATCTGAAGCCTGAACAATTCCTGCACAAAGCTGTCCAAGTAATCTTGTCTAATATTTTTCGTTTTGTCAAACCAAATACCTCGCTGCTGAAAATAGGGTACCTTTCCGGGACCACACATCCAGTGCAACCAACAGAACCTGTACTCTTTGAATTATTCCAATAGCTAGCTGTCTACTCTTAAAATACACACCTTGATTCCAGTCTGAATTACTCTTGCTTTAACTGCCAGCAGCTGACTGTTATTGCATTTATTGTGTTTTTGTTAAAGTAAATGTCAGTTTTCTTTTGTCAAGTGTACACATAAATTGTTTCAAAATCACATCTAGTCCTTCTCTTTGAGAAACTATTTCACTCTGGTATGTATTCTCTGGAATGAATTTTGTCTATCTTTTTTGAAACGGATAAATTTGCAGTATTCTCTTTGAAGCACCAGTGGTGGTCACTTCAGCTCTGTGTATGCAAGATTATACCTTCCCCTTCCTTCCTGCTAACATCCCTGTTTCACATTCAAGGTGTGACAGATTCCTGCTTGTCACAGCTTTGCACTCATTTATTCACAATTACTCCCAAGCTCCTTCCAGAATTACTGTTTCCCAGAACAAAGTCTCACATCCTTGAACTATGATCTGTGTAAACAATCTATTTAGCTCTACTTCAAGCAAGTTTGCAAGCAGAAATATCTTCTGTGAGATCAGCATATACACTTAGAAAAGAAAAAAAGAGATGCCTTGGGCATGTGACTTCATCTCTGCATGGAAACTTTGATCCATATCAGAGAGATTCAATACTTGAACATTGAGTTGACAAGACATTAAGGGACTCATCCATTTCTAAACAGGAAGGGAGTATCTGTCCTGTCCCCAGTGACACATAACTACGAGGGTATTGTCTATTTTGTGACAGACCTTCTTCGTCTTTTGTTGCTAGCTGTCTCTTTTTTAAGCTTTCTGTAACTGAGAGCTGTCCTTCAGCTAAAGAGAACGTTGTACATGAAATTGAGGGTTTGAACGATTTTCCACTTAAATCCATCGATCTAATAAGAAAACAGCACCTCTTCTTACAAACCTTGCCTCACTTTTATGTGAGCCGTTACAGCTGCAACAACATTGCTCTTTTAGGTGCGTTAATTCTTCTTGTGTATTTGGAGCCAGTTTATCAAATTATCCAAATAGCTGCCTTTAGCTGTTGTAGATATTATAGCTGCAAGCCTTAGCCAGAATTCTATAAGGCTCTCTTTAGAATTATGTTTAATATCTTTATATTAATAAATATTTCAGTATGTCTATAATTACTAGCTCTTTATTTCATCAAATACAAAATTAATACTGTGAGCAGATAATCTTTTTCCAAATCTCAAGTCATTTATGGTTTCAGCACAGGTTATTTTAATTTCCCTGGTAGAAGTCAATCAAAAATAATAAATCTTGTAAAAGAAATTAATCTAGTATTGCAACTCCCTAGTGCTTATGATGATATGCTATGGAAAGGAAGTCTTTCTTAAGTATAGAATCATAGAATCATTAGAGATTGGAAGGGACCTCAAAAGAACATTCAGTTCCAACCCCCCTGCCATGGGCAGGGACACCCCACCCTAGACCAGGCTTGCCAGACCCCCATCCAGCCTGGCCT
>JAOXOE010000001.1:74310453-74375307 GCA_028565055.1 Phoeniculus purpureus
GATCCTGCTGTGGCAGGGGGATTGGACTAGATGATCTTTTGGGGTCCCTTCCAATCCCTAATGATTCTATGATTCCATGATTGCTAAGGTTCCTTTCAACCTGAGCCATTCTATGATTCTATGATCTTGGTATGAGATTTATGTAAGATTCAAGCTACATATGAGTACTCCAGACCTACATTTTCATAAATAAGAGCAGAACATAGTCCTAGCTCTCTATTCAATAAACTAAACTAAAAGTTTTGGGGTAATTTGCTTTTTGTCTTGTACAGCCCTCCTTTTGTGTATTGCCAGGTTCTTTCAGGGGAGAAATCCTTCTCCTTTTGTCAATCCTCCATTATGAAAAATTGTTTCTTGAGCTCTCTAGCTCAGCAGATCTGAAGTTCATTCCAGCTTTTAAGTTGAAATATCTCCATTTTTACCCATTTTCTTTTACAATTCCCCATAATTTTGCAGAAGTACTTTACTGTAGGGGGAATTGTAGACCCCATCGGAATGGGAGATATGAATACAAAGTTCAAATCCTACCCCTTTTGGAAACTTTAGATCCAAGACTGAAGGAACAACATCCTCAAGAAGTTATAGAAGTTAAGTTCAAAATGTGAGTGCTTTTTGGATCGTGGTTATTGTAGTTGGTTTAGCTGCAATGGTGTTGATCCTACCCATGACATCTCCCACGGTGCTGTGTTTTGTAGTGGTAGCTTGAGCGGTGCTCACACAGCACCAGGGCTGTGGGGTTGTTTTTCCTTTCCTAATATTCTCCGCAACAGTAGGCTGAGGAACAGACCAGGCCATCTAACCCAAACTGACCAAAGGGATATTCCAGAATGTGCTACATCAGCCCAGATATAGAAGCAAGGGGAAAGAAGGAAGTGGAGAGTGATTTGTTGATGGTGTTTTGTCCTCTGGAGCAACAGCTATGTATATTGAGGCCCTGCTTCCCAGAAGAGCAGCTAAACATCTTCTGCTGATGGGACATAGAAAATAATCTTTACTATTTATCTTTGCTATCATGTGCAGCTTTTGCATCTGCTCTATTAAACCATTGTTGCCTTTACACGCTAGCCTGTCATTTTATTCTCGTCTCCCCTGTCCGTCCAAGAAGGAGGAGTGATAGAGCTGCTTCAGTGGGTACATCCCACCAGGGCCAAACCACCACAGTTATGTAGAGTTGATAAGCAATGAATTACCTCAAACTCAGCTACCATTCCTCCTTCTGTCACAGAAAATATCAGGCAGTAGTCTTGTTTCTAAAAACAGAGAGTTTTTACTAAGTGGTGCATGACCTACTCTTCACCTTGTCAAGGCACTCTGTATGGAGAAGAGATTAGGGACCATGTAGAAAAGGTTACCGGTTCTGGTAACTCAAGGATTCAAGACGTATTAGGTAATTGAGACCAAACTCTGAAAAAACCTTTGACCATTTATCTGTTTACTCAAAATGAATCTGAATGTTGAGCCTTCTGAAGTTCACTTGTCCTTGTTTATTTGAAAAATGGATTGTGATAAATTACTGAGCCATCCCAAGAGTTCAGCGTAAGTCAAGTCAGCCAAACTCCACTGGAAAATCCAGTATAAATTATGGACCTCTAAAACTGTTGTTTTGATATCGGTTGACAATGTCATTTTCATCAGAAGATCTTCTTTTGTCTTATCTCTTTTTGATGCCAGCTGTAAAGCTTTCTGGAACCTAGATATTTCAAGGAAGATTTACTGGTCTGTATCCTTAACCAAAGGCAAAAGTCACACTGCACCTGGCTGGCGTTTCTCTTAGGCTGTCAGCAGGCGTTGCAGTTTGAAAATTACCAGAATTTTCAGATGTGCAGATTTGTGCTTTCATGAGGAAAAAGGTGTATTTCGCTTTAAGAGGATCATCCCAGGTGCCTGCCCTGGAGGGGTGTGGGCTCGTTGACAAGATAAAAAGGGCCTTCCTCGTTTGGCTGTGGTCTTCCTCCTGGCACAGGGCCTCGGCTCCATCACCCTCCCTCTACCTTTCCAGGAAGAGGGGGAAGAAGGGAGATGAGGGCACGTGGTGGCTGGCCACGGTCCTGTAGCCCTCTCATAGACCCAGGCTCCTGTTCTATCTCAGGTAGGCAGCAGGGAAGGCAGGTAGCTATGGCTTGCCTTGGCTTTGCTGCCCCCAGCCCTGCTTTCCCTGTCAGAGACCAGATGGAGGGGGTGTGGAGGGCCCACTGTGCTCCCATAGACAGTGGGGTAGGGAGCAGCAACGCTGCAGCTCCAACCTTGGCTCAGCAGCGGCAGCACCAGCTCTGACCTGACCCCAGCTCCAGCTGACACCATGGATTGGAGAAGCAAGACCTAGTGCTGATTTTCCCCCACCATGGAGCAACATCGAACAACCTGTGGTGAGCTGAAGTATTTTCCTCTTTTGCCCTATAGCCTTTGGTCAGGAAAATCTCTGTTTTAAGCTCTGCACGTGGCTGAGGCTATGTGGCTGATCAGCTGCCATCTTAGAGCACTCATCAGCAGGAAGAGAGACTGTTTGTCATTTCTGCCACTGAGAAAAGCTGGGGGTGCTCAAGTATTGGGGAGAGAAGGAGCCTTAAAAGAGGCATCTTAGAATTCCTTCGTGCTTACCTGCAGAAAGCAGAAGGACTTGAGAATCCTTAAACCTTGGGCATGGAAGACAGAGACTAGGTCCTTTTTGAAAGCATGTCTCCTGCATCAAGGGATGCCGTTCAGGTGCTGAGGAATCAGACCTGATCGATAAGTGTTTTGCTGGAGAAAACTGTGCTGGAGAATTGAGGAGTTTGCCAGTCTAGTCAGCTGAGGGTACCGGCGTCTTGCAGACAACAGTGGCAACACATAAATAATAGAGAGGGTGGTGGTACCCATCTCTGCTTGACTGACATGTTCTTTCCCCAGATCTCTAATGTAAAATACCAAGGACCAATACGATAGTGATCTCCCATTGTATTTTTCTCAGAATATGTGATATGGCAGTTGTGACACAGTTTCTAGTTTGTGTGCTCTAACTTGCTTAACCTTTTCTTCTTTTCTGTGTACAGTTATTGAGTTAATAAACCCTTTTCCGTTTTATGATTTCCATTTTATGATCTGAGATCTCATTGAGACCTAACTGCTTTGTTTTCTTTTCCTTTATTTTCAATTGTGAACCCACCACAGCAGAGATCCCTAGCTGTCTGGGTAGACCCAGTATAAAAATAAATCTTTTATTTGATGGAGCTCTGAGAGTGTAGTTGAAGTGTTTTTCGATGGAAGGAGAGGCACAAACTGTATGGAGCGCTCACAGGTCCTGTGGCAGGAAATAAGGCAGTTCAGATTTGAGCAGCAGATTCAGTATATGTAATCAACTATGATTTCTCCCTGATTATCTCAGGACTAATTAGGGAGTGTTTTTTTTACAGCTAATCAGAAGTATCTGGAAAGAAGCAATTTACATAACTTCAAGTTAAATTATGTCATGAGGACAGCTGAGCTAATGTAAACTGGCATTTACTGTAAAATTAGCATGTATTGCGTTCAAACAGAGAAAAAAGGAGCAATGGAAACCTGCTGGCTAGAAGCTAGAAAGAGCCTCTTTAATTGATGGAGTGCAGAAGCTGTGCTACATGAAGCATATCGATGCACGAAGCACAAGGAATGTAAATATGCAAAGGCCAAAATGTTTGCAGAAGGGGACTCATTTGACAAAGTTGTAAATACCAGGGATTCTGTTGGCTGTCTAACTGTCACTTTGTCACTGCAGTTTGTCATGGTTTGTAGTTTAATATTTCAGGAAAAAACTTCGACAGACCTTCTTTTCTTATTTAGGGAAAACTCTTTTCAACTTACAGTAGATCCAGTCCTAAATTATCTTTTAATCCAGTATTACAGTGAGTCTGGAAAATAAAATCCTTCATACTTTTGTTTCTCCTTCAGAAACATGCCACATACTGGAATTTTTTTCAGAAGACTGATTATGAAGTCCATTTTTGTCTCTGGGGTGTAGGGGCAGCTTGTCTACCTCTGTTCAATCAGCCAGACTCTTTTGCCTGCCCCAAGCTGTGAATCTGATAAGTTTCCTACTTGGAAGCCCTCATCAGAGAGTAAGTTCCATGTGGCAAAGCACTGGAACGTGTGATTTTTCACATGGGACCAAAGGTTCAAGCGTATCTGTCAACCTGGTGCTTCACTCAAAATGGAAAGTATGTTCTTGTGAGCTCTAACATTCATCTATAATCCATGTTTTGCAGACCTAAGGCCTAAAGTTAGAACTGGATTTCTTAGAAGAGCCTGAAAGAGAGAATCCAGGCATTTAAGTTGAACTGAACTAAACACATAAGGCAAATACTCTCTTGCAGGAACTTAGAATGTTAGTACTCTCTATCAATCCTATGGAACAATGGCAGTCCTAAGGATAAATTAAACTAGAGATTGATGATAACAGTTAGGCAGGATCAGTCAGTGTCCAATTAATCCTTGAAGTTAAGGCAGTGTCCCTCCACAGCATGTACTTGTTCATAGGTACTGATCTGTGTAACATTTTTCTTAATGGGGGTCACCCAGCTCATAAAGATTTAGTGCTTGGCATCTGGTACTTGTTTTGTTACAGATGGTATTTGGAAGATGCAGATCATCTGTCCAACCCTACGCTGAGACAAAACAGTCTCAGTGGTAAGGTTCTGGATTCCTGAAATGTGTTTTCACTTTCAGTTAAACAGATTTGTAACTACTCCAAATTGCCATTTGTACTTAATTTATTAAGTTAAACCAAAGTTTTACCATAAAGTTTTCCTTACAACTGGTTTCTTCATTTACCCAGTTTTCTGGAAAAAACCAAAAGATTGTGCCAAGCATTATGCTTTCCTGATTTTTTGCACTCCCTTCCTTAAAGTGTCTGCTGCTGGCCGCTTTCTGAGAGCAGCCACTGGTCTGCATCTCATCTAATCCAATGGCAGTTGTGGTGCTATAACTCAGCCTAGCAAAGACACTAGAAGATGAGATCCTCAAAACAACTGCAGTGTGGTTTGGAAATACTTCTTCCATTCTGCTTTTCTCTGTCCATGTAAGAAAGAAATCTAGACATTTAAAGATTTGTCTGTGTTTGTTATAATCCTGTTCAGAGAAGCAGTATGTACAGTATATACAGACTTCCTGAAGAGCCTAAGGTACCTCCAGGATGTGTTACAAACAAACAAGCAGAAAACCTTCAGATCTCATGAAAGACAGGTTCTGGTTTGCTATTTATGTATTTTACCTTCCTTCTGTTTTCACTTGTTCCCTCCTATTTTAGCCACAGCCAAGCACTTTGACTCCATCTGTGAATGTGGCAATTCCAGCTGCCTCTGCAGCTGTCATCTTTGCTATTTCTTGGCCAGCTATCAGGGAATGACTCTTCTTTCCCTAAAGATGTGACACATTTCAGCCAGCTTCCACTTGAAAAGCAAAAGGCAGCATTTACATGCTGCATAAAGGCAGTTTCCAATCCCTGAATGTATAAAAGCAAAACATTACGCCAAACAGAAAGCTGAACACAGACGTGCTTTGAAGTCTAGTCAATACGCTGCTACTCATTGAAGTTTCAGGTTTGAAGTCAGTGATGTTTTTTTCATTTTCAGATCATTTCACATTGTCCATGTAGGCCTTATCTAGATGACAGGTCCCAGTCTCCACGTCCAGGTACCTACCATGACTTCAGCCTGACACCATGGCACACATTTCCCATCTATCCAGTCTCCAGTCTTCATGCACTGAAAACCCATGCATGCAGGCTAGCAGCAGCCAGGATGTGAGCAGCTGAGCACAATTAGACTGCATTGTGGATATGATAAACTGTGCAGCCAAATACAGCCAAATTTAAACAAGAGCTAACTTTATTTTTAATGCAGCAGAAAAATGGGTAAGATTTATTATCTTAATGAGAGCCAATGGAAAGCATGTGACCAAAGCCTGGCCACAGCTGGCAACACAATGCTGAATTATTTTGCCCCTGTAAGTTTTGCCATTTGGAATTGCTTTAACACAACACAGCAGAAAACGAGAGACAAGAATTGTGTGTTAAGTATCTTATGGAAGAAAAATGTTTTCTCAAACCTTGTATAATGCTACTTCAGCCATTATTTAAAAGGTGCAGGTAGCTTGAGTTACTGTCTTAAATTACATCTACAATGACAAAAAGGAGCCGTGTGCTTTCTAGGCTGGAATGATCTCTGGTTTGGTCTCTTCTCACAGGTAACCAGGAGTGGCTTCAAGTGTCAACAGGGTAGGTTTAGACTAGTCATCAGGAAAAAATTCTTCGTGGAGACAGTGGTCAGGCACTGGAATGAGCTTCCCAGAGTGGTGGTTGAGTCATCGCCACTGTATGTGCTTGAAAGTCTCTTAGATGTAGTGTTGGGGGGTGTGGTTTAGGGGTGAACTTGTAGAGTAGGGTTGATGGTTGGACTTGATGATCTCAAGGGTCTTTTCCAACCTGAATGATTCTATGATGGTTCAATTTTTGTTTTAATAAAATGATGATGGAAATTCCACAGGTGGTAAAGGAGTTTCGAGACCATGATTTCTTTGCTAAAGTTACTAAAACGTTTTAATGATCCAGTAGCACAACTGCTTTATTGCTGAAATAAGCAGGGAACATTAGCTTAACATGACTTTCATCATGAATTTCATAGTTCTGCCAAAATACCAGCTTTTTCTATGAGAATAATAAAAAAAGCACCATTTAAAGTACAGTGTAAGCAAGGCACGGTTACTGCCAACAGTTATGATACTGATATTTCTTTTCCTATTTTCTGCTAATTTGCCAGAACAGCTTTTGGCCTATCCATAAATAGGCCCATGATAAACAAGACATTAAATTGGAACTAATTCTATAAATAGTGCAGCTTTGTAGTCATATGTTTGCAAGACTGCCTCGGTTAACGAAAATACAACAACAGAAAATCATCTAGCAACTGCTTGGGAAAGAATGCATCCAATAACGTGATGTTTATAGAGCTATACATTAGAAAATGAAAATACAGATAGCATAGGCATGGTAAAGCAAACCATTACCTCTGTGTTTAGTTCACAACCTGTTAAGCTGCATGCTCTGGTCAAGCTGCCAAACAGCCAGCTGTATCACGTAGCAGCCACATGAAAGCCACTGCCGGGTTTCCTCTCTGCTGCTGCTTTTTGGAAAAAACCCAGGCAGAGCTCTGCAGCTGATGTCTGCAGCACCTACGAGCAGTGAGCTTGTTTCAGACTCTTTCATTTGGCATAGCTGAAGGAGTTGATAAAAAATCTATAATCAAACATACGCAATGCTGTAAAGAAATGTAATGTTCCTTCTTGATCCTCTAGCTGGAAGCTGTGATTTAGGAGATTTTATTACAGATATCAAATTCTAGCTTTCTTAGAGATTTCATCAGTTACCATAACACTCTCCAGCCTTTATTTAAAAACCCAGTAAGAGGATCTCACTTCAGTGCATGCTTGTGGCTTGCTATTTTTTGTCATAAATTAGTTTTATTTATGTAGACCTTATATATATTCATGAGGATTTTTTTTGTGTAATAGAAATTTTAGGATAAAAAATGGTCCATCATCTTGTTTTTCTGGTACTCAGATGGAGCCTGCACTCCTCAAAATAAGTATACCATAATAAAATTCTGTGCTAATGCAGAGAGTCACCTTCTGAGGGTTCTTCCTCTTCTTGCAGACATATTGTAGCGCGTCCAGAGGAGGGCCACTAAAATGATCAGGGGAATGGAGCATCTCTCCTATGAGGACAGGCTGAGAGAGTTGAGGATATTCAGTCTGGAGAAAAGAAGGCTCTGGGGGGGACCATCTTTTGACCTTCCAGTACCTGAGGGGGGCCTACATGAAGGCAGAGGAAGGTCTTTTCAAGAGGGTTTGTATGGATAAAACAAGGAGCAGTGGGTTCAAGCTGGGAAAGGATAGGTGTAGGCTGGGTATTAGAAACAAATACTTCAATGTGAGGGTGGTTGATGGCTGGAATGAGCTGGCTGAGGAGGTGGTGACTCCATCCCCAGAGTCATTTAAGGTCAGGCTTGATGAGGCTCTGAGCAACCTGACCTAGGCAGAGTTGTGCTGTGTAGGGAGGTTGGACTAGATGATCTCTAGAGGTCCCTTCCAGCCTAGAACATTCTATGATTCCCATGAGGGAGTGACTGCTGGGTCAGGGAAAATATAAAACACTGAAGCAGGTGTTTTTCACAAAGACATGAAAAAAAACTATGCTCTGGTCTATGCTCACTGCAAAATACTGTTGCAGTGCTGCAGGTCGAAACTCATCCTGTCACAGTTTAAATTTTTGGAGGTCATTCATATTAAATTCATATGTATCAAGAGCCTCATCAAAAGCTTACTAGCGTCTAGGACAGGACTGAAGAGGACTTAGGGTCAAATCAATCATGCAGGACTTTTGTCTTATTCAGCACTTAAAACATCTGGAGTTTTAAGTGTAGCAGATCTTTAGATATATTGCAAGAGTTGCCAGACCTAATATCCATTTATGAGAAACTGTGGAAGCTGTGACCTCTTCCAAAATGTCCATCACTGGACCTTCCAGTCATAGGATTCCTAAGCCACATTGCTTATTATTTTTTAATGCAGTCCTTATAAAACTGGTAAAAAAGCACACCATGACTTTCATATTCTTTTCCCCTCAGCTGGTAGACGTAAGCTGTTCCCTGAATTATTGAAATCATGTCTGAAAGAGCTGACTTGGCCCGCTGACACCAGTGACTAAGAAAGAGCACTGCATTCATTCCTTCTGTTAATATTTAATTGTCAATTTCACCAGAACATCTTGCCTTTGTTATCCATCCTGCTATAGGCTCCTTGACTTGACTTTCAGACTCTGATTTTGGCAACAATGGAAAGACAGCTTTGAGAGGAGCAGATGAGTATGAGGAGTTTGGGCATATGTAGCTCCAAATGGGCAGTGAAGCAGCATAGCTGTCTCTCTGCACGAATGGTATATACTGTAAACAAGATAGCTTCTTCACAGCATAAGCTTTCAGCCACACTTTGAATTGGCTGAAAATCCCAGCTATGCAGGTGACTGTACAAGTTTTATGTGTTTTTTCTTATACTGCAACTTTGAGACAAACTGCTGTCACCTCTCTGGGCTGCAGCTCTGAGCCTGTCACCACTGAAGATCACTGACTTCTGCAAGAGCCAGATAAATCTGCTGCTTAGTTATTGGGAAGAGGAAAAAAAGGCCATGATTTCTGTTTTGTCACTTCTGAATGGAAGATTAAGGGCTGTCTCTATGGCACAGCTGCTTTTCCAATGGCTAGAGAAAGCAGAACCAGGAAAGCATCAGAGGCTGTCCTATGTGTTTTGTCTGCATGCCACTGCTGCTCTGATAATAACTAGCAAGCACGAGGATTTAAAATACGTTCAGACTATTTGTTAAGTATAGAAAATGAGTCAACCAGTGACAAGAACAGAAAGAAAAAGAAACAAGGGAATTCTATTGAAATGGTGCAGCATTTCCCTTTGGTGTTTAAAATGCAGCTTAGCATTAAAATGAGCTATTTGTTTTATTTTACCTGATTTACTTCATGCATGACTTGAACGTGAATTTTTTCTTAGAAGCCATGGAAACTACTCAGGAGACAGACAGCTTCCGTAAATAAGCTTTGCCGTATTTACAAATGAAGTTTGCTGCATTATCTAGCAAAGATCGCCGTAAGGCCATTTCATACAACACCGCGTCCCTACCGTAAAAGCAGACATACAAATAGGTACAGGAATAGCAACCCTGCATCTGAAATTTGTGGTAGCTTCACTTGCTATGCAGAAAATGTGTGCAGTTAATTACTCTTTCAGGGACTTTAACTGCTCTGTGTTCCACTCTTCAGACCAAATGAGTGGAAGCAACATTTCAAAGGTAAACAGAATGTCAATGCTTAAGCTTTCAGACTTTCCTTTTAAGATACAACAGAAGATGGCCAGTTGTCTAATCTTTGATCTGATCGCCAGCTTTGTGCCCAGAAATTTAGGACCCATGCTGAATTCAGCTAAACATTGTCTGCTTTCTGCAAGAAACGTGGCTTTCCTTCTGTCTATAGAAGGAAAAAGAGAAATCAAGGAAGCAACATACTGAACTTTGTCCAAATAATCTCTATTTTGAAGAAAAGAAAGTAAATGGCAGATATGGTACATGCAGACAGTACTGCACATCCTGCAATCAACACAAACTAACAACACTGAAAATGTTGTTAATTTTTAGACCACAAGTGGATGCTGGTAAAGTTTTAATTGCATAGTCCTTTTTTTAATAGTGTCCTGGACTATTCAGAGCACAAAGCATCAATTCAATCAATTTCTTTCACAGAATCATACAGAATCACAGAATATGAGAGATTGTAAGGGACCTCGGAAGATGATCCAGTCCAATCCCCCTGCCACAGCAGGACCACCTACACCAAGTCGCACAGGAACACGGCCAGGTGGGCTTTAAACATCTCCAGAGAAGGAGACTCCACAACCCTTCTGGGCAGCCCCTTCCAGTACTGTCACCCTCACTGTGAAGAAGTTCCTTCTCATGTTTATGTGGAACCTCCTATGTTCCAGCTTGCACACATTGGTGCTCGTACTATCATTGGATGACACTGAGAAGAGACTGGCTCCATCCGCCTGACACCCACCTTTCACATATTTGTAGACATTAATGGGGCCACCCCTCAGTTTCCTTTTCTACAAGGTAAAGTGACCCAGCTCCCTCAGCCTTTTCTCATCAGGGAGATGATCCACTACCTTCATCGTCTTTGTGCCTCTGCACTAAACTATCTCAAGCAGTTCCATGTCCTTCTTGAACTAAGGGGCCCAGAACTGGATGGAATATTCCAGATGTGGTCTTACCAGTGCAGAGTAGAGGGGGAGGAAAACATGTCTCAATCTGCTAACCCACCCTCTTCTTATTCACCTCAGGATGCCATTGGCTTTCTTGGCCACAAGAGCACACTGCTGGCTCATGGTCAACCTGCTGTCGACTAGGACTCCCAGGTCCCTTTCTCCTACACTGCTCTCCAACAGGTCAGTCTCCAACCTATACTGGTACCTGGGCTTGTTCTTGCCCAGATGCAAGACTCTGCACTTACCTTTGTTATACTTCATTCAGTTTCTCCCCATGCAGCTCTCCAGTCTGTCCATGAACCCTCTGTATGGCAGCACAGACTGTTGGGATGTCGGCCACTCCTCTCAGCTTTGTGTTATCAGAAACTTGCTGACAGTGCACCCTAATCCCTCATCCAAGTCGTTAAGGAATAGATTGGATAGTACTGGTCCCAGGACCGACCCCTGGGGCATTCCACTAGATACAGGTCTCCATCTAGAGTCTGTCCCATTGACCACTACTCTCTCGCGTCTATCCTGCAGCCAGCTCACGATCCACCTCACTACCTGATCATCCAGACCACACTGCCTCAATTTGGCTGCAAGGATGCTGTAGAAGACTCTGTCAAATGCCTTACTGAAGTCAAGATAGAACACATCTATTTGCCATCATCTATCCACCTGGTTTTGCCCTCATAAAGGCAGGTTGGTGTCCTCATCAACCAGGGCAAACTCCTTTTTTGTCCCAACTTCCTCTGGAGCCTCAGCAGTTTGGGGATTGATATCAGGACAGCCCCCAGAAGTATAGACAAAGTCAAAGAAGGGCTTCAGTATCTCTGCTTTCTCTGTATTCTCTCTTTTCAGGGCACCCACCTCATTCAGCAGGGGGCCTACTGTGCCTCTAGGTTTAGTTTTACCTGCAAAGTATTTGAAGAAGTCCTTTCTATTGCCCTTGACCTCTCTTGCAAGATTTGATTCCAAGGAGATCTTGGCTTTCCTAGTTGCATCCCTACATCCTCTGACTAGAGCCTTACAATCATCTCAAGTATCTACCCCTCCTTCCTTTACCTGTAGACTTTCTTCTTCCTCTTCAGTTTGCCCAGCAGCTCCTTGTTTAACCACATAGGTCTTCTGGCTCCCTTCCTTGACTTCCTTCCTCTTGGCCTTCAAAGAAGTGGTCTTTGAATGTTAACCAGCTACCTTGGGCCCCTCTACCTGCCACTAACTTGTCCCATGGGATTTTCCCTAGCAGTTGCTTGAAAAGGCCAGAGTTGACCCTCCTGAAGTCCAGGGCTGTGACCCTGCTAGGTATTCTGTCCCTGCCACATGAGATTCTGAACTCCACCAACTCCTGGTCACTGAAACCAAGGTTACTCTCAATCTTCACTGCTTCAGCCAGACCCTCCTTGTTGGTGAGTACAAGACCCAGCAGTGTTCCTGTCCTAGCGGGCTCCTCCACCATTTGCATCAAGAAGTCATCACCAACACATTGGAAGAACCTCTTGGACTGTGCATGCCTGGGTGAGTAGGTCTTCCAGCAATATGAGGCTAGTTAAAATCTCCCATGAGGACCAAGGCCTGTAGCTGTGAGGCTGCTGTCAGCTGCCTCATCAACTTCCTCGTCCTGATCTGATGGAAACCCTGGATGAGGCAGAGGGTTCAGGGTTCTTAGGTGGAGGCAGCAGATGAGACACTTCACAGCTTTTTCTGACAGCTTAGCAGGTTTCACAGAAGTCATGTCCATGTCAGTGCAGGCTGTAAGCTTGGCCAGACTGGCCCCTTTTGAGCTGAGAGAGGATGCCAAGGAGGATTGCATCAAGGGCTTTGTTTCTGGTGCCTTGTCCAGCCTTTCTTGACCGAGTTCTTCCTTCATTCTCTGCTCAGCAATCATTTTTTGTCCTTTAAGATCAAAGTGTCAGTTAATGGACCATTTTAGATTTAAACTCTATGAAGTGATAAACTCTCCAGTCTTTAATTGTCACTGTCTCCTTTCTACTCAAGCATAGCAACTTGTATCCATCATAGGTCCTATCTTGGCTGCTCTGTTCAAGTCTCAGTACCTGTTTCTCACTCACACTTTCTTCTCCATTTTATTTCCTTTGGACACCATCAGTTCTGGCGGTTCTTCCCTTTGCAATACAATTTGGCAGCTCCTCTCTTTCATGTTTAGTCACGTTAGGGCTGGATGTGATGTCCATGTCATTATGCCTTGCCATACTTATGTGCCAATCAGACAGATCAGGGCTGTAAGCCAGAGCATGCCAAAGAACCTGAGCATCCTGTGTACAGAGGTTTCCTCCCTGTGAAAAGCAGGGAATAGGCTCTGCATCTCGATCTGGCACCTGTTTCATATCAGGACATTGCTGAAGCATGCACTGAGGAGTCGTTATAGGTTGGTACTGACTAGAGGGAATGGAGGACAGAAGTCTTCCTCTTCTCAGATCTGCTGCCTGCAGAATCTCGGCCCTGTACTTGCAGAGAAATTCCCACTTGAGTAGTTCAAATCTCCAGGCTGGAAAGCCTCATTCCAATAACATTGTTAAGAGATTTTAGCCTTCAGGTGTTTACAAAAGGATATGATGCCTGACAACCTGGTACATTTTTGGAGAACTCTCATATTGACAGTACAAACCCAGGCCTTTTCTGCCCTCCTTGTGACCCAGCTGCAGCCCAGTGGAGCCATCAAGTCTTTTCAAAGCGCAGAATGAAATTTTTCTTAGCCTTATTCTCAGTAACAACTGGATGTGTGCTAGCTAAACGAAAAGGAAATGAAGCATGACATAGACAGTGTCATGGAAAATTTCAGTCCAAATGGTCAGGGAAAGTTGTAAAGATTTAAATTAAAGGTACCAGGTAAAACAACTTACCAGTAAAAAGGGCTAAAAGGCAGGACACTAGAAAACCTTTTAATGAACCTTAACAATCAGAGTGTGGTTAGCACATTATTGCACCTACTATTGTTAGCAGCATTAGTAACCTTACACATCGGACACGCAGCTATTTAAACACTGCAATACGTATGAAAGGTTCCTGTCTTCCCTAGAGGAGTGCACCTTAGACAGCTCCATCATAGCGTTCTGTATCTGACTGGCAGGCAGAGCTTTTTAAAGCTGTCAGAACTGCTGCTGCCTAGGTCAGCCTCTCTACTCTCTGCCTTCTCATCTGTGCTGCTCTTCCTATTAACAGCACCACATACCCTGCTGGCATTTATCCTGAAAACCAGTAAATAACGAGGTGCTAAGCATGGGAAAATCATGCTTTCCAGATGCATCTGGGCCTATTCTCTTCACAGGCAGTTATTTAAGGCAGATGATGCTGAGATTATAGCCCTGAGGTGGCTGGACATGAGGCATTTTGGCCTCAGGTCACACTACACCAGGAAGGAACATCCAAATTGGTTTTCCTTTATTGTCCCTTCTCTGCTGTGGATATGGCATAGACCAGATCCTGAGCAGAGTGCAGTACCTGAAGGCAGTAAAGTTGCATCAGTTTGCAAGACAAAAAATTGATTTGGCATATTCTTTCTTTCTAGAGAAAAAAAAAAGTGTGGAGCTAGAAATGATCACAAAACGATTTTAAACTTTTAATTGCAATATTTTTGAAAGACGTTTCCATAACTATTGTAATTGAAGTACTAAATTATTAACCGAAATATCCTTACTTTTAAAAAATGGCATTTAAATATTAAAGCAATATTTAGTTACAAAAGAGGGCAAAAAGACATTTTTTATTTTCATGCCCACTCAGCTCCAACGGAAAAGTGTGCATTTTAATTGCATTTCAGGCTCAAATTAGAAGTGTGGGGGTTTTTAGACCTATAAATGAAAAATCTTTTTCTTTTTAGACATATCAAAACAATCGTTTGAGAGTGAAAAGAATAATGATGTAACATCTTGTACAGACATTTTTACTACAAAGTAGTAAACCAGCGATAAAATAATCCACGAAACTTACCAGTAGCTAATGTGCTGTCTTTGGGATCCTTAGTAGTGTAATACAACCCTTTGGAACAGTTTTACTTTTATATTGCTGTGCTGGGACTATCTTACACTTTGGAGAGCTATGCAGAATATAGATGCGGTGTCAAAGATTATAGAAAATCACAGGGGAAATTAAAAACTGTTTCTTAGGTGGTGTTACAGGCCTTAAGCTATTTTGTTCTGGGCATCTTGTCATTATTGTTTTGTATTTAAGTCTTTGGAGATGCTAAGTGATACATTCTGAAGGTAAGCATCACTTCTGTGAAATCCCAAAGGAATTGCATTAAGAGATTGCCTTTTCTGAGTCAGTTTTCCTGGACAACTGCAGAATCACAGACACAAAAACGTGGATATACGTTTGCGTGTAACTGCAGCACGTTATACGGGTGGATCCAACTTAGTTAATGTCATCGGCAACGTTTCTGCTAATTTCAGGAAGCAGATTGTTGGGTTGTGGCTCATCCACACCCCTACGCAAACTCGCGGTCATTATAGATGAGCATTTGCCAGACTGGTTTTGGCAAAATTATGGCTTTGCTCAAAACAGTGCTTTTAATGAGGTTATTTTTCCCCCAAACCATACTGACATACCCACGTTTCCACATTCACAGTCTTTTCTTTTTCATGTTCTGTGTTGTGTTTCTCTCTTGTTGTTTTGATTCCTTGCTTTATGGCACTGGACTTGCACCTCTCACTCCCTGTGAAAATGCAAACGAGAGTAACTTCATGCTTCTAAGTGTGAAAATAAAATGCTGGTAGCTGGGTTGGGGTTTTTTTTAGTCTCTTAGCCTTTTAAAAAAGTTTAGTTTCAAGATTGCTTCCATTTAAGTCAAATGTTGGTTGGGGGACTCATGAACTCTATGCTACTACCATGCCGAATTTATGTTCTCCGGTTGAGGAAGCTG
The DNA here is from genome assembly GCA_028565055.1 of Phoeniculus purpureus. NCBI lineage: Eukaryota > Metazoa > Chordata > Aves > Bucerotiformes > Phoeniculidae > Phoeniculus > Phoeniculus purpureus. The sequence continues at coordinate 74,326,148 of JAOXOE010000001.1, forward strand.
ATTGCCCTTCATAAGCAGCTACCAAACTACACCCTGACTGTGCTGAACATACTGACAATTACAGGGGCAGCGATGACTGATGCCTATGTATATGTGAAGGATGTTCAAATGGATCTTGGGGAATGCCACCTGCGTTCACAAAATTGATGCGTTACAGAGGTTATCAGGGTTTCTGTAGACAGCTACCTACTGCTGGGACACCCCATGTCAACTTCCACGCTAGTGCAAAGGAAAACTGTAAACCTCTGTGCTCTCTGTTCAAGCTTATGGACACAAAAGGATGGCAGTGTTGAGACCATAGCATGTAGAGCTGAGAGGAGTTGAAATAAGGAGGATTTCCCAATAAAGAAAAAGAATGAAGACTTCAGGTACTGTCTCTAGATCTGAAAAACTAGGTGCTTGCAGACTCTTCACAGAAATAAAAGAAATAAGAACGCAGATTTAAAAAGACCATTGTGCTTTCATGGCAAAGGAGTGTATTTCAAGAGAAATCATTCCGCACAGCATAAAGAAATGGCAAGTGCATGCCAGTCTCATTATCTTTGCTGCTTCTGCTTGCTAACATAGAGAATGCTTTAGACCATGATGCAAAGGTCATGTACCTATTTGCTTGCGGTATTAAGCATCCCTGAAGACAGCTGCAAGCCCCCAAAACATAGCACGAAATAGATTGCATTGTGTTGCTAGAGAATCTGTGACTTGACAGAATTGGTAGGACAAAGACAATGCACAATTTCTTCTCCTTCAAGGAGTAAGAGACAAAAGTACTTACATCAACAAGCTGTACTACAGAAACCAAGGTAAGAAAACACTGAATCTTGTAGGCACTGAGGTCAAGTGTTTCGGGCCTCAAAAGGTCTTGTTACTCAAAGTGTTTCAGCCATGGGAGCAGATTTGCATTTGGGTCAGCAGGCTTTAGCCCGGTTCACTCTTTGTTACCCATACATTAGTGTACCACATATGACCTAGGCTCATTTTAAAAGCTGCAGTTTGCTCCAGGTCCCATGTCCTAAAGCCTCCCTCAGAAGGTGTTCAGAGGGGTGACTTTGTTCTCCAGTGGTATGTTTCCTTTTCCCTTGATGAGGCACAGCATAACCTATGGCTGATGAACGTGAGAGCAGGCTATCACAGAGTAGTCACAATAGCATCTTCCATGTGAGGGTCTTTCAGTTAGCAGCACATAGTGCTCAAAAAACCTCTTCCTCGGTGGCATTCAGGACACAGGGCAAAGCTCATGTGCCAAACCTGATTTCTGCTAGTGAGTAACCACGTTCAGAGAGATGGAAGTCATGCTGTTTCCGTGCCCAGAAATGTTAACCAGGTATAGTGTCTTCTGCACAATCCTGTGGTGACTGTAGTTCAGTACTTTCTTTAATGGTGATGATTTGCTATCCTTTTCCATCTGGCTTCTGAGGAGAGTCGGCCTTTGACACCACTTAAACAGCAATAGTTTGTAAATCTGCTTCCGAAGTGCATGGTGATTGCTTTTGATAATAGGCACTGCTGATGTAAATTGCTGTTATTATCATCAGTGACTCATTAATCCATTGGTTATTGATCTATCAAAACTTTTTCATTATAAATGACAGGAATACATGTTGTACTGCCACCTGCATTTCAAAACCTACATTAAGTGTAATGAAATGTATATAATTTTACAAGGAAATCAAGATGCAGGAGATGAATATTGCTATGGCTTTGGATTTTAACTCCCTGTTATAAATCTTTTGTTTCCATGTTGAATGTTTCTTTTAATCTCAGCTACCTCTATCAGCAGTGCAAGAAACAGCAGCAAGTCCAAAAGGCTTTTTCCACTAAACGTGGAGCGTTTGTACATGAGGAACTTAGATATAATGGGTCATTCATAGATGCAAGATGAATTTAAATCTAAATACCTGACTTTGAAAAGTATACTCAGGTCAATTCCCAAGCCGCCACCTTCTCATATAAACTAATTAAATATTTAGGTGACATAAAAACCAAACCCTCATTAATAGGGAAAAACTGTCTTAGTTAGCGAAATATCAGCCCAGAAGAAACTTTCAAATATTTTTCAAACATTCCCACCTATAAAAACAGGGGCAGCTTATAACAGGAATGTTGATAAAAAATAACCAGAGCAGAACTAGTGAAACTATGCTGTACAGAAACTGCAGACAGTACAGGGGAACCTCTGAGAAGGTCACTAGTTTCAGTTGGAGAGGCTGTTCTGACCTGGAACATGGCCGGCTGGGGCACACACAGAGGGGGCAGGACCATCTTCTGTTAGAGATCTACCTTTAACACAAGTAAGAACACAAGGCAGAGTGGGATAAAGGCATCGTGTTCTTAAAAGTTGTTAGGAAAAATGGTTGGATAAGCAAATAAAGCAAATATGCTTAAATAATAGGACAATTTGTTTCTACCTCTGAATTTGCCAAATGACGGTAAAAACAGTTCTGTAAAAGTCATCCAGGCAAAATAACTAATGGGAACAATTATTCTTCCTGAGTAGATTTTCTAAATTAAGACTCCCTGAAAAAAGGCTGAGAATGCTTGCTTTAGCTAATGCTCTTGTTTGGTTTTCATCTGTAGCACATGCAGTTTTGCAGTGACACAGCTGCTAAATTGTGTATTTACAGTTTGCTTAAATCTGTCAATCCCTCTCTCTCCTTCTCTATATAGACAGATAGGTTTATTGATTGATTGACTTGTTTGTGAAAGCAAAAGTGTAGCTAGGAAAAATCTGTGCAGCTATTTCTTTAAAATCAGGTTTCTGGGTTTATACAGGCACACAAATGTTTATATAAAAATATACCTCTTCAAGTCCACAGGTGCCCTTCTTAGCTCAAGGTCAGTGCATTCGGTCTACAAGGTATTATCTTCCCATACACTGCCGTGACAGCAGATACCTTCAAGTAAATTAGAATTTCCCTGATCCAACCTGTATGTAGAATGAGGCATCTGGGAAAAACTGGCAAGGAGCTGATGGTAATGAAGCTTTGACTTTCACACATGCTTTCTTTGCCATAAATTAGCAGTACTAAGACGCCTATCTCAGGGCATTTCTCCCTTTGTGTTGGTGAGCCTGACGGAAAAAGCTTTGCAAATGTCTTAGAGTAGAGGGCATGTGCCTAAGAAATGCAATTGTGGAGCACTCACAAGTCAGGGATCTCCACAGGGCATCTTTTTATTGTCCAGAACACTCTTTGGTTGAATCCTAACTCCCTTAAGTGCTTACAATTATCTGTATTTAATTGAAGTGTGAAATTATTGTTTAGATATGTGATAGAGTTGTTCATAGTGGGTCAACCTGATCTAAGTACTGTATACATGTAGATGAAGCAAAACAAAAGGTACTTAGAAACACTTCTTTGTCTCTCCAAAGAGGATGTAAGAATGCTATCTCAAAATGAGATGGTGTCACTGTACATGAGTTCAGCACCATGCTGTTGTCAAAATCTAGTTTTATAAGGTGCATTTCATTTCTCAAGGCTGGTTGCACACAACATATCAACAGGAAAAAAATGCTTTTGAGATTTTCTTGGTGAGTACTCTGAACCTTGCAGAACTGAGTGGTCAATGTTGGTGTAATCTTCTACCAGCAGAACCAGAGCACTGTTGTCTAAGGGAATGGCAAACAAGCATTGTTGCTAAAATCTACTGAATGGATGGAGATCTTAAGCATCCCTGCAGTCACTGATTTCTTGGTCTTTCTATTATACTGCAAGGAACAGTACTTACTACTGTAAATCTGCTGGTACTTGGAAAATGCACTAGTTCCTTCTTGCCCTGACTGACAAACTAATGTCAGAGCACAAGCCTTTCAGAGACTCTGGAGGCTGCCTCATTTGAACACGTTCTATATAGAAGAAAAATCCAGCAGTTAATCCTCTGAGAAGCTTATTTATCAGGAGGTGTTTATGATCACAGTGGGAATAAGAAAAATCTGTGTCATGGCTTGTGTGGTACTGCTGTGGGATAATGAGTTGTACTGGCATCACTCGACGTGGTTTCAAGTGTATTCACATCATTGGGGTGATCCCTGCAGTACCCCCATGGATACATGAGGAAATGTGTTTACAGGAATTGCTAGTTTTACAGTGGAGGTAGTGAGGTCTCATTGTCACAGTACAGCTCATCTTAAGAGGTCATCTTATGCTGTGTACAGAGGAATCTTGCTTCAAACCTCAGTTCCTGAATTTGGGTAAAACGAGCAGAGAAACTCTGCTTGAATTCTGTGTTCTTAGACTGCTTCTTAGGAATGTCATAGTAAACAAATACCTTTCTGCACAAATCCTTCTCATTTCACAAAGCTCATAAAACACAACATCTCTAAGAATTCTACAGATGCCAGTGGTGAGATACAGATAGAGCAAAACAGACTTTCCTTTCTTTTCCTTCTCTTAAACTCTCTGTTTATATTTCAGCAGGGAAAGGCTTCACAGTTACAAAGAAAAGCAATTTTTTCACCAGAAAAACAACAATACCAGAAAAAGACTTTTTTTTTTTTGATGAACAAGTCATGAGGAATATTAGAGACACATCATAAAGCAAAGAAGGTAAGGAAATGACAAATATGGTCTTTGAAGTGTTGTGTATATTATCGACTGTGTTTGTTTTGTTATGTAACTTCTTTGCTGTGCTGATTTTGGCACAGTTATTGTAACTACTCTGTAAATTTTTGTGTACTTAGCTCATGACCCTTTGAATATTGGTTGGTTTATAACTTTTGCAAACATCTGCAATAGTGTGTCCAGTTCTGGGCCCCTCAGTTCAAGAAGGACATAGAACTGCTGGAGACAGTCCAGCAGAGAGCCACAAAGATGATGAAGGAAGTAGAACACCTCCCTGATGAGGAAAGGCTGAGAGAACTGGGTCTCTTTAGCCTGGAGAAAAGGAGACTAAGAGATGACCTTTATGTTTATACATATACAAAAGGTATCAGGAGGATGGAGCCAGGCTCTGCTCAGTGGCATCTAATGGTAGGACAAGGGGCAATGGGTGTCAGCTGGAACATAGGAGGTTCCACATCAATATGAGAATGAACTTCATGGTGAGAATGATGGAGGACTGGCATGGGCTGCCCAGGGATGTTGTGGAGTCTCCTTCTCTGGAGAAGTTTAAAACCCACCTGGACATGTTCCTGTGCGACTTCATCTAGGTGATCCTGCTGTGGCGAGAGGATTGGACTAGATGATCTTTTGAGGTCCCTTCCAATCCCTAATGTTCTGTGATTCCGTGATTGATTTCAGCTAAAAAATGTGTTCCATCTCTCCCTCCCATTTTTTTTCTCTCTTGAATTATCCTGGTGAGTTTGGATTCCTTATGGCTCGCTGCATAATTTCAGAGAGTGTTTTTTGAAGGTAGTTCCTTGCTCAATTACTTCAGTCTTGCAGTGCACTTTTTTAGGTTAAATAGGATTATCCTGAACGTGTACCAAGCTCCCATGGCTTTCAGAAACATCCCACAAATAAAATCTAGCATTTCTGAGAACTGAAGAAAAGAACTTTCCTTGGTATCCTACCAAGTTGCCTAGCTTCGAAAATACTGGGTTTGGAACCAAAATTATCTTGTGTGAGGCAAGGATGATGACTCTAACATATCTGCATAAAAGTTGTAACAATCTAGACTCAAAGGAAAACTAAAAATATTCATTCATAGGTGGGCTAAACATCTATTTATTATGTTTACATTCCTCTTTGAACATTAATGTTCAAAGGCTCTACCCAGTCATTGTCTTTAACAGCTGCATACCCGGTTCTGCTTGGTTGTTTGTATATTGCTTCCTTTAGAAAACAGATTCACTTGCTAAATTATTACTGAGTACATTCATACTTTCGATAGCTTACTAAATTTAACTGCATAGAATTAAACTGCAGTTGCTTCTAGCTCAGTCTGAAGTAGTACCTCCACTCAGTGCCAAATCCTTGTTCTCTGTGTATATGCTTCTTTAAATGTAGTCTGTGTTTGGTTTATGACAAGCACTACAATGTGACATTTTTATATGAATCTTGTCATGTGTGAAATACGAATTTTGTAGATGATGACACCAAGATTTGAAGAATCTCAGAAGAAAAAAAATGGAAAAATCCTCCTTTCCAGTTTTTCCCTCGAACGAATACAGTGTACAGAAAGATACTGTACACAGAAGAATGGAGCATATTTATCTGTAAGACCTGACTAAAACCAGCATCAACAGCAGAGTCTTCCTTATTTCTGTACTTGACTCTGAGGTGAAGTCAATGAAGCATCTCATCAGTCACTCTACACATGGCTTTTTAATGGCATTGCTAGAAAAGGTATTGATGTCTTCTTGGTAGGGATGTTTGACCATAGTGAAATTTACACAGATCAAAATTGCATTTTCTGAAGTAAATGAAAAACCACTGGGTTGTGGTAAGTTGCATTAGCATTAGTGATTTAGGAAAAGAGGATTTTGCATATCAGAAGCACTTTTCTGATCTGTCAGGCAAATTAACTTTCTTTAGAGCTAAGCCTAACAAACTTTGCTAAAGTAAAGTAATGAATAAATGCAACTAGTAAAGCTACAGGGGAAAACTCACAGTCAGTGGAGTATCTCTGGAACAATGTAGATGTCAGAAGTTCTCATAGTCAGCCTGAACTTTAAGAAAAGATTAAGCACCTGCTCGTTTTAGGTGTATACCTGGCTCCATCCCTCACCAAAGCACCTGCAATTTGCTTGAATCCCATTGCAGTCAATGGGAATAGTCACACACTTAGGTACAAACTAGTACTTGGATAGAGTTTAGAGAGCCTTAGTGGAGTGTGGCCTCTGACGATCACACCGAATGTCAATGCCATTTTGCAACAGTCTTGACTATGCAGTCTGAAACTGTAAATCTGAAAGAGAAGAGGAAGCTTGTTTTATGAATTTGTTTACCTCGAAGGTCACATCCTGGGGAAGAGTCATCGCCCATTCAGTAGGCTGGATGATTTGATTTATTTTTTTTTATTACTGGTGAAGCACTGGAGTGTTAAATGAAAAACCCACTGCTGGAGGCAAGAGGGAGAAACTCTTGTCTGCGGGAGAGGAGGAGAGGCATACTCTTCAATTATACCAGAAATGGTTCTCAAGAATGAACCAGTGAGAGAGCTATCGCATGCAGCTCAATGAACTCATTTAACAAGGTTATGATTCAAGAAATTACTAATTTCTCTATCACCATGAGTATTGATCATGTCTAGAGACCCTGTGGCCATCTGTAATAGGACAATCTGAGGTCATTATTTTCCAACTGTCTTTCTACCCATTTTTTAAAACTTCATAAATCCTGTATCAAATTTTATAAATGCTGTATTATTCCCAATAGAAAATCATATGGACAATATCTTGAGTGTCTATATGATGTTGTCTACCCATTCTCCATCGTCTCATATCCACATGCACAGCACTACAGCATCTGTGGCTTCAGAATCTCAGCCCTCTAAAAAGAATACCGAAATATCCATGCTTGTGCATACATGTGTACAATATACACATATACCTCTGTGTGTGTATTGCTGGCAACTTAAACACGTAGGGACACCTTCTTGCTGTCATTAACTGAGTGTCAGCTCTCCTCACGCATAGGACTTTGCTACTAAACCATTGTAGCCAGATCTGGGTAACACTGTTTTCATTCCTGCCATGGCACTTCCTGAAGACAGTGCCTCATAGGAGCTCGAGAAGGTCTCTTCTCAAACACTGAGAATTTCCTAAACACAGAATTGCCCGCAAGGATCCGTAGCTACATCTTTCCTTTGCTGAAGTAGCAGTCCAGGCTGGATACACATAGGAAGCAAGAACTATGAAATACATCAGCTCTAACTCTGTAGTGTTTCACAGTTCACTGTCCATAGATTGGATGCTGTGATTAATTTTCATCTAAAGAATGAGCACAGTGACACAGTGTACCTAGATTACTTATGGCTTTTTTGTAGTGGTTTTTTGTGCAGTCAGTTGTTGTAATTTGGAGCTGTGTTTTGTTTTCACAGAGTTAATTTGAATCAAATATTTATTTGTTTTAACTGAGAAAAACAATTTTGGGTTCTTTTTTAAACCAATTTTTGGATGGCTATATTGGATACTTGATCAAGGGTTAGGAAGTTGGGAGAACACTATCTTCCTTTGAAAAGATTACCCTCCTGTGTTCATCTGTTATCACTGATAAGAGTAACGTAATGTATTAATTGGCTAGATTCTATTTCAGTTATATTGAAGTGACTTTATTTGTGTAAACACTGGTGGTATTTTGTTGGACTCTCACAACAAATTAATTATAAGAAATAATTGCCAGATTTTGGGGTATGGTTTCTGCATGTGTTCAAGTGACAGATGGGCTGTTGTCTACACAGACAGTTTGGTATTCAACTCCTATTTAAGTACTAATGCCTATTCAAGCTGAGATGGAAGTGATACACAGAGCGAAGCCAAACAAATTTACTAGCTTCAGACCTTTCTACAAAGCACTGGATCAGAGATGGGTTGCACATCTGTGGCTTAGAGCATTCATTGCAGTGTAATATTGTATACGCTCTTACAGGCTACAGAGATTTATCCAACAAAATTGACTTGTTAAGATTGGACAACTGACCATCTATTCTCCTTCTAGAATAAAGACACAAACAATGGCACATACATTCAGCTTTTTATTACAGTTTAGATAGTGAAGCCTTTTCCAAAGAGGCAGACTTATGAGATTATCAATATAGGCAGCCTGTCTTCCCAAGACACCAATCTGCTAAGCAGGCTAAAAAATGGCACTATGTGTTTGTCATTGTAGGGAAATTTCTGAACCCTAACGATAAACAAGCTGAAACAATGTTCTGGTTTAACCCTTGTAGTCAATGAAGCCTCACACAGATACTTGGTCAGGATGAGAATCAGAAGGCCAAAAGTGAGAAACTTGTGGTTTGAGATAAAGACAATTTAATTCGTAAAGCAAAGCCTCATGCACAAGCAAAGTGAAACAAGATTCTCATTCACTACTTCTATTGGAAGGCAGAAAATTTGACAGGAAACCAGGACTCCATAATGCATAAAGGTGACTTGGAAAGACAAATGCCTAAACTCCAGGTGTCCCTTCTTCCCTCTTGTTCCTGCTGAGCATGAGGCTACATCATGTACGATATCTCTTTGGGGTCATTTGGGGTCAACTGTCCCAGCCATGCTCCCTTCCAACTGTTTGTACACCCCAAGCCTACTCACTGCCAGAGAAGTCTGAGATGCAGAAAAGCACCTTGACATGGTGCAAGTGCTGATCAGCAATAGCTAAAATATCACCATGCTATCAAATCTGGTTTTGCCACAAATAAAAACTACTGTAAAGAACATTGAATCTATTCCCATCAAAACCAGTGTAAAGAAACAAAAGTCCCTTGTCTAGAGATGAGAATAGTGGCTTCATCTGCCTATTCCCAGGACTGCTTTAATCAGTTGCTGGATGAAGTATGTGAGAATTTTGGAGGAAGGACTAGCACTTGCCCACCCAATCTTCTTTCTTCATCCTGACATCATGACTTTCGAATTGCCTTTTTCACAATGGCCTGAATTCAGAGCAGTCAATAAAATGGTTTACACTGTCATTCTAAAATTCATTAAGGTTGAAATTTTGATAGATACCAGGATCCTGGAATGCTAATTGAGCTGCCTTGAATTTTATTCTGCAACTGCAGTGAATCGAATTCATACAAATCTGTTAGATAATTACGTAGTTAAATCAACGCCCTTTTTATTTGCAGTCCTCGTGCTTATGGTTCACAGCTGGATTCGTTGAGTCACATTTTACCTTTCTGCTTTTGCAAACAGTTATGAAACTTGGAATGAGTTATGAAACTTATGAAACTCGGAATTCTCATTGCAGCTAATTGTGCAACTTACATTTCCTTGTATGTATTGATGTTAAAAATGGACATACTGCTTTTTCTAAGCAGCATTAGTTATATCAAGTAAAAGTCATTACCCTCACAAATTTTGTCTTCCAAAGACATAGTCCCTTATGAAAATTTGTCTGAATGTGTCCAGAAAACCTCCTGGTGCTAGACTGGATTTCCATTGCAACCAATGACACTATGACCACATTTTATAGAAAGTATTTTTCCTTCTCTTTGCTTCTCAGCCAGAATGCTTCAGCTTTTAAAATTATTTGTGACGAACAGTACCAGTCTGGGAGTTATGTTCTCTGTGTGCTATGTTCCTTCAATACAAGATACTTGGATGAAAGACTTTTGCAGAATGACAGGGCCTGGGAACCTGATGAGTAAGAACTGGGAAACTGCCATGTTGTCTCAGCAACTGAAACACCTAATCAAGGAGATAGCTAGGTCTCTGAAGCTAGGAGAAGTGATTATATATTACTGCAGTAAATACAACCCAGAAAGCCGTTGAACTGGCTGAAAACAGGTGTGAAATAAAAGATCTACCCTGCATGAACACAGCTTGCAAGGCAGGAAGCTGTTACCAAGTTTTTTTTAAATTTTGAATCTCCCTTAGACAGACCCATCTGAAACTTCTGTCTGACAGAATTTGCATTGCACAGCATTTGGTCTGCTCTAAACATGATTTTTTTAAAAAATACTGAGAGTGGAAAAATGCCTTGCATCAGATCCTATGTTCTGTCTAACAAGTTCTGTTTGTTCAGCAAAAGTGTTATTTGCTGGCAATTCATGAGCCAGCTGGGTAACTACAGCAGCTGTATAGTACACCAAGATAATCTGCACTAGTACAACCACCACCTGGAACCACACACGTGTTACTGAGCCCCCAGTATCAATTTGGAGCGTCTGGGTCAGAAGTGTGAGCAGTAAATTGTTGTTGCTCTGTTGTTCTATAGATACAGTGAATAATTCTTTGTAATCTATGAATAATGTGATTTTTTACTTTTTCTTATTTAAAAATACTTGATTACCATCAGTCCATAACTCATTTTGACAGCAGATATAAACCAGAGATTATTTCCATAATCTCTAAGCGTGCAGACAGTATACTATCCAAATACAGGCAGCATGAACTCAAGATATTAAAGGTTATTCTTTCCCTTTTTTAGGCTAAAGTGTAGACTCCAAATTTGAGTGTAAACCAACGCAGAAATGCCATTTGTGTTGGGAACTAGGATTCTAATCTAGCCTTTCCTCCATAAGGAGGAAAGTTGTTATGCAACTTTAAAAAACTCTTGTTTACTTGATTCGTTTTCATGCTGAATTTTAAGGGGGGATCTTAGTAAGACACGAAGAGCTTCAACTTCCTGGCCATCCTGATAACCAGTGATGATGGTCTCAGTGCAACCACGCCATGAGCAATGCAATGAGTGAGTAAGTTCCCATGCTTCTGCAAAGATAAACGGTCCATACTTCATTCTACAGCCAGAAACAAGGGGCTGCAACTACTACTTGAGAAATCATATTGTGATCATCTGTTGTTTCTTATGTGTCATTGCAATTAGTAATGCTGTTCCAAAGTGATGTATTTGCTTTTTGTGTTGTGGCTATGTGAAATACAGGTTGCCCGTGAGGGGTGTTGCTGTTAATGTTAATAGACAAGCACAACATTTTAATTCATGGCAGTGCAGCTGTGTCTCATCTAAATTTGGCTTACCGACTGGTGGAAGAAATGTTAAAAATGCATTGGCTGCTGGTTACAGAAGTCTTATGTTTGAGTGTGCATTAGGGAAACCCCCTTGTCATTTCTTGCAACAGTCAGTTCTTGAGGTCTCTCAGTCCATTTCCACACAACCTCTTGTCTGTATTTGTTTTTCTTTGCTTCAAAAAAACCGACACAACAAACATCCCAGCTTGGAGAAGTAATTGCCTCAAAACTGACACTATGATAGTGCTGTGAAAGAGCAATATGCATTCTCTTAAGAGTTGGACCTCCCTCTTTCCTCAGTTGAAATAGAAAGGAATTGAAATATGATGAAATACGATGCATCACATCATATTGCCTTTACAGATTACTAATAGCTTAGTAAAATGCTCCCTTCTACTGATGGGAAGTAGAGAATGGTTCTTATTGTTTGCCTTTGCTTCAACTCGTGGCTTTTCTTTTACTGCTTTCTCAAACTGTTATTATCTTTACTCTCTGCTTCCTACCATATTATTCTATCCCCTGTCCATCCAAGAAAGGGAAGTGATAGAGCAACTTGGGTGGACATCTGGCCTCTAAACAGGGCCAAACCACTACACAAAGGAAAATCAAACTCATCTTGCTAAGACACAATGTTCCCCAGATTCCCTTCTTCTTTCCCTGTATTGGCCTTGATGATACCATTCCAGTCATGCAAACACCCTGCTATTTGAAGATGAAAACCATTATTCCATTATTATTCCATTCCTCCATTTTCTTTGTAATCCAGTGTAGGTATGGTATTGGCTCACCACCCTGTATGTACTTTGCATCTGGTGTAGGCATAAGTGTGCCACAATACCATTCATGCTGTTCAATGTCATGCATTAAAAGCAGCAAATGTCCCTTTCTTTCAGCATCCTGATAATTTAAGTGTTTACTTCACTACAGTGGCAGTATCATAACTCCACATTTTAGCACCCACGGCTTCGAAATTTTTTATCATCAATGAATAAGTTGGACAAATTAATCCCTGTTGAGATGACACATTGGTGCCTTCACTGCTGGTGTGTAGGTTTGCGGCAGCCTGAATGCTCTTTTCATTTCATTTTCTTCTTACGCAGATGGTAGAGGTGCAAGAGAGGGGGTATCATTTCTTGAAAAACAGTCTTTTCTTCAGACCTTTGGCTTTAGGCAGTTAAAATTCCTGGCTGTCTGCTAGTGCGGTTTTTTCCTGAACTCAGTTTATGATTTCAGCCTAGAGAACCTAAACTGCATTTGCCTGGTAAAGGCAGGACGTGATTTTATCTATACAATGCAAGATTTAGAATTTCGATCGACTTTTTTTTAATAGACATATAGGTTCAGCAGTAACTTTCTCTTCCTGTGGGGAATGCCCCACCTTGGTTTATTTTATGTTTGTTTTAAATGGCAGCCATATGCTGGTCACTTCTTCCTCTTTATAGTTATCTTGAAGAATGTCAATTTTTTACTGTTGCTTCCTGTAGAGGGGTGCAAAAGGAAACAAAAAGGGGTTTGCACCTCTCTCTTCCTCAGGTGTTTATTGTGCAGTGGGTACCGAACTGAGACACTGCCCCAAAAATGTGGGAGTTTCCTCCCAGACAGTACTTATAGAACCAGAATGAAGACTAAATCTTGATTCCTTCTCAAAGGATCACATAGCACCATTCCCTTAGACCAATGGCTTTAGTTCTGCAGCATGATAAACAAGACAGAGCTCCTCCAGCAGCTCCCACATCCTTAGAGTCACTCATAGCCAGGGCTGTAGCTTTTTAACAAACACCTGAGTGTTCTTTTCAGCGTGTTGTCACCATTACAGTTCACATCCTTGAACTAACCTTCCTGGGTGTACCTTCCATGCAGAAATGCCACGTGATGTCTTGTATGCGTTTTACTCTAAATACACACATATGCAAATATTTGCTGCATGGCAGTGTGAGAAAAGCACATCTGGAGAGGAACCTCTGATTTTACATGAGACATGATATTTGCAGATGTCTGCAGAAATTTGGGGGTTGACTCCCCAGTAGTGGGAATGCTGTGGTGAAAGGAAGGCTCGTGAGGATGTAGGCTCCACAAGCATCACAAAGAATAAACAGCAATAGAAATACTTAGAGCAATGTTCAAAGCATCTAAGATTGTTCTACTATTCCACTTTGTGTGAATGGAAGAACTCACTCATGTGAACTGAGTTAGGCTACCTCGTAACTAAGAAGGATATCATTTAATCTGTTTGTGGGGGATGACACTTTCCCTAACTCTGTATTTGTGCTATGACTGGGATAATCAAGAGTCCTGATTTTTTGGCTGGCCTTGTATATGTCATAAAAGAAGCATCCACGAATCCATTTTCCACTGGAGAGGAGGCAGCCGTCAAGCGAAGCTGCAAAACCACTGAGCTGTTGTCTAAAAGCAGAATGCACAGGGTGTCTGCATTTGGACCCCTGCCTTCTATCACACACGTATCTATCTTCCTTCAGAGCATGACTGCACTGATTGTGAATTTTGTAGTTCCTCACATCCTGACACAACACAGTTCCCTGTATCAGTCAGATATCTGGCTACTAACTTGTAAACTTTCATTTTCTCTCACTGTCATACCCATCTAACTGTGCTTAGGACTTGGTATTCATGATGCAGACTAAACACCTGTAAAACTCTTACTGACTTCAGTCTTCTGCCAACCTGGAGAATTCCAGACATCTGTAGAATCACAGAACATTAGGGTTTGGAATGGACCTCGAAAGATCATCTAGTCCAATCCCCCTGCCACAGCAAGATCACCTAGATCCAGTCGCACAGGAAAATTTCCAGGCAGATTTTAAATGTCTCCAGAGAAGGAGACTCCACAACCTTTCTGGGCAGCCCATTCCAGTGCTCTGTCACCCTCACTAGTTCCTTCTCATCTTGATGTGGAACCTCCTATGTTCCAGCTTACACACATTGCCCCTTGTCCTATCATTAGATGACACTGACATCATCCTCCTGACACCCACCCTTTCCATATTTATCAACATTAATGGGGTCACCACTCAGTCTCCTCCAAGCTAAAGAGACCCAGCTCCCTCAGGCTTTCCTCATCAGGGAGATGCTCCACTCTCTTCATCATCTTTGTGGCTCTGCACCGGACTCTGTCAAGCAGTTCCATGTCCTCTTGAACTGAGGGGCCCAGAACTGGACACAATATTCCAGTTATGATCTCCCCAGAGCAACGTAAAAGGAAAGGAGAACCTCTCTCCATTTGGTACCCATGCCCATTCTGATCCACCTCAGGATACCACTGGCTTTCTTAGCCACCAGAGCACATTACTGGCTCATGGTCATCCTGCTGGGCACCAGGACATTCAGGTCCATTTCTTCTACATGACTCTCCAACAGGTCAGTCCCCAACCTATACTGGTACCTGGGGTTATTCTTGCCCAGGTGCCAGACTCTACACTGCTTGTGTTATAGTTCATTCAATGTCTCCCTGACCAACTCTCCAGCCTGTCCAGGTCATTGAATGGCAGCACAGCCTGCTGATGTCTTGGCCACTCCTCCCAGCCTTGTGTCATCAGCAGACTGGCTGACAGAGCTCCCTAATCTCTCATCCAAGTCATCAAAGAATATATTGAATAAGACTGTTATCTTGAAACTTGCACATCTGTCAGCTGAAGTACTTTACTGCATCTGCCTGCTCTTGCAGAAATGATGCACTATGGATAATAGACGATACATAAAACATGGTGCACTTCTTCTCCATGTTTTATAGAATTAACATGCACTTAAATGTTCCTCAATGAACCATTAAATGTGCTGTAAGAAGCCCCAAAATGTGATCCAAATAACACTTTTTATCTGCATCTGTTTTCAATTGCAGGTACACAAAGCAATCTGTAATAAAACGATTCTACGAAGTTTGTAATGAAGACAGCTTGCCAAATAATTTTCTTTCACAGTGAAGTTCTCAATTAGAGCAAGATAAAATATGATGGTGCTCTGCATTGTCTTGGAAACTATGTGAATTCTTTGTTTGAAATATGTGCTTACACATATTCATGCAGGAAGTGGTGTCATGACAATAGCTGTGTTTTAGCCACTGTCTCATGTACTAGAAGAGGGCTACATTTTTCTCACTCCTATAAACACTGAATTTGTCTACGCAAAGAATGGAACTTACGAACTACTCAGATGCCTTCTCAAGTATCTAAGTGTCAATGTTTAGGAAAAAAAATGGGAGCGTGGAAGCAAAAGCAGTGTCTGCTGCTGTTCAACATCTTTGTTGATTGCATGGACAGTGGCAGTGAGTGCACCCTCAGCAAATGTGCTGATGACACCGAGCTTTGTGGTGTGGTTGACATGCTGGAGGGAAGGGATGCCATCCGGAAGGACCTTGACAGGCTTGAGAGGTAGGCCCATGCCAACCACATAATATTCACCAAGTCCAAGTGGAGGGTTCTATGTTTGGGTTGGGGTATCTCAAATATATGATGAGTGGTGAATGGATTGAGAGTATTCCAAATGACAAGGTTGTGGAGGTATTGGTAGATGAGAAGCTCAACATGAGCTGGAAATCACAGAATCATAGAATGTCCAGGGTTAGAAGAGACCTTAAGGATCATCTAGTTCCAACCTACCTGCATAGGCAGGGACACCTTCACTAGATCAAGTTACTTAGGGCCCCAACCAACCTGGCCTTGAACACTTGCAGGGATGGAGCTGCCACAACTTCCTTGGGCAACCTGTTCCAGGATCTCACCACTCTTTACAGGAAAAAAATTGTTCCTCATGTCCAACCTAAATCTCCCTTCTTCAAGTCTGTAACTCGTTCCCCTTGTCCTGTTGCTACATACCCATGTAAAAAGTCCTACCCATTTAGACACTGAGCCATTGATCACAACTCTGGGTGCAACCATCCAATGAGTGGTCCCTCCACCGAATCCATATCATTCCAGTTTAGAGGTCAGAATGTCATGTCGCATGCTTTGTGCAGGTCCAGGTAGATTATGTCTGTTGCTTTGCCTTTGTCCACAAGGGCTGGGACCTGATCATAAAAGGCCACCAAGATGGTCAGGCAGATCTTGTCCTTGGTGAAGCCGTGTTGGCTGCCATCAGTCACATCTTTATTATCCGTATGCCTTAGCAGAGGCTTCAGGAGGATCTGCTGCATGATCATGCCAGGCACAGAGGTGAGACTAACTGGCCTGTAGTTCCCTGGGTCTTCTTTTCTTTAATTTTTAAAAATGGGGGTTATTTTTCCACTTTTCCAGTCAGTGGGGACTTCTTCAGACTGCCATGACTTTTCAGTTATGATGGACAGTGGCTTTGCAACTTCATCGATCAACTCTTTCAGGAGCCATGGGTGAATCCCATCCAGTCCCATGCACTTGTTCACCTTCAGGTTCTTCAGCTGTTCTTGAACTTGCTCTTTGCCTGCTCTGAAGGGGATCTTCCCTTCCCTTCCTTTGGCCTCTGTCACATGGAGGGTGTGACTAGAGTCCCTGCTGGTGAAGACAGAGGCAAAGTAGTTACTGAGTACATCAGCCTTCTCTGCATCTTGGGTGACCAGCTCTCCTGTTTCCTTCTGGAGTGGGCCTACATTTCCCCTAGTCTTCTTTTATCATTGACGTGCCTATAGGCATTTTACTTGTTGTCCTTAACCCCTCTTGCGAGATCAAATTCTTTCTGTGCTTTTGCTTTCCTAACCTGATCTCTTGCTTCCCTACTTCTCTGTACTTCTCCCAGCTTACTTCCACTCTCTGTAAGCTTTGTTTTTACCCCTAAGTGTGTCCAGAAGTTCCTTGTTTATCCATGCAGACCCCTGGCACTCCTGCATGCCTTCCACTTCATTGGGCTTGCAGGAGGTGATCCCTGAGAAAGGACCAGCTTTCCTGGGCTCCCTTCCCACCCATGGCTTTGTTCCATTCTACGCTACTATGCAGATCTTTGAAGATACTGAACTCTGCTCTTTAAAAATCAAGTCCCATGAGCTTACTTCACATTTTTCTCACTGCTCTAAGCATCTTAAACTCTACAGTGTCAGAGTCACTGCAGCCTAGTCTCGCATTAAGTTTTACATTACTCACCAGCCTGTCTCTGTCGGTGAGTAGAAAGTCTAGCAAAACTCTCTTTCTGGTTGGTTCCTCCACCATTTGGAGGAGAAAGTCATCATCAATGCACTCCAGGAACTTTATTTTGTATGTGGTTTGTATTTGTTTTCCTAATCTGTATTAAAAACCATTTGGCGGCAAGAGGAGGGTAACACGTGTCAGCAAGGAATTCAATGAGATGTAGGAAATTAAATCATTATACATGAGTGAATGATTAAAATGATAAAATTCCAGGCTTTGCCTTAGAACACAGGAGTTATTCTGAATATATATATATATATGTATGCAAGCCTGAGGGATTGTGTTCATTATCTTTTAGACTTAAGCATTTATGTGAATTGTAGAAATAACATAGTGACATCTTTGCATGTATGTGGAATGGTTGTGAAGTTTCTATTATTTTGTGGGATGGGGAGGAACTAACGTTATGAGTTTACTCATGTGCATGCAGTCCTGAATAATGATTTTGTCCCCATTTTTCTCTATTTACATAATATTGTATTACTATTGACATAGTATTGAAATAATAGTCTTTTAAGCTTCTGTTATTTTGTGTGATGTCATATATTATGGGTTATGTGAGGCAGAAACAGTCCCCTCATGAAGTAAGCACATGCTTCATCAGACCAGCACAGTTAATGTTAAAAGTTAAAACATTTTCATCTGTCTGTTTTGTAACATTTCCCAAAAAATTGTGCAATGATGCTCATTGTTCAAGCTTCCTGTTAAGTAAGTACGGTTCTGCTTGCTCTAAGTTACCTGATGCTCCTCATCTGACAAAACTACAAGAGGCATTTATTCTCAGTGAAGAGTGCAGCTAATTGAAGGTGAGTTTGTAGAAACTGTTTGATGGAAATATTCTACATCCAGAGTTCATACTGGCAGCTACTCAGATTCTCCCTTTCTTCTTGCATCAAAGTCCTGGCAGTTGAAGTATTTATCAAAAGTAAATTCCATTATATTAAACAATGTGGACAAAGTGCTGCAGTCCGTTAGGGCAGAGAAAGAAAGGGTAAGTAATTACATCACCATAGAATTCTTCTGGATTTTTGCTAGCATTAATTAGACAGGATTTAGCTGCTCAGGGTATGGCACAAATTTTGCCATGCATTAAGGTTTTTTCCAAGCTGTTGGTTTTACTCTTATTTGACTAGTTAAGAAAAAAGGAAATAAACTCTTAATTTATGAAAAGATAAAAAAAGATTCTCATCCTAGTATGTCTGGAGATTCCGCTTGTTTACTTAAAGAGGAACAAGTTTCTGTAAATACACCTACAGAGGACTAAAACTCCATTTTTACTGGACAACTCTAAGTAAACAGGAGCTCTTTTATAGCTGCCTTCATTGAACAGTATTTCTGGTGCCACAGCATTGCACAGGATTCTAAGGAAATAGATCTTCAGCACATGAGATAACTTATTAAAGAGTTTACTTATGTGGTACCATTACAAATATAAATGATAAAAAATTCATTTATTTGTTTTACAGGAAGAATCCATTAAACTGATTCTATATTTACGGTTAATATTTCTTCACTCCTGGGGCACCCTGGAATAAGTTAATGCATCTAAGCATTCAGATAAGAGTTGTTAAGCATGGATGTTTGCTTGCAGTCTGTGTTATCAGGCTCAGCTATATATTCAGTTGAAATCTAAA
This sequence comes from Phoeniculus purpureus, assembly GCA_028565055.1. NCBI lineage: Eukaryota > Metazoa > Chordata > Aves > Bucerotiformes > Phoeniculidae > Phoeniculus > Phoeniculus purpureus. Next base: position 74,345,455 of record JAOXOE010000001.1, read on the forward strand.
TTCTGTCTCCCTTCAGGAGGCTGGATACCTGTGTGAGAGCTAAAATCGCTACTCTTAGACCTATAATGAATGTACTTAGCTGGGTACGAAGACAATTTTCCTGCACCACGAGACTAGAGGTTGTACATGCTAAGCAAACTCCTAGGTCATAAAGCTACCAAACCAACTTCTATAACAGGCAGAGATGAACGTCTGTGCCTTGGAATGGTGGCTGTTGCCTCTGTGTTTTAATGGCAAACCTGCTGCAGCACACACATGCTTATATGTGTTTGTTAAGAAGGGCTGTTTAACATCCATTGTAATACTGTAAACACACAACAGGAATACAAGGAGAGGGAAAAATAAGAGCACTGTGGAATGTTATGGTTATAGATCCTAACTTTCCCAAGGTAACTCCAAAACTGAATCAGAATCTAACAGGCTTGAGAAAGGCTTTCTGCCAAATTTTGGCCCAGTCTTTATGTACTGCAGGCTAGAACGAGGAATTCCACTACAAGTCCGTCTGCATTTCCTTTGAAAGTGGTACAAAATCTTTTGTTACATGTTGAGAAAGGTTTGTTCTTCTGAATGTTGAGCCTTTTATGCTACTGTTATAAAAGAACTCCTGTTGCACGTGTTCATGTAACTGAATGGTCTCTAGATGACAAAGGAAAATAGAAACTGAAAGTCTGCTAATCCAGAATAAAAGAAATACACAGATAAGGTATCTAACAAAAGAATTAGACTTCCACAATTTCTAAAAGTAAAAATTCCTCCTTAATTCTAAACTATCTATAGTTAATCTTACAAAGTAAAACATAGCAGTGATTAAGGTTTAATGAGTAAGTCAATTTATTTTTTTGAGGAAACACAGGTGATCTGAACAGCAACTGCACAGATCTCAAAGAGTCTCTTTTGTCCCCACCTTTCATTTTATCTTTCAGACTGAACAACAACAGTCTCCATTAAGCCTTTCTTTTGCCTTTCTATAACATTTTTAGTCTTTGTTCTTCAATTCCATTACAGTTTATTGTCTCATCTCCTATTCAGATGTTCCTGTTCAGTTACTTGTCCTTTGTCCCTTTATCTTTTATCTTGTTCTGATCTGTCCTGCTGTTCTGTTCCTTTGTAATGACTAATGAAACTTACAGTAGAATGCCCTTTGTCAATTTTTTTATTTTATAATATTATTATTATCGTAATTATAATCATCAACATTAGTATATCTTTAAATTATACATAAAAGCACCTTTGATTAGTTGTGTTTTATGAACTAAAAAAAAAATCACTTGCAGCATGGTGTGTGAAAGGAACAAAGGAACAGCCTCAAAGATAAATGTACCAAAGGCTCTTCATAAATGCAGCTTCAAAAGTTAGTTCCCAGCTGGCCCCACAGGATGTCCGAACTCAATCAAAACATGCATCAAACTGCATGGTTGACATTTTAACACTAAAAAGAGCTCATCCCAGTTTTAACACCCAGAAAATGGATTATGGCATGTCACCAATGAAACATGGGGCTGAGTGAGAATTTGATTATATGGCTTTATGAATTTGGTAGTGAACTGACTTGCAAAGTAAATACTAATAGGCAAATCAGTAATTCTTAGCCAAGGACATGGGTGCTGCCTTCACAGAGTGCTGCAGTTTGAAAATTACCAAAGTTTTCAGAAGTACATATTCGTGCTTTCATGAAGAAAAAGACGCATGTTGCTTTAAGAGGAACCCCCACAGTGACCTGTCCTGGGGCAGGTGGACTAGGTTGACACTATAAAAGAGGGATGATGTGCCAGCCCTGCCTCTTTTGGGTGGAGGCTTTCTCCTGGAACGGGGCTTTGGCTACTTTGGCTACAGCACCACCCCACACCCCCTTCCAGGGTAGAGAGGAAGATGACACAGGATGGGGCAGCTTGTGGTGGCTCCACTGCGAGGAGGAATGCAGCAGCTTGCTCCTTCCAGCCCTGCTCCCCCCGTCGGAGACAGCGGCGGGGTGGTGGCCCTGACCCCAACCCAATGCCAGCTCCAGCCCTGGCCCGGCCCCAGCTCTGAACGGGACTGGTCTCGGCTTCGCCTCAGCCCAGCTCCGGGCTGGCACCTCGGACAGGAGAAGCAGGAACTTAGTGCTGATTCCACCCCTGCCCCGGCATGGAGCAACATCCAACCACCCATGGTGAGCTGAAGGACTCTCCCCTTTTGCCCTGTAGCCTTCAGTTGGGAGGAGGAGGGAGATAGCATGGGAGGGGAGGCCCTTGCTAATGATGGCCATGTGGTCAGCCTCCATTTTGAGGTCTACATGTGGCCGGGGCCATCTTAGAGTCACTGATCGGTAGGAAGAGACTGTGATTTCTGCCACTGAGAAAAGCTGAGGATGCTTGAGTGTTGGAGAGAGAAGGAGCCTTAAGAGAAACATCTGAGAATTCCTACATGTTTAGTTGAAGAAAGAAGGGACTCAAGAATCCTTAAATCTTGGGCAAGGAAAACAGAGACTAGGTTCTTTGAAATCATGTCCCCTGCATAGAAGTATGCAGTTCTGGGTGCTGAGTAATCAGGCCTGCTAGATCAACGTTTTGCTGGAGAAGCTGTGCTGAAGTATTGATTAGTTCACCAGTCTGGACGGCTGAGGGTTCGGGGTCTGCAGATGAGAGTGGCGACACATAAGGTAGAATAGAGAGGGTGGTGGTACCCATCCCTGCCTGGCTGGTGTGTTCTTTTCCCATGTCTCTAATATAAAAAACCAAGGACTGATACGATAGTAAAAAAAAATTGATAGGTAAATCAATTATGTTTTCTCTTCTTACAGTTCTTCCTCTATAAAAATTATATGCATGCCTCTGTAGTGACAAAGCACTGAAGGAATGCCTAAACTTTGACAGCATTAAATATTAGAGTTTAATTTCTTTCCCTATAAAACACTTTGCAATGAGATGGTTCCCTTTATATTCTGGGTGAATCTTAGACCTTCTGCTTCCCTGTCTGTCAGAGTATGGAGGACTGGGAAGGACACCTGATTAATCCTCATAGACTTTAAAGGAATGAAGCAGAAGGGAAGTTAGTAGGCTTAATAATCATTGTGTTCATCATTCTGTAAGTAGCCTCACATCCATGGCTAGCCACTGATCAATCTGATAAAGATAACTGTTGGCCAAAAGGATAAAGAGCAAAAGAGTCCTTTATCTCTCGCTAACAAATCTCACTGCTGAAATGTCTTGCTGATGCCCTTTCAAAAGCACAACATTCCACAGAGAAGACTTACAAGCTAAATTCAACTAAAATACTTATGGGAATCTTAAAACAAACATCATACATGTAGGTGTCTGTGGTCAGCAACTTTACTACTTCTGCTTGCATCTGTGAAAGCTGTGAAAGCAGAAGTTGCTGAAGGCACAGACTCAAAGCAGAGCTACTGTTAAAATAAATAGAAGAGTGGAAGTAAGCACATGTTGTTGGAATTCTGTAGCATCTTTAGCTTTAAATGCTTTATAATGTCATATCCTATCGATACAGGGCTTGGCCTGACACTAGACAAATGACAGATTATCTCTATTAACCCCTCTCCTTTCCCAAGAGGAAGATAAAGTGAATAAAGGAGAAAGACTTATGATTTGTAATAAAAACCCCTAAACCTGCTGTAATAAAAAAAAGTATGAAATACATATGAATACATAAAAAAGCAATTTTAAACCGAGTTTTCTATCGCTGTTACATCACTGCCACTACTGATGCAGATGCTGGGGAAGTCTCAGACTAGACTCACTGGCAGATGGGAACCGAGGAGCTGGATTCTGGAAATGAATTCAGGACTGCATGCATTTGCATCAAAGACAGAATGGACAGTGTCTTCCTCAGACATTGGCCATTGAAGAAGAGGGCTTGACCCTTGTGATATTTCAGTTTTATAGCCAATATGAAGTATATGGGATTGAATACCTTGTTGGTCAGTGTAGGGTCATCTGTCCTGTCAGCTCTTCCCTGCAGGTGCAGACTAGCTGCACCCCAACATGGTAGATTTAGCAGTGACTTAGGTCTTTACAGGAGCAAGTCTAATCACAAGTCTTTCTGCATTCTAATCCTTGATGGTAATTGTAAACTTCAGGCGTTATCACTTGTGGACGCAGATGCTGCCTGTGCAAACATGCTGTCAAGTGCAGAAAGGGCAGTTATTTAGAAGATTCCAGGATGAAAATTAAAATCACTAAACATAAATAATTCCATTCTAATTCAAAGCACGACCCCTGTTTTTATCTCATCATTGTTTTTTGCCTCTGTCTTCCGCTATCTGCACTCACACACACCATCAGTGATTGCTGTGACATAAACATGCGGCTGATACTCGGCAGGAGCTGTTTAGATCTGTTGCTAACAAGAGACCAAGTTGAAAATCAGAAACAAAGAAGTACAGGGAATAGATAAATGCTTATTCTGGAAAACAAGAAGCCTAAACAAACAGATAGCTCCAGATGTGGAATCCACCTAGAGAGAGTTGAAGGGCTTGCTTGGAAGGTCACCTTAAAAGTGTGAAATGTTTTTAGAATCTGGTGCTTCAGCTCTTGTGACTCAAAATATTTGTAAAATACGAGCCACTTTAAAACGTGAATGGTCAGGACAGTTTTTAGATACATCACGCTCCTGAACTAAAGACAAAGCCACCAGCAGTTCTTTCAGAGCACTGCATTAGAACGCTCACTTAGAAAAAAAGCACTTTTTTTTTTTTATAACAATGCTTGTTTATTCTTAGTCAAGCTGTGATTTGTGTTTGCCTCAGTGAGACCTATTTGAACCATCCTATTATCCCTCAAAGAGGTTTCAAATGGTCTAACACAGTATTTTGGAGTTGCTGAGATGGTGTGTTGTACACAATCAGTTCTGATGGAATGTTTCCAGTGCACCTTAATTAACGTTTGAAATGTGCAGGATGCAAACTAAAAGATTTCATGCAAATTAAAGGAATGCAAAGTAAGATTTCTAGTGAACTATACAATATACTTCCTGATGCAACCAGGCTTGAATTTGATCGTTCTAAAAAGCCAACATTTTAATGTTTGAGCAATACCTGGATGAACATTCTTTCAGCGTTCCTTTATGATGAGAAAGGACAGCTCTTGTCCTTCACAACATTGCAGAACCTTGCTTCCTACAAGTAGTGTTGGATAGTGTGTTTATAGGTAGTAGATGTAGAAAGTTCATAACCGGTTGTATTTCTCATGTCTGCAAATCTGTGCCCCCTTTCAGGCATTTGTGTGTTGCCTCTACTTACACCAGAGTAGAAAGAAAATATTTCTTAATCAGTTCTACGTATGTTGTCTCTTTTTGAAATTTTATTTGGATGCTCTGTGATTTTCTCTATCTTTTTGAATCTAACCCAGCAACAAAATGGAGTATACACATAACTTCAGCCAATGGTAGTCAAAGACATGGTATATATTTAATACTTACTGCCTTATTTGACATATAGATGGTATAAAGGCATTGAAATGCCCTCTAAATATTTTTCAGACATATCAACAGTCTTTGCTTAAGTGTTCTTTGGGATGAAGAAAGAGAGAAAAGGTCTCATTTGTATGTGAAGGTAGTTCCATGGTCCCGTGATATACTAGGGCAATCCTTGACATATTGCCAGTGTTTGCATAAGTCTTCACTGTGAGGACTCTGTTTTGTCTGTTATAATGAAATCAGCACTTTTGAACAGCTCTCATCTCTCCACAGGGACCAGCTGAATACATACGGTATGCCTGGCTCAGAATTCCTATAACCACAAAATGATTTTGTGCTGGTACAGCTGAGCATGACTCTTCAATGTGGTTGAAATGACTGACTCTTATTTTTCCAGTCTCTTGGGGGCAGAATAAGAAACTACATTTTGACAGTTCACTGTAAATGGAGTAATCCAAAAGGCTCCAGATGAAAAACAAGTGTTGGGGTTTTTTTCCCCTAATAAATAGATTTTAATGGATGTACATTTTCATTATTTTAATAGTATTAATATCAGTATTAATATTTAAAATATTATCAAAGATCTCCAAGATCCCAGACATTTGAAGTCATCTTTCTTATATAAGAGAAGAATGATGACTTCAAATATCTGGGATCTTGGAGATCTTTGATAACTACGATCATGCAACTTATGACACATGAAGGAATTAATATTGAAAGAGAGTCAACTGCATCAGACATGGAGCATGTTAATGCATCCTTTGAGTGCAGTAAATCAACACACAGGAATCAGAGAGACTAGAAGACGTGCAAAGGACTATAGCAGCACAAGGTTGAGCCTATGCATGGAGTGCATAAGCATTGACAAATATAAATGAAATTTCTTTGAGTTACTTTCTATATGATCTCATCTAAAATAAAACACCTGTCCCAGGAGGAACCTGAGAAGATTTTTATGTCACTTGGCCATACTGATTTAGAGAATGAAATCATACCAGTAACTGCCGTTATAAATCTCTTAAGTTATTCTAAACTAATAAATTACTTCCTATGTGCAAATATTCTAGTGATATAACAATCAGCCTCAAATAAACAATGAAGAGCTATGAATTCCAGCTTTAATAGAAAACCTTTTATTTTAAAGTAGAAACAATCTAAATTTCTGTTGACAGCTCATGCTTACAATTTGAGTATAGTGCTCTTTTCTGGCACCAAAACATTTTAAAGTTAGATGGAAATAATTCAGACCCTTGTGTGTAAAGCTCAGCTCAGGTGGTGCTCTGCATAAATGTTTGGGTTTTTTTTTTTCCAAAAGAAAACTTAAGGTGCCTCAGAACCTCTTCATGTTCACTGAATGTTCTCTCTGGATCTAGCTTGCATCTTTTTGAGGCCCCGTCCCTGAAGGTGTTTAAGGCCAGGATGGATGAGACTCTGGCCAGCTTGATCTAGGGTGGGGTGTCCCTGCCCATGGCAGGGGGATTGGACTAGATGATCTTTTGAGGTCCCTTCCAATCCCTAATGATTCTATGATTCTTCTTCTATGGAAGCTTGTGAGGTCAGGGTTTCTGTGATGTCTGTTTCCCTTCCTCAACACACTCAGTCCTCTTCACAAAATGGTGTCAAGGATCCATGGCACCCTACTTGATACCTTTTTTTTCACTAAGTGCCCCAGAATAATTTCAGTTTGTCACTGGTGGTGGGGGGGTAGGTAGGTGGTTTGTTATTGTTTCAGGTGGTGTTTTTTCCAATCTGGAGACAGTGATTAAGGTTAGGAGTTTAGATCCTTTCATTTCCAAAGGGAAACTGGCAGAAAGACCATTCTATGGTGATATCATGCATGATTTAATTTAAATGATTTGATGGCCAGAAGTTAGGAATGAAGTAGAGCAGGGACCCTAAATATTCAGTGGACAGAAAGACAGGAAATAGAGATGCACGATTCTTCTCTGTGGTGGAAGGACTAGAATGGGGTTAGTCTTCTGCCTTTGGTGCTTCACAGAAATTGCTATGGCTGCCATTATTGTCATTGGTTGATGAGTTGATCAAGTCCAAGGTGAGATTAACAAATTGATTTAGTGAATGTGCTAATAGGCCAAAACAAAAAAACAAACCAGGAGCATTCAAAAACCACTTAAAAAACTCACAGGCATAAAACATAGATTTAGCTCGATTTGGGGAAACCAACAAGGCACATTTAATTCACACAACATACAAACCCCAACATGAAAACTTACAGAGATTGAACATATTTTCTTACACTACTTCCATTTTCAGGTGGGGACATGGGTTGGAATAAAGGATTCAGGCCATAAACACCTGGCTACGAGACTGGTGCTACAGGCAGGGCTTTGGGTTCTTTGATAATGGCTGGTTTTATAAGACACTAGACCTGACAGTGATATGTGGGAAAGGTTTATCTCAGAAGGGAAAAAGGGTTCTGGGACAGGAATTAGCAGGGCTCATTCAGAGAGCTTTAAACTAGACTCGAAAGGGGATGGAAAGAAAGTGCCCTCCACCAGAAGCTGGAAACAAGAACCCTCAAACCCCTTGTACTGGTTTTGCAGAGTCACAGATCTCATTTTGGAATTCCAAGCCACCCACCTCAAGTTGCTGTAGCAACTGTCCAATCCCTCAGGCAAGAAACATGTAAAATTCAACCTATAAAGCAGTTGTGTTTAATCTGGTTCACATTTAATACTGCCACAATTATTCTTAGTACTATTACTGGGGATAACTGGGTTCACTGCTTAGAAAATCATGAACTCTCTCTGCAGTTAGTACTTTTCTATGAGAACTTTGGATTTGCTGTGCTAGGCAAAATGGATGTGGTTCCCTTTTAAGGTGTGTATATAATGGGAAATTACACTAATGAAAGTTAATTTGTTACAACATGAAGCCAATTTAATGATAAAAGAACTCATTCATTTTAAAGTCTGTGATTCCAAAGAAGGGATGAAATCAGTTTTTAATATAAGACAATATTTCAATTACAGTGTTCAAATACTGCCGTTATGCACCTTTTAGAAACGTTAACATTTTAGTGTCGATGGTGTGTGTACTCAGTGTTTTTCCCCTCTGTGGGGTTTTCTCTTCTCTTCCATCCTTACTGGTGCTGTTTCCTCATTTCAGATGCCCATCATGCCCATGACATAAATTCTGAATTAGGACAGAAATCACATGTTCCATGGTCTCCCAGATTTCCTCTCCTTTCTAAACTTGCAGTGAAAGAGGGAAGGAAAATATGAACTCACACTATTTTTGTCTGTGGCTGTTTTTATCTCAGGATAAGGATAGGGCAGGAGGAATTTTGGATGTCAGAAAACAGAACCAGTTGTTTTTAAAGAAATAGGTGAACATTCCCAGCTAGGAGAAGACCAAAGGAAGACTATTATCTCATGGGCATGGGACTGTAGCGGGTATCTTAGTATAAGGCTTGGGCCATGGAAGCATGGGGCAGCTGGCTCATGGTTGAGCCTTCCCTCTTACAACCACAGGATTTTAAGAAGAGCTTTTAATTCAGGTAAACGTTCTTTCACTGTCTGAAAGCTGTGTGACAGAACTAAATGCATAGATGAGGAAAGATAGTCCAGGACCTTCCATTGGATTGACCCACTGCAACGGCAGTAACACCGGGTGGCAAAAGGCTTTTAGAAGGTGGTATGTTTGAGTATGTTGCTCTGATACCATTTTCATCAAGTAGGAAGCCTGAGTGCTGAAGAAAGGCAGCGCTCACTAGAACAGAAGCCATTGCAGCAGGGGATGAGTGGGTGTCCTGGTATTGCTGGTGCAGTGAGATTGGCATTGCCAACCCAACTAAATGAACTAAGTAATGGAGAGGCAGAGACTGAAAAGGGGACATTGCAAAAGGTTTGCGCTGGCTTTGAATGTTCGTATCTTATCAGCAGATATGAACTTGATCAGTAGGTGCTAAATTATGTTGTACGACTTCTTCGTTTGAGAGAAGATTGGGAAACATTTAAGTGTAGGGAATTTAAGTACAGGGACACACTGCAGAAAAGCTTTTTTTATCTGGCAAAATTCCCAATTAAGTTAGCAAGATTTGTTTCAGGATTATTAAATAATTTCTTCTAACACAAATTCATTTTACAGGGTAATTATTTTTGAACTGTTGTAGGTGTAACTGTTAATGAAAATCAGTCTTTTATCTCTGCAGCATAGAAGGCAAAGGCTCTGGAGCCACCTTCTCTCTGCTTCCTCAAGTTTGCTTTTTAAGAGCTTGCCAAGTCAAATAAATTTAGTTGCAGTGCATTTTTATTTCTTATTTCAGGCTAAGCTATAAGACAAGAAGAAATAGAGTCTCTGTTTCCCTCTATGAATTGAGAGAAAAGTTATACACCTCAGCTCACCTTTGCATACAGGAAATCAAGCTAATAGTCTTTATCCACCTGTATTTCAGCATTATAATGGGAGGTAATTCAGTGTTGACAGCCTGGGATTAATCCTGGTCCACTTACATCTCTTAAAGCTTTCCTTCCTTTGCAGATACCCCTACTGAAAGAAAAGGGACTACACACGAGGAAAGCAGATTGCAGACTTCTGCAAATGTTACATGTATTATTAATAACTACAACTGCACTTTTTGGTTTTGCTAAAAGGAAGGAAATTGCAACTGCTTGAGCTTGAAATTTTCTTTATAGTTTCACTGTAAGTTTGAACAAAACTCCTGAGAGTATTAGAAGATTTATGTGGCAGACTGGCTTCTGAAATATGCGGAATATAAACAAGTACTCAAAACGTCCAGCGTGAGCACTCCAAACCAAGAACCTGAAACGTGCAATTTTCATAGCTCATCCTTCACTGTCATTGGAGAGCACTGACAAACCTGCAGCTTTAGAGGTACTGTACTCTGGAGCAGCAACTGCAGGAACCTTACTGGTTGTGTGCTCGGTCTGTCCGGGTCCTCAGATTGTATCGGTACTGCAGTGCAAATGTGCCATTGGACTGCTACTTAGTCAGCTTTTAATTTCCTCCAGTCTACAGTGACTAAACATGCCCGTGTTGTGATGTGAGTGCAACATTTCCCAGAGTATGTGCATTGGAACCCTTTTTTTCTGTTGGTGGACTGCTGTTTGGTACACAGTGCTGTGTCAGCAGCCAGCGTATAATGTGTGTGTGTCCTGTAATTCAGTCGATCCGATAGAAAGAACTGCTTTGATCTCGTTCCCAGCAGTTATATAAATTGGCCACTCCTGGAATATAATGGGACCGGTTTATCGTTTCTATCATTTAATGTACTGGAAATACTACCAGAAATAGCTATCATAATAACTTGAAAGTAATGGCAGCTATTCTTCCTTCTGTGGAAAAAGGGTTGCTAAAAATTCACACAAGCGTTTCATTCCCTGGGCTTATGCCCGTTGAATATAGCAGATGCACAAAAACTTTGATTCCTGGCTAGTCTCAGAGTAGGAACAAAAATCTTTGAAAGTGGATGTGCTTTGAATGTGTCTGGCATTGTCTGTTAGCAAAGTTTGAGACAAAAATCACTCTTTACATACCATATAATGGTATATCCCAACAAATCCTGAAGGAAAAAGCTAATAATCTCAAACCAACAAAACCTGCGTTCTACTCCACATGCATCACAGATAGTCACGCTTACAAAGTGCTAAGAGACTTGCAAGTTTCCTGATCAGCTGTATAGAGTTATATCAGAGCCAACAGAATAATCTATTCAATCAAAACAATAAGGAAAATAAGAGAAAACTCTACTCCTCTCACTCTGGAAAAATGTCAGTTTAGCTTTCTGCAAACAGATTTCTGTGCTGTTCCCATTAAGTCCATTGAGTTCCCAACAACTTTCAAATTCTATTTCACCTGTTGTGGAATAGCTAGAAAGCATCTTTGCAGGCTCATTCTCATGGCATGGACTATCTGTTGAAATGACTGATGTGCACATCTGCTTTAGTGCAGCACAGCATGCTACCTAGGTGTACATGCAGTGATTCAATCAGAGTTCTTCCAGACTTTTTTCCCTTCTGCAGCTTGCAGTCTTCTCCTTTCCAAATCATGGGACTTGTAATTGAAAATACTGTTGTTTGTTTTGCCTGACTGAATGAGAATTTCAGTAAAAGCAAACAACCTTTCTCCAAAAACACCCACCAACTATCTTTATCTAAAAGCATTACTGTGTCACTCTAAAAATTGACCAGTTCTATAATGTTTTCTGAAGTCATGGCTAAACTTTCAAAATTTTGTGATGCTTTAATGTATTCATATAAAGAATGAAAAAATAACTGAGAATATTTTATTTAGACTGCGCAGGACCTTGCACCAGGTACTGACCTGTTGGAGAGCAGTGCAGGAGAAAGGGATCTGTGGGTTCTGGTGGACAGCAGGATGACCATGAGGCAGCAATGGGCCCTTGTGGTCAAAAGGACCAACAGCATCCTGGAGTAGATCAGAAGGGGGGTGGTTAGCAGATCCCCCCTTGTGTCCAGTTCTGAGCTCCTCAGTTCAAGAAGGACACATAACTGTGTCAATGAAGATGATGAAGGAAGTAGAACACTTCCCTTATGAGGAACGGCTGAGGGAGCTGGGTCTCTTTAGCTTGGAGAAGACTGAGAGGTGACCTCATTAATGTTTATAAATATGTGAAGGGTGGGTGTCAGGAGGATGGAGCCAGGATCTTCTCAATGTCCTCTAACGATAGGATGGGTATAAGCTGGAACATAGGAGGTTCCACATCAATGTGAGAAGGAACTTCACAGTGAGGGTGATGGAGCACTGGAATAGGCTGCCCAGGGGTGTTGTGGAGTCTCCTTCTCTGGAGATGTTTAAAACCCACCTTGATATATTCCTGTGTGGCTTGGTCCAGGTGATCCTGCTGTGGCTGGGGGATTGGACTAGATAATCTTTCGAGGTTCCTTCCAATCCCTAATGTTCTGTGGTTGTGTGATTTTGTGAAATTACAGTATGATAACAACTATGAGCAAAAAAATCTAGGGTTAACTCCCATACCCCAACCCAAAAATATGGAATTAACTCTATATTACTTTCTTTATTTAAAGTAAATATTAAGATGGAAGAAGGGTATCAGGTGGCATGGTATGCATCTGATAAAGTCCTTGAGGATAAAAAAACCTTACGCTTATTATTGGTCTGCCCTTAATAACCACCAGGTGGAAATTTATTTTTCTTGCTTGCCTGCATGGAAGAAACAGGAATACTACACTCTGACCTTCTGAACTGTCCTTTTGGCATCTGAATTAGCCTGAAGCAGATGGGACAAACACCTTCCTTTGCCCTTCAGTCTCTGAGGATATATGAGAAATTTCCGTGTTCAGTGGGTGCTGAACACAATCTAACATATAGCTGAGGTAACACAGAGTTAATACAGTTAAAATAGGAAAGTATATTGTACTGAGGTTTAGTAAAGGGACTTGTGCACCACTGAACCCAGATTACAATTCTGCTGAGTTGTGAGACACACAAGTAATGAAGCATAATATGGGAATCTAACAATGCATTTATAGATGTAATGCCTCTTACTCTGAATTCAGCCTAACACAGAGCCAAGGCAGATGAGGAACATAACTGGGGCTGGGGAAAACTCTTCCTAAAAAAAGATTCAAAGAGGTACTTTCTTCAAGTGCTTTATTTATTATGGAAAGGAAATGACAAATAAGATGGACCTGTGAAAAACTCCCTGCAAAGTAGTGAGGAAATCAAGGGTAGCAGGAGTCCAGAGTACTTGGATTTACTTGTACCACAGGGAAAAGAAAGAAATCTGTCTACACAGCTAGAAGTTAGAAAACTTTGAAATAAATAAGCTGGTTTTCTACATGACAAAAATTGAGATGGTGAAACCATCAGTATGGGCAATTGATTAGGCCAGGAACTTACATACAGCATCAAGAGGGGCAGACAACATCTATGGCACCTCCTGGTGTTCTAGAACATCTTCTGGAAAAATGAGATGATAAGGGCCTTGGTTTTGATCCTAAAAGCTAATTTGGTGGCAGAAAGCCAAGTTGCAAATACATGGGATAGAACTTGTTCTCCTCACTGTTCTTGGGGGACATGGTGGCAGCAGGCATTGCTGTGAGCTTTTGGAAGAGGTCCCACTGCAAAAGAGCAGGACATTACTGCAGAAAGGCGAAAGGAGAGGACCACTCCTCCACTGACACTAAGCTTATTCTCCTTTGGCTTGCTATTGCACACTTGAGGTGTGTTCAGCTCTGACCTTTCCCAAGCAGTGAAGCGACTTGGAGTCATGGCACTCCCATCACCAAGTTGCTGCCTCCAGCCTTCACAATAGCTACAGTGAATGCAGAAGGTTAATCAGACCGTCTCTTAACTCTAAAACAGCGTGTGAAATCAAATTCACCCTCCACAATTTCAAGAATGGCAATCATTACAGTGGCTTCATAGGGAGTCACAGATTCTCCTGTAAAAAAGTGTTATTTGGATTAAATTTTAAGTATTCATCATGCTCACCCAGTAGAGGTAGCATTACTTTCCTGGTTTGCAATTTTTTCTTATGTATCATTGACCCAGTCTTTAAAGTGCTATAAATTGACATTAACCAACCGGATCAGGCAGCTGAGATCTGCCTTGGCAATTCATTTTTTTTGTTCAGGTATTTTTTCTATATTAAAAGTATCTTTAAACTGCTGTTGCCTTGCCAAAAAGTAAGAGGCTTCCTGCTTCCCTAGATATTATTCACAATATGTCACCCCCAGAAATAGGAAAAATACCCACCATATTTCTTCTGCATTGCCACAGGTGGTTTTTTTTTCTATCTGGAAGAAGCCAAAATGATCCTGAAAATGCAGTGGCAGTCACAAAAAATAGATGCTAAAGAATGACTAGCCACGTATATGTTTCATAAACTCTCTCTTCTAGTCCTGCAAGCTTTACAAAGGCAAGGTTCATCTGAATATTGGTTTGTCATCTTCTTTTAGGCTTAGGTGTATAGTTTAATTTGGAAGTTTCCAATGAGTGATAAATTTCAGCCCTTACAGGTAAAAGTGCATACAAGCTGGATGCACAGCTGTGGTGATTTTTCTGATATATAAATTCTTCCCTGAGGGATATGCAGGGGGACCACGCTAGCAGGGTAGACCTGAGCTCTTACTGAAACCAAGGACATAAGCCCTTTTCTGACTCACTGTGCAGCAGACCCATTTCACTCCTTCTCTACAACTAACCTGCGTTTAAAAGCATGAAAGCATGTTATCTGGAGCAGTCCCATCAAGGACAGAGAGAGATGGCAGTCTGGCCCTAGGAGATTAGTCACGTAGTTGCAGAGAGGGAAAACCAAAGAAAAAAGTTGTGCTGGGAGGAAGTGACTGTTAAATGGCTGTGTGGAACCTTGCACAATGATCTCTTATAGATGGGAAGAATTACATTCTGCACAACGTCTGCCTGACGTGGATATAGATGTTGACAACGTTGTTGCTTTCTTTAATATTCATAACTCATTGAACTTAATTTCTTCCTTTTAGTTTGTGTCTCTTTTTATGAGCAGGCTTTGAAGAACACCTTGAGTTATAACTGAAGCTCATTCCAGATCTCTAGGGCCTGTCCACGCTCTTAATGAAATAAAATTGCTATTGGTAGGACATGTGAAATGAATCAGAATAATTTAGTCTCCCCAGTGCATTTGTGTACCTTTCAGTAGACATTTAAATTGCCCCCACGAGGCAGACTAGATGGGTTCTCTGTATGGGATGCACTGGGAACTGTGCACTCTGTGCTTTGCTAGTAACTGCCTTTTGATGAGCACATAATTCACAGAGGCTATATTCTTATTCTTTGAGCAAATCTGATGTAATAGATAATAAAGCCCTGTTGTTTAGACAGCCTGTTTAACCTTGGCACTTGGTTTCATGCGCTGTTAGGTTTCCAGGTAATGATTCCAATTCATCTACTAGCATTGAGTTAATAAGTCACAATTTCCCCCTTTTTCATTCCCTTCTAAATGCCTCATACTGACAAGTTACGGCTCTTTGCTGGGTCTGCATGTAGCACTGTGTCAGATTTCTTTCTCATGTACTTTAACGCGGCATATGAGAAGAGGCACTAGAAGGGCCATTAAGTAAGTGTTTAGTAACATCATCAGGCTTCACTTCTTTAAAAATAGCTTCTGATAAAGCAAATAAAAAACTTGCAACAATGGAGTTTAGAAAGTGAACTTTCTGTATGGTAAATTTCCAGAACAAGTATTCAGAACCTGCTTTGCTGATATAGAATCCCAAGATAAAACTGAAATGAACTGCAGCCATGGAAAGAAGGCAGATATTTTGTTTAAGACACCAACCTAGGATTTGGAAAGTCCACATTCAGTTGAGAGTTAAACACTTTTTCCCACTAAGAATTTCACTTCTGATCCTGAGACCCTAAACCAATAGTCAGTGGACAGTGTCACTTTAATATATTCAAATTACAACCCTTAATCATATCAAGCAGTGGAACAATCTCATTTATCGGCATTAAAATTATTGTAGCAATAATAACTTTCAAGTTCAATTTCAAAACATCTTAGGAAAAGAACCAAAAGGTCCTTGAGCATTTTATTTTAAGATATATTTTAAGACATCAAGCTTAGTATACAGTATGTCGGTGTAAGAGCAGAAGCATCACACGCTTTATACTTCCTTAGAGTAAAAGAGTTCTAGCACAATTATACTCATAATAAGTCTGGAATGTCTGTTTGGCAAGCTGAAATTCTAGGAGATGCTCTTTTCTATTTTGGCTCTTAGAGAAACATAGAATCATAGGATCATAGCATCGCTTGGGTAGACAGGGACCTTAAAGATCATGTAGTTTCAACCCCTAACATGAATAGGGAGTAGGGATAACTCCCACTAGATCAGATTGCTCAGAGTCCCACCCATCTTGGTCTTGAACATGTCCAGTGAGGAAGCACCCACAGCTTTCTCGGGCAACCAGTTACAGTGTCTCACCACCCTCCTAGTGAGGAACTTCTTTGTGATTTCTACTCTAAATCTTCATTCACTGGTCTTGAAGATGTTACTCCTCATCCTTTCACTATACACCTATGTAAAAAATCCCTCCTCAGCTTTCTTGTACTCCCCCTTCACATACTGAAAGGCCACAATGAAGTCTTCTCAAAGCTTTCTTCTTTCTTTTGGTTTTGTCATTAGTTACTAAGGAGAAGAGGCAAACACTCACCTCTCTACAACCTCCTTTGAGGTAGTTATGGAGGGCAATGATGTCACCCCTCAGCCTCCCCTTCTCCAAACTAAACCTTCCCAGCTCCATCAGCCTCTCCTCAGACGACTTGTTCTCTAAATCCCACATGAGCTTGGTAGCTCTGCTCTGGACACAGTCCAGCATCTCAATGTCTTTCCTATACTGAGAGGTCCAGAAATGAACATTGTACTTGAGGTCAGGCCTCACAAGATCAAGTGTAGTATGTAGATTATAAAGCAGTAGTGGGTCTTAATTCCTGGGCTTAAATTTTCATCAGTATGACCAATATGTTCTACAGTACGTGAAGTTACACAATCTTTTGCAAAGAAAATGCTGGCACACGCTGGAGCTTCTGGCAGAGAGATCCTGGTTCAGCAATGCAGTCATTTAAAAGCACATATTATCAGATAAGCATTCAAGTGTCTTGAAGCAAAGCCAAAGGCACTCGATGTCTAAACAAGGTCAGTCTGAGATAATACTCCCTATTAACAATCAGAGAGAGATGCATAATGGCTCTGCCTGTTAGCAGTCAACACAGTGAAGACTCACCCGCCCCCTTTGTCTGCAACGCAGGGAAAGAGCAGATTAACAAATACGGGAAGCGGTGAGCTAGTGACATCACTATGTATATGAACTACCCCACTTGTAGAACTACTTCATAAATATAAATTCCCACCCAGAGAACAATTTTTTCCTAGCTGAACTAAGGGATGGAGTTCTCAACAAGACTTATTAAAGGAAAATAATTCCAAATTATCCACAGGAATTTCAGATTCTGAGGTACATTTTTGTGTGGAGCATCACAATAAACTTAATATTTAGTGGGAAGAATAAACAGCAGGAAAAATTGTCTTCTATTAACCGTAAAATTGCCATTTAGAGCAAATCAGAATGTTGAAGGGGCATTTCTATACTGGGCTGTGTTTATAATACCAGAAGGAGTTACATGGTCACCACTGTGACCTTCAACACTATACCTGTGCCTAAAGTTTTCCTGTCAACTTTGTACGTACACATGGATGCACATATATGAAAAAATTTTAATTATGTCCCCTGCTGCTGCCATCACGCAAAGAAAGAAATGTTTTGGTACTGTTATGTGATGGAAACAATAAACTGAGTGACTATGAAGTGCTCATGCACAGAGTAAGTGAAGCAGGGTCCCACTCTGAAGCAATGTCTAGTTTGGTTTTAAGAAAGGAGCCCTTTAGTGGGGAGAGGCAAGTGGTGCAAAAACTTCTTTAAAACAGCTGACTCATGTTATCCTGGGTTGACAGCCACAGGCAGTACCTGAGACAGCACTTGTGACGTACGTACCGCTGATGAAAGACAGTGTTTTAGAAAAACAATGACCTGATTAAAAACAAACAAACAAACAAACAATCAAAACATACTTCTCTGTGAAAATATTTGGCTTTTCTCTGGGATTTTACTCATCAAGATTTTGAACTAGATGAGTAAAAGGTCACATTTAATTTACTTTCAATGTTATGCATGGGCATGACCTATCAGTCTCCAGGAAGAGGAAACTCACCACTGGCAGCTCAATCAAGCAGTTTAGATTTTAGACCTGGATTTCCAGCACACTTTAAAAGATTAATATGCAGGGACTTCTCCCATGTCTATTCAATGTGGAGGAAGGGCAGAGGAGGACCCACAAGAATGAGAGGTAAGCATTCCAAGTAAGCAAGTGTTTCTTAGCACATCAGGCCAGTGTAAGAACTAGTGAAACCAACTCATCACAATGTCAGAAAATTTCTTTATGGAAGACTGCATCTATGTGCTTGTATGCCACCCACAAGATCAGTCTTCAGCTCCTGGCGAGTACTTCCGTGTGAAGTGTTTAGGGACTCTCCCTCTCCCAGAAGCTAGAAGATGTGTTTTAACTTACTACATCTTACAGCACGTTTACTTTGATCTCAGGGCAATCAGTAATAAGAGACTACAGTTGACAGAAGCCCTAACTCTCCATGCCTGGTCTCAGATGATGTTTCACAAGCAACTTAGCCAGTTTCTGCCATTACCATTACATATTGATTTCCAAAGTAGTTTCTGAATTCATCAGCATGCTTGAACAGAGTGAACATCAGGCAGGACAAACAGTATGAAATTAAAGGAAAAAAAATTTATTATAAAGATGTCCTTTTAAAACCAACTACAAACGAGAACAGCACACACAGTATAAAGACAAAACAGATGGGAACCACACTTAACTTTGAGACAAAAGCATAAGCATTATACTGTATATTATATACATTGGGTAAGAACCTGAGAATTGTGCTCATAGTGGAATGCTTGAGCTGGAATTTAACAAAATGAAAAGGTGAGACAAAGTTAAGACCCTCTGTACTCTAGGTTAACACAGACTTTCATCTTAAAATCCCCAGGGGGCAACAGTCATAAGTCAAAAATTGATGGTATGTGCATCTATATAAGGAATGAGGCTGGTGAACATACCCACGTACTGTAGAAACATATGAAATGTCCTGCTGATTAAGACCAATAGTTCACTTAATCCAGGCATCTGTCTCCAACAAACAGCAAGAGAAAGGATTTTTCACGTCGTTCTCTTATAGCATCCACAATTGTTGTATTAGTGATTTTTGAGAATGCTCTCCTGCCTAATCCTTTTAATGTGTTCTTATAGACCTGCTGTCCATGAATATATCTAATCCTTTTCTGACCCTACTGATAAAAATATCTGCTTCCATAACCCCCTGTGGCAGTGTGTTCCAGGAAATCCCTAATTTCTCTACAAAACGAAAGTACTTAATTTGGCTATTTAAGCCAATCTTCTGCTACTTTCATCTAGTCTCCCCTTCGTTCTGGTACTGCAGAGTTCATTGAACAGGAGTGTCCCTTCACTTTCAGACCTACAGTCAGAAACTAATTCTTTCTGGCAAAAAGAAAATAAACCTCTCTCCACTCCATCACTTAGGTTAAGATGGACAGCTGAGAAAATGGTGTGGGCACATACAAGAAAATCACTTTCAGGGTACTCCAGAATTTATAACTGAAAGGAATCTAATGCAGCTGAAAAGTGATTGTCAAAGTAATAGGAAAATAAAAATTGCCCCTCTTGCCAGTTTGTGAGGCAAGCTGGTCTCAACGTGGATTACGTGCCTTAGGTAAAGAGTAGCTACAGCACAAGTGGTGTTTGAGAAACCACCTAACGGTGAAACCACACGGACGTCTGAGGACTTCCAGTACTGCAGTGGAAATCAGAGACTGTAATAGATGAAGTTGCTGTAGCCAAACAGTGCACAAATAACCACCGTTCTTGTGACTGAATTTGTAGTGTCCCAAGGCGCCCACGTGTGGAAGGGCAGGCTGCCCCTCTGAGGAACAAAGCTGGGCATGCTGATAAGTGCTGTGCCAAGCTGCCAATGATGTAATCATGGTAGTTGTGCCAGGTTAATCCAGGAATTCATTTTACCATCTGTTTAGCCTCATTTTGAATATATACTGGTAATTTTTAGCTGATTACCAGTATTTTTATAATGTTGTACTAAACTGGACTCCTGTTCAGCAATACCCACTGATATGACAAACATGTGTGTACATAAGACAGCAAACACTCTGTTATACAAAAGTGTTTGGACTAAATCCTTCCCCAGTTTTTTACTTGTGAGAGCTGAGAGTGGTGCAGATGGAATTATGCTGGTGATCAATGCTTATGGAAGAGAGGCAGAAAGATGGATCAAATGAAACAAATAATAGAATCATCAAAGCTGGAAAGGAATTCCAGGATCATCAAGTCCAGTCCTTGACCCAACATCTCCCTAACCCCTAGACCATGGCCTCAAGTGTTCTATCTACTAATTTTTAAACACCTCCGGGGACTGTGACTCAACCACCTCCTTGGACAGCCTGTTCCAGTGCCAAGTCACTCTCTCAGTAATGAACTTCCTCCTAAGATCCAGTTTAAACCTCCTCCGATGCAACTTGACACCATTTCCCCTTGTCCTATCATCAGTAGTTTGGGAGAAGAGACCAGTGCCAGCCTTGCTACAACCTCCTTTTAGGTAGCTGTAGAGAGCAGTGAGGTCTCCCCTCAGCCTCCTCTTCTCTGGACCAAGTAACCCCAGTTCCCTCAGCCACTCCTCTTCGGGTGTGTTTTCTAGACCTCTCCCCAGCCTCATTGCCCTTCTCTGGACCCACTCCAGCACCTCAGCGTCCTTCTTATCCTGTGGCACCCAAAGCTGGACCCAGTACTGAAGGTGCAGTCTCACAAATGCAGAGCACAGGGGCAGGATGACCTCCCTACTCCTGCTGATTACAGGCCAGGATGCCCTTGGCAGGCCACCAGCTTTCAGTTCAGTCACACAAAGGATACCCCATCCCAGAGACACAAACGATGTTCGCTTCGTTCAGCCGGCTCAGCTCCTAACCCTCTAAGCAAATTGTTGATCATCCCTGTTAAAATTGCTGCAAGAGCAGAACGTTGCCTGTCAGCGTGAGACAATACCAGACGTTTTGTCAATACAAACCACGCAAAACAGCATGTCTTCATCGTTTTGGTTTTGATCAGCTCTATAGCTGAGCAGGTTCTCTTTGCAGGCAGGTGATTAGGTAATTAGCAGGTTGTTTGTGGTAGCCTTGGCAGGAAAGTTTGAGAACAGTCACAGCTTTCTCTTTTTCGTTTTTTTGTGGTTAATTCCTTCCAAATATTTCTGATCCCGTTATGTAATTTCTTACAGACGCTGTTTTATAACCGTGTGTCTGATTCACCACTGCATCACTCCAGTTTTATACCAGCACCAGGCTGGCTGATTGGTTTTCAGAAGGGTTGTACCAGCATAGAACTCTAGCAATGGAGTTGTGAATCAGGCTGAAACCACAGCAGGTTCTCCAGGCAGAAAGAGTATTTGAAGACATTCAATTGCCAGAAACCTTCACAAGGCCATAGCACATCTAGATGATTTTCTATCCCCTGTCTTGGGTGAAAGTGCACCCCAGGTCCTGCAGCTTCACTGGCCCGCTGATGCTGCAGTTACCAGCACATGAGCATCTCCCACCCACATCCCCTCCAACTTGGCTCATTTTTAGCCTTTTGCCAGCAAAGCCTGAAAAAATTAATCTTAGTAAGTTTGGCTTTTCTTAAGGACTGTATAAATTCAGACGAGTCGTGCTGGGTTCCCGTGGCCAAGGACTTGGCCTTTCCTATAAATGTTTATGACTGCCGTGGCCAAAGCAAAATTAATTTTTTAGGAATTCCAGGGGCTGGCAGCTTTTCGATCCCTACCTTGTCTTAGCAGCACGCACAGAGCTGGTCTGGCATATCATCCACTTATTATTTCAATGTGTTCTGTGCTCAGGATCCCTCTGCCTGATGTATCTATAGGCTTAAAGGAGACCCCTGACTTTGCAAGACACTGAGCTCTCTCCTCTTGCATTCTAAGGGCCAACAACCAGCTGCATCGCGGGATGAGCTTGGGGAACGTGAGTTCATGTGTTAGACTACAAATCACTCCCTTTCTCTTAATCTCTGCTGTAGAGAGATGATTTAAAATACGCTGATAAAATCAATTACATGCTTTTAACAGAGCTTAACAACGCAAGACTGCAAGAGACGAGAATCACACCTCAAGCAGCAGAAAATTACTATAACTACATGTGGGCAAGTCAGAGCTTCACTGAAGAATACACTCTTTGTGTGGACAAAGGTGGCAAGTTGAGAAGCTGGACTGAATATGAAAGGAAATCTTTCACTGAACTTTTTAAACAACAGAAGAACTTATAAATCATCATTCATTGACGAGTTTTATTCACCTTTTTCTGTTTCTAACATGAAGGCTTAGCAAACATTTTGACATTCCAAATCAAAATGCACCATTTCCACTGAAGCTAAAAACCCTCTCCAAAACAACAAAAAGTCCTTCTGCTCTGTGGTTTGAGAAAACTTGTCATACAATCAAAAATATCAGCCTCTCAGTCCAATATCTGCTTTGTTTTTCTCTGTATCTTCATGAGAAAATATGCGTGTTTCTAACCTTTTGTTAGCTTTCAGCTGCTGGACATGCCAAGAGGAGATATTCTTGCTATCCTCATTCCAGGCATGGCAATCAAGAGTTGAGTTCTGTTTCGTGTGTACAGCAGTCAGTGCTAGTCAGTAAAGGTGACTACTAAATAGCTTTCACTGTAAAAATACCTATCTGCTTTTGGTTCGCTCACAGTGGTTTCCATTCCCTACTTAGCCACAATTCGATGATTTATAAATCCTTCCGTTGTTTAAAAAGTTCAATGACAGATTTCCTTTCATATTCAGTTTCATCCAGCTTCTCGACTTGCCACCTTGGTCCACACAAAGAGTGTGTTCTTCAGCGAAGCTCTGACTTGCCACGTTGGATTGCACTCTAGTTGATGATGTTCTCAGACAACCAGCTGCCTTGTAGTCTCCCATATATCTATCTCTATTTGATATTGCTTGTCCTATACGTAGTTTGCAAGCGTTTTGCAAGGCTCCCATGTTTCTGCCTTATGTTTCAAACTGTTGAAGGTGACCTGGCATGCTGCAATGGCAGTAAAATAGGTCTGTCACTTAGGATACCTTGAGCCAGTGCAGCTCTTAAATTGCATGAGCAGTCAGCCCAGTATCGGGCAGCATGCTGGACTTGCTGAACGTGGCAAGGATCAAGTTTATGATTTTTTACACCTTTTACCTTTGTGGGTTCAGTGGTTATACATCACAGAATCACAGAATCATAGAACATACCAAAGAATGTTACAGGTTGGAAGGAACTCCGAAAGATCATCTAAGTCCAACCACCCCTGCTGGTGCAGGGTAAGCCTGCAGCACCTGGCGTACCCAGACTGTCTCCCATCCAAGTACAAACTAGACCAAACCCTGCTTAACTAATCCATTTGGAAGGGACCTTGAAAGATCATCTAGTCCAATCCCCCTGCCAGAGCAGTTTCACCTAGAACAAGTCACACAGGAACATGTCTAGGCGGGTTTTAAACATCTTCAGAGAAGGAGACTCCACAACCTTCCTGGGCAGCCCCTTCCAGTGCTCCATCACCCTCACTGGGAAGAAGTTCCTTTTCATATTGATGTGGAACCATCTACATTCCAGCTTACACCCATTACCCCTTGTCCTATCATTAGATGCCACTGAGAAGAGCCTGGCTCCATCCTCCTGACACCCCCATCCTTTCCATATTTATAGACATTAATGAGGTCAACCCTCAGTCTCCTCCAAGCTAAAGAGACCCAGCTCCCTCAGCCTTTCCTCATCAGGGAAATGTTCCACTCCATCATCTTCTTTGCTCTGTGCTGGACTCTCTCAAGCAGTTCTGTGTCCCCCTTGAGCTGAGGGGCCCAGAACTGGACACAATACTACAGATGTGGTCTCCCCAGGGCAGAGAAGAGAGGGAGAAGAACCTCTCTCCATCTGCTAACCACCCCTATTCTGATCCACCCCAGGATACTGTTGGCCCTCTTGGCCACAAGGGGACATTGCTGGCTCACGGTCATCCTGCTGTCCACCAGGACCCACAGGTCCCTTTCTCCTACACTGCTCTCCAACAGGTCAGTCCCCAACCTAGGCTGGTACCTGGGGTTGTTCTTGCCCAGATGCAAGACTACACTTACCCTTGTTATACTTCATTAGCTTTCTCCCTGCCCAGCTCTCCAGACTGTCATGCTGACTGGCAGCACAGCCTGCTGGCGTGTCTGCCACACCTCCCAGCTTTGTGTCATCAGCAAACTTGCTGACAGTGCACCCTAATCCCTCATCCAAGTCATTAATGAATAGATTGAATAGGACTGGTACCAGGATAGACCCTCGCGGGACTCCACTACATACAGGACTCCAACTAGAGTCTGTCCCATTGACCACTACTCTCTGGCTTCTATCCTGCAGCCAGTTCACCACTCACCTCATTATTCAATCATCTAGACCACACTGCCTTGCAGTTTGGCTGCGAGGATGCTATGTGAGACTGTGTCAAATGCTTTACTGAAGTTGAGCTAGACCACAGCCACTGCCTTGACATCATGTACCCACCTGGTTATGCCCTCATAAAAGGGGAGTTCTAGTACCTGAGAATCCAGTAAGTGGATAATATTGTCTTGCAGTGTTCAAAGTAGTAAAAGATGGCTTTGTGAGAAAGTTCAGATGTGTCAAAACCTGTTTTCCATCTGCTGTGATGTACAGCACCAGGATCAGGCCCATGGGAATTGCTAAAAGTTTTGGATCTAAAATTGTGAACTCTCAACAACAGAATCACAGATTCACAGAAGATTAGGTATTGGAAGGGACCTCGAAAGGTCATCCAGTCCAATCCCCCTGCCACAGCAGGATCACCTATATCAAGTAACACAGGAACACAGCCAGGCAGGTTTTAATCTTCTCCAGAGAAGGAGACTCCACAACCCCCGTGGGCAGCCTATTCCAGTGGCTCACTTGTTCTGTTCTCCAATGCAGTGGGGCCATATCTCATCTGGCTAGCCCTAGAGCCTTGGAAGTTAACATCCTAAGCAATGTAGCGGTGGCATTTTTTAGCTCCTTTAATTTAATAGCCATGCTCTCCACTTATGAAAAATAGGTTGCATGATGTCTCCAGATTACCCTCAGGCAAAAGGCAAAAACCCCATAGCTTCTGTTTTGTCACTTCCTACATTTGCAAAGTCACTGTTGCTTTAAGTAATCCATATTTTTATTCCCTTTTTGGAAATATCCGTTTCACAGTTATGACTGATGTCAAAGCATACCTGATGGCATGTAGGATATGTTTAAATGAGCCTTTGCAGGCTGACATACCGTGCCTTGTCTTTCCTTCTGTTCTGACCTAAACAGCTGTACAATACCTTGCTGAAAGTCTCAGTGGTGACCAGAGTTACATTAACCTGAACTTCCTGCTGTTCTACCCTATATGATGTTTGTTCATCTCAACGGATAGGCAGATCAAGCTCTGATCTTTCTGCAATTGTGTGTGGGGAAAAACCTTAAAACTCACAGATTGTTCACATTTTTAGAGTAACAGGCACTGTAGAACTGCAACCTGTTTCTGCAGAAAGATTCTGCTGACGTAATTTTGAAAGAGTTTTTCCATTATCGATGTTTCTGTATTTATTTTGTGCTATAAAGATGGAGAAAACTGTATGACCAAGCAGTAAGTAACTCTGCCCTAAGTGATTATATATAGAATTTGTAGAAGTTTGTCATTCTATAAACCTCGCTTTCTATGTTTATTCATAAAATCAATTTATTTTTATAAGAAAATAGTATTCTGCTGCTTTACATTTATGCTTTCCTATATTCTCTGTAATGACCTAGCAAGTGTGCTCTAAAATCTTTTGAGTGTTATTATCTCAACTACCTTGAAACTTCAGAGGTTCACAACTTTGCTCTTTGAACCATTGCAGTGAGATGAAAAGGAAAGAAGGAGGTGCACAGAAGCAGTTGTGAAGTTAGAGGATGAGCCTGACTTACTTGGTTAGCAGACTCAGCTAAGAAATACAGCTGAAAATGAAAAAGGAACCTGCAAAGTCTTCTTCAGCTTGCACAAATGAGTTTAAATACCAGTAGAAAGAAGCTATGAAAGCTTCCCAGCTCTTTCTCAATTAATTTCTTCCAGTTTGGTTTTATCAGACTGTAGTTTCAATTTGTGCAGGTTTCTTACCCTGAGAGATTGTGCAGGCACCTGTGATAAGTCGCTTGGAATTGCAAGCCCAATTTGCAGCTCTGTGAAACCAGTACAACTAGTGTGGAGCTCCCGGTCTTTGTTTTCCTGTTTGTTGTTACTTTTCTTCTGGTTTTTGTTCAGAAGAGAGCACATGTCATTGGGCTGGACGTGGCAGCCATGTTGCCCTTAGACCCTGGTGAATGGAGACAGTGGAAGGTTTGGAACCTCAGAGATGAGCAGAGGAAAGGTTTCACCTGTAATCCAGTGGTTGCTGAAATGGAGTTTTCTCACATTTGTGGCCTGCAGGAATCATCATGCTGCAATAGAAAGAACAACTTGGAAGTACATGGAGCACAGAACTAGCCCTTAAAAGACCCATTGATGCTAAGGAATGTATGCACAGAAGGAATGATAGGCATCGAATTCCCACAAGTAAAAGAACTGCTGGAGGTTTCTTCTTCCTGAGGTAGTAGCTTGGCCCAGTCATATAAAATGTGTGATTAATCTCCGTGTGCCTGCATGTTTGGGGTTTTTTATGTTGTGTGAATTATGCCTTGTTTTTCCCCAAATCAGGTTAGTATTTGTTTTTCCCTGCAACTTTTCTAAGAGGTTTTGAACCTTCCTCATTTTCTTTTTCATTTCAGACCATTAACACATTAACTAAATTAACTGGCTAATCTCGTCTCAGACCTGATCAACTGGTTGACTGACGACACTACACAGAGTTCAGTTTGTATTTCCTTGAGGCATCTTTGTGAGGTGAATTAAAGCACAGTAACTGCAGACAGTGGAGACTCCAAACCCAACCTGCATTCCTTATCCACAATATTCTGCTCTGTAGACTCACATTTAGTCCAGATGGGAATAGAAAAACTCTAAAATCCAAGAGGGAACTAAATTCAGATATTATTCTCAGAGCTTGATTGAAAGATTCAGCCTGCGGAAAGCATAGCCCTTGCTTTCTCCTGTAACAGGGGCAAGGTTGTGACGGTGCCACTCTCTCATTTAAGAACCCTTGCAGTTTGCCTCACTCCCTGTATTCAGCTCCTATTTCTGAAAGGGACTGAAGCCTGCATATCCCAACACATTGCTTATCTTGAGCACAAGAGTCATATAACTTTTGTCTTATGCCCCTGAGGGTGTTGTGATGCTCTCTGGAGTGAAATGGGGATGAATTCAGTGATACCATGATATTCAAGTCATCCATTCTGTCTGTATCCTTACCAGCAAGGGAAGACATCCACTAACTCTCACATTCCCATGTCATGGAAGAAAACTTGACACCTACAGGGTGGTCAGAACGACAGGCTTTTTGTTCTGCTGTATTTGCAAGGACGAAGCATAGGGATACCTGGCCAGTACCCTTGGACCACCACAATGACACCTTTTAAAGATCTTCTTATCCTGTTTTCCCCCTCTTTACACCTTCTTACACCATCCTTGCCTCTGTCTTTCTCCTTCCACTTTCCCTTCCAGATAGACAACCTGCTTTTTCACAATTGTGCCAGTTTTTCTACAGCTGTAGCCAAACTGTATTCCTAACACCATTTCTGACGTGGGTGATACCAGCTTAACAACCTGTTGCTGATGTGGTTACCAAGGTGCTTAACCTCCCTGAAAGAGAGGTTTGACCACGTCTCACATCACAGCCTCTGAACCACATGTGAAACTCAGCTATTCCTTATAGTGCTATCAGTAATTCCTGTCAGATTCTGTCATCATTATCTGTCACATCCAGTAATTTGTCAAATCATAGCCAGCAGTTTCTCATGTCAGCTGAACCTGAGGCCAGGGCCAGGTCAGTGGCCTCTACAGTGCTGGCAGTCCTGGCTGCTCTTACCAGCAGGGATGATTTCCCAGTTCCCATACTGGACTGCAGGGCCCTTAACCTTTTCTTAAAGGTTTACACAATACTCATCAGTCTAAAAGAGGAACCTTGAGCCATCATCACTGTGCATCTAATGAAAAACAGGAATTCTGGAACTCTAGACCGAATGAGTTAGGGGGAAAAATAGAATAGATTTTGCTTTTAGCATATGTCATACATAACACAGGAATCATTTTGTTTTGTTCTTGTAAACATTTTTCTTTAACATCTGCAAATTAACACTCTTAAAAGATTTTTTTAGCCACTAGATTAGATCCTCAACCCAACCTGTTAGATCGGAGAGGGCAACAAAACTGCTTTCAAAATGATACTGCATGACTTTCTGGAGGTGAATAATTAGACTAATTATTAATAATAATTAATAATTAGTGCCCAAGACTCAAAGGCCTGGGACATGACAACTTCCTGTGTCTTGCTTGTCCCTTTCTTCTGTGAAGGCAGTACTGGGGGGAAAGAGAGAAACCTTTGTTTTCTGCACCCACTTGCAATTATAGTAGAGGACCTGTCACCAGGTTTGGTATCCATGACTTCCATATGATCGTGGTTTTGTGGTGCTGTTGTGGTGAGCTGGCAGATCTGGCAGCGCTGGATTAATTAGTTGGACTCAGTGATCTTAAAGGTCTCTTCTAACCAAACTCATTTTGTGATTCGATAATTCTGTGAGGAAATCTGTCACATCCCCTAACACAGCTGAGGCGTAGACTTGTGTTTCTGTCTTAAAATTGCTTTACTCCAGCATGTGAAGGCATCTCCAGCAGAAGCCCACGGGTCACTGGGCTCAGGTCAAAGTGCAAAGTGGAATCACACCACAAAGAAGAAGATGGAAAAGGTCCAGCTGTTTTCATGATTCATTATCAGTCAGCCTTATCATTGCCAAATCTTGACTCAGTGCAGACACAGCTGCTCCAGTCTCATTCCTCCAAAGACTTGAGACCTGACAAGTAGCCAAAACACTGAGAATCAAGCAATAATTTATTCTGAAACCAATTTAAAATACTCTGTATGTGGGAGTTCTTCACTGGATGTCATTTAGTTTCAGTAATCAGAGTGTGAGCTGCCTTGTTGCAGTATATAAATGAGAAGGTAGACGCGTTGAGCTAGATACTATCACGCACTGTCCAGCTCCCTCTGGGACAATTGCTCCCTTGCAGGATTGCCAACAGCAGAGAGGATCATGCAGCAATTCCAAGTTCAACTTCTCATATGCCATTACGGTTTTATCAACCAGTAATCTTGCTTGGTACAGGCAGCGTAACCCTGTAGGAAACAAGGTAGTTTAGCACAGGTCTCATTCATCCAAAAAGAACTGAGTCCAAAAGCACTTCCTCAAACACTTGGAAACTCCCCAAACTGTGTGGAGTTCTCTTATTGAAATGATAGTGTGGAATTTTATAAACTGAAATAATTAATTGCATTCATTATTTAATTCTGTAGTCAAAAAGTTGTAGCCAAAGTTCTGTGTACATGCATGCAGCTTCTTCATAGCTTTCACTAGCACTTAATATGTTTGGAAACTCTCAAAGGAGTTTACAAGGGGAAGACGTTGCACAATGGAGGAAGAATATTCAGATCTATCACAGAATCATAGAATCATTAGGGATTGGAAGGGACCTCCAAAAGATCATCCAGTCCAATCCCCCTGCCACAGCTGGATCACCTAGATCAAGCTGCACAGGA
Organism: Phoeniculus purpureus; assembly: GCA_028565055.1. Taxonomy (NCBI): domain Eukaryota; kingdom Metazoa; phylum Chordata; class Aves; order Bucerotiformes; family Phoeniculidae; genus Phoeniculus; species Phoeniculus purpureus. The sequence goes on from JAOXOE010000001.1 coordinate 74,375,240, forward strand.
ACATGTCCAGGTGGGTTTTAAATGTCTCCAGAGAAGGAGACTCCACAACCTCCCTGGGCAGCCCCTTC
>JAOXOE010000001.1:74375407-74410596 GCA_028565055.1 Phoeniculus purpureus
TGTCATCAGCAAACTTGCTGACAGTGCACCCTAATCCCTCATCCAAGTCATTAATTAATAGATTGAATAGGACTGGTCCCAGTACCGGCCCTTGGGGGACTCCACTAGATACAGGCCTCCAACTAGACTCCATCCCATTGAACCACTAATCTCTGGCTTCTATTCTGCAGCCAGTTCATGACCCATCTCACTACCCAATCATCCAGTCCACACAGCCTCAGTGTGGCTGCGAGGATGCTATGTGAGACTCTGTCAAATGCCTTACTGAAGTCAAGACAGACCACATCCACCACTCTGCCATCATCTATCCGCCTGGTTATGCCCTCATAAAAGTCTATCAGGTTGGTCAAGCATGACTTTCCCTTGGTGAAGCCATGCTGACTGTCCCTAACAGCCCTCTTGTCATTGATGTACCTAGATACAGTTTGCTCAACTTATCCCCAACCCAGTCCTCATCACCCAAGGCAGGCTCCTCTCTTGTCTCAACTTCCTCTGGAGCCTCAGCAGCTCAAGTGGTGACCGTAGCCTGGTCCTCCTCTGCTGCAGCGTTGTCACCATTTTTTTTTGCCCTCTGGCAGCTAAAGCAGCTGAAGGGGCTAAAGCAGTTAGCGCTCCCACTGCTGCTTTCACTTTCACGTGGCAAAAAAATTAATTTAAAAACCTGAGAAAATTATTGTCTTTCTACAGACAGATTCTGTAATAGCTTATAAATTTATATTGCTGAGTATATGTACAGAGGTTCAATGTGTATTTGAATTTGAGGCTTCTTCCTTCTGCAGCTAGAATGAGAACACTATCATTTCACAAGATTTATGGGTATTCGTCCTTTTTTTAATTCAATAAACTAGCAGAGTGGTTAGTAGATCAAGAGAGGTTCTCCTCCCCCTCTACTCGGCCCTGATGAGACCACATCTGGAATAGTGTGCCCAGTTTTGGGCCCCTCAGTTCAAGAAGGACACAGAACTGCTGGAGAGAGTCAAGAGCAGAGCCACAAAGATGATGAAGGGAGGTGGAACATCTCTGTGATGAGGAAAGGCTGAGGGAGCTGGGTCTCTTTAGCTTGGAGAATGGAAGACTGAGGGGTGACCCCATTAATATTGATAAATATGGAAAGCGTGGGTGTTAGGAGGATGGAGCCTGTCTTATCTCAGTGTCATCTAATGATAGAATAAGGGGCAATGGGTGTGAGCTGGAACATAGGAGGTTTCACATCAGTTTGAGAAGGAACTTCTTGATGGTGAGGGTGACAGAGCACTGGAACAGGCTGCCCAGGGCAGTTGTGGAGCCTCCTTCTCTGGAGACGTTTAAAACCCACATGGACGATGGGTCCATATCTAATCCACATATGGTGATCTCTGTCATCCTAATTATATATAACTCTCATCCTAAATAAACAAATTGCACCCATAATTTTATAATTCACACATTTTATTTAATGTGAAATTGTGACATCGTATTTATAGGTGTCCTAACGTTTAAGGTGATCACAGTGTTCAGATCATGTTTGCTAAAAATAGAGTATTTATATCTCTGCAGCATGAGGTGTGAACATGGATGTGAAAGGTGTATATGGGTCAGAAACAGCCTCCTTTAGTCACAACAAAGTTAGACTCTTTCCATACAGAGGTTTGGTGAATGAGATTTTAGAAGCAATTTAAATCCGCAAACGCAAGGAAAGATCTAAAAGTGGTTTGTGAAATTGATTTCACTTGAACAAAATTACATTTAGATGTGGTGCATGCTTCTTTGTTTTTCTAGTAGAGCAGAAGTGTTGATTGAGGTTGTTTTTCCTTGAAAAATAAAATCAAGAAGTGCTTCTACATTTATATTTTGAGATTCAATGGAATTTACTGAAAAGAACACATTGAGAAGGATCGAGTTCTCTAATTATCAGAGCTTAAGTCTATCTGCAAAGTATGTTTGAAGCTCATTGTTCCTACAAATGCAACTAAAAATTCATATTTCATCATAAAACATAAAAGGTAAAAGATGAAGATGAATAAGGTCTGTTCACGGTGTTTTATAAAACCATGAGCTCCAGGCAACGTCAACTTTTCAAATGTATTTGGTCTTTACGAGAAAATAAAGCTAATCTCCCCCACCTCTAAAGAAACTGCTAGAAGAAAGTTTTGCAAAAACATTGATTTCTGAAAAACAATTGGTTCCTGGTGGTAATCAACACCTAGGTCGAACTGAACTCTGAGGCCAAATACTGTGAGTCCAGCTAGTGATGGCGATTGCTTCTAACTATGCTTGGGTTGGTGAGTTGCTCTCTAGCCCTTTAGATGAATTGTGAAAAGAACTTCACCTGCTGTTAGCACGTGATAACTATGAGAAATTCTTTTTTATCTTCCTTTGTTTTCCAACTCTCCTGCCTTCCCACTCGAACACAAAGGCAAATAAATGACAAACTATCTGCATACAAAACGGCCACTCATATGTAAAACTTTGGTACTTAAATGCATAAAACTAGGACAAAGTTAGTTTGTTTTGTGGTCGATGAAGGGATGTCAGTGCCTCCATAAAACAATGGAGAGATCTAAGTTGAGTGACTAATCTTTCTCTCACTCATATAGATCTCTCCACAATTTGTAACTATACCTGTTGCTTTGCTCCTGAAAGAACCCCAAACACTTAAACCAACTCAAGAAGTCTAGGCAATTCCTCTGGCCGTTTTGAACACTTAGAATCCACCTCCGATTTTCACTTACCTCCGAGTTGCAAACTTTTGGAAACTGGAAGACTGCACAGGGCAAATACCAAAATAAGCTTTTACTCTCTCCTAGAAATCTGTACATACATTGCTGGAAACAGTGCTGGGAGTGACCTTGGGTCTGATATGGGGCAGCATTTCTTCTGCATGACCTCCTACTATTGGCATCTTCTCACTGAAGATATGCCAAAGTTACAGGGGAAAAAAATCACGTTGACTCCTCTTATATTTGGCACTTCAGTGTAGCTGTGGTATCCTGAAATCCTACAGTTCCCCCTGCGTCTAGAGATTTCTCCAGTTACCAGTTTGGAGTGGTTCCCTTCGAGCAGCTGCAGTTTGCAAATCACCAGACAAATATTTGTTAATCCTGTTTTGCCCAAATCCTCAATTATAGTCCACAATGTTCAATTACATTTTTGAGCTGTACTTGGGGCTGTGGAAGACTTTTGTTCTGCTTTGTTAGTGGAACAGTAATCTCATGAAATGGCTTAAGATCTCATTATTTGTTGCATTGGTTTGCCATCTGTATTAACCTAAAACTATGTTCTGTGTAGCCATATCTGAAAATGAAAGAAATGAGAAACATTTTTATATGCAATTTAATGTGAGAAAAAGACTCCAGGACTCAGGGAAATTAAATTTTGATCAACCAGTCCAAATAATTTGATGAGTGTCCCTTAATTTAAATTCAAAGCATAGAGTGCTCATCAGTGGCTTAGAGCTAAGGGAAAATTGATGGTTTTAGAAACAAAAACAGTACATGAAAAAGAGGAAGCTCTTAAGCACCTTACGGCTGGAAAAAACATGGGCTGGGTTCTGTTCTGCTTTAGCTTCAGAGAATAAAAAGTAAATCCTTTCCTACAATTATGAGACTGGAATTGAAAATGCATGTGTGTCACAAGTCCTGCTGTTACCTTCTACAACCCACCAGGGTGTTTTGAAGGAAACTCAGTCTGCTCCCACCTCTGAAGTACAGAGTTCCTTGAATAGAGACTTCTTTTGAACAAAACTTCCCCATGAATTAATATTAGTTACACTCCACAAGAAAGCTTATAAAGAGCTTTCAGGGCATTTCCTCAAAAGGACCTCAGTGTGTGCAGTCGTGATAAGCTCCCGTCCTCTGGGAACTTGCTCTTCCCTTAAGAATACTGAACAGTGACCCAACTTATTGTCATGTAATAGTTTATAGCCCAGCAAGCTGGTAAGACACGATTAAGTTTGAGTTTCCCCAGATACTCAGCTTGCTAATGAAAATGGATGTTTGAGGATCAATACCCTGGCAAGTCCCTACAGCCTGATCCTATGGGGAGTAAGAGCATAGCCAAGTGCTGTGAGAGACATGCTCAGCTCACACCCAAACCAAAGCGTGAAAAAGGGTCGATTCTTTGTTGGAGGTGGAGGTCTCTAAAACACTTATAACTACAGAAATGGCTTAATTCTTCCAAGCCTGCATGCTCTCTTTTATTAATGCATTATCAGAACATTAAAAGTTGGATTCAGAAAACACTCTGCAACGTGCAAGGACATGCCTACAGGTAGCAGATTCCTGCAGGGAGGTGGATTCAAAGCACTTGAAGTTAGTCTCTTGCTCCAAATCACCCTGTGGATGAGCTTTCGTTACTTTAGGCTATAAAGGGAATAGAGCAGACTTCCTTCCGAAAACTAATGTTAGCCTTTATGAATATCTTTATTTGCTTCCCCAGAGAGACATCATTTGAGATCCCTGTTTGGCTGTGCTTGTTTTGATTGTTTGTTTTTTAGATGGAGGCTGATTTTATTGTCTTTGAATGCAATTAATGAAACACCAAAGCACTAAAGTACCAGTGTTTTTCACACAGAGTAAATATTTGCATCCAAGTTATGGGTTTGTCAGTTGCATTTTAGTCTGAAGAAAATATTTGCAACCAAGATACCAACCCTGAATATAAATAAGATTTGTAATGGAAATGACAGCCTTGACTCTGTCGTTATAATCACATACTTCCACGTAAAAAGGTGCAGCCTTCCTGTTTTATAATCTACTAGTGGTCCGATTATTTGACCTAATTAAAACCCTACCTCAAAGATGTCCTTGTCATGCCTGACAAAATATTAGGGTAATTTAGTTGTTCCCCAAGGAGGGACCTGTGAAACTGCAGACAGCAATTAAATGCCAGCTTTCACACGGTAAGAGGACTTTGAAGGTAGTCACAAGAATATGATTTCCATAGTGTAATGTAGGAACTACTCCTCTTTCCATCATGGACATCCATTCATATCAAGTGATCCAATGAAGAATTTTGTTCCAAATTGGCCTGTATAATTAATTTTATCATAAAACCTGTAATAACTGGAATCCCATAATCAATTGCCCAGGAACTCAGGTCTACCCTTTTCAGAATGAGGCAGGAGCTCAGAGATGCCATGGCTTCTACTCATGGCATCTCTATGCCATTAAACTCCATCAATTAACAGGACCAGAGAAGATTTTTTTTTTCTTGTAACTCAAAATAGTAAAGCCAGGCCTCAGAAACCAGGAGATGAGCAGGTGCAGGACCTGGTGCAGCCAGGATCCTGGGTGTGAGTGTGCAAGAGGGGAGTCAGGGCTGAAGAGAGGCAGCAAAGAGGGAGAGGAGGAGAGAAAGGGCTGGGGGAAGGTTGGAGCTGAAGCAATGGAAGTATCCTCAGCTCACACTAGCTATTTGCCATACACAGTGCCTCAAGCCTCCACTTGTCTCACTGTGAAGCACCGACAGGAGCTCTCTGCTTTTCCCAGATAATTCCCAGGGGAAGTAACACGTTGATACAAATTCTAATATATAAATCTTGGTTAAAATTTGTCAGATGAAAATTTCAGTGCCACTTGTGACCTCATCTTGTGCTCAGAAAAAGTTTTGTGGTTTATCTCGTTAAAGCTGCTGCCTCACAAACAAATAACATTATGTAATAAACAAGAAATGACAAATAATAAATAACCATAAATAAAGGCATCCCAGGAGACATGCAGGTACGTGGCCCAGTGCTTAATCAGCTGCGTGCACAGTGGCTCAGATGCATAAAAGGTAGCTGGAAATTGGACAGCTTTCATGGCTGTAATCACTGAACCATCAGGGACAGTGACTTTTGAGAGGGCCATTAACCCTTTCATAGGAAATACAAATTATAAATGGATTAATTCTTCAAGAAATAGTTGTACTGAGCAGCTGAAGAGCTTCTCTCTTGCTGAAATACATTTGCAGAATGCATTCGTCGAATCACCTTTAATACCAAGGGAGTTCAGAAAACTTACATTTGCTTCTAAGTAAGAAGCACAAGTAGTTAAGGTAAATAATCTGACAGTAAATAATTTGGCTTGTTTTAAAATGTACTCATTTGTTTTCAGAAAATCTGGAGAGCTGGAAAAAACACGTTTGTGGTGGATAACCAGTAGATAGCACAATGTCCTTAGTGCTGAATACAGAAAAGGTCAGCCCGCAGTGTGGAGTTCTAGGGGGAAGAACTGCAGATTTCCCAGAGCTCAGCTGCTGCTTCTGTTTGCCAAAAGGAGTTTGAAATCAGTTTCACACTCCCCCGGCATTCTTTTAGGAAAAAGTAATGTAAAAATTAGGGTGGCAATAGCAGCTGTACCCTCTCCTTGGGAAAAAAACAACCCCAAACCCAATCTCTTAATAATTTGGCTTCTAGCTCTTGAAGGGAGTTCTAAACCCTTCAGCAGCTGCGTTTTCAAAAGGTGACTATATCAATAATTCTTTTTGCAACTTTTCTGTAAACTTGGGCTCGCGACATTTCTGTAGTGCACAGCCGTGGCCAAGAAACGTTAGCTGGGTTTCAGTCAGGGTTTTGTTCTTTCTTATTTTGACATGGCATTGCTAATGAGTTGTGAAATTTCTTGTGCCGAGCATTCAGTGCCTTTAGCACATTCCTGCATTTGGCAGTTGTGGGAGAGGGTTACAGCAGACCTGCATTTTGCCATCTGGATGGTTTCCTTTTCAGGGGCCCCGCGGGGACAGGGGGATTGTAAATCTTTACTTGGCATTCTTAAAGGGTTAACAAAGGAATTAAAAACTCCATTAGCACTGAAGGAGGAGGATAATCAGTCGCTGAGCTTACATACATTGGACTTTGGGACAATTTTGGTACTGTGGGGTTGAGATTGACTAGACAATGCTGAGGATTAATAAAACTTGTTAGGTCTTTCAGGCAAAAGCAGTTATTGTAATGAGTATATGGGCAATATTAAAGGATGGGAGTGCGCTACCTGATGCTTGATGAAACTATCTGGACACAGGGGCAGACATGATGAGTGGGGAAGACAGAACAGGTTTATAACGTGCAGCAGTATTTCCAAGTTGCTAATAATGAATTTTGCAACTATGCTCAGTTTGCTGTTTCAAATCCCACTATCTAGTTTTTGAGGTGATAGATATTCACTGAAACCCTGATCTTATTTCAGATACTTATAATTCCATGCTCAAGAGCCAGAGAAATTTAAACCATTACTGTACACACAAAAAACATTAAAAGAATGTTGTTAAGCTTGTGAAGATGACTAATGTTCTTTAATGTATTTCTGCTCGTGCGTGCAATGTACTTGGTGTTTTGTTTTTCAGAGCTATTCTCATCTTCTGGATTCATATTGATATTTGCATAGGTCAGCAGCAGATTGGGAATCATTAAGACAGCTGAATATGCCAGCTAAGCTAATGGAGTAGTTACCACTGTCAGCAGCAGGATTGGTGTGAGCCTGCAACAGATTTGCTAGTGCTTTTCATAGACATTTAATGGACAACAAAGGAAGGGTAACTCGGTACTCTGAAATTCTGGTCATCTGTTGAGAGGGGAGATGTATTCCAGGGGACAGAGAGTCTCCTCGTTCTGAGTTTGCTCCTTTACCAGCCTACCCTTTCTAACCTGTTAACAGAATCACAGAACATTCGGGATTGGACGGGACCTCGAAAATCATCTAGTCCAATCTCCCTGCTGATCTTTCCTAGATCCAAGTCCTGAACCATCTGTTTCGTGCTCCGTACAAGTTGGATTCATGTCACCTAACCAGAACATGTGTGCTAACTGAGATAGAGTCATTATGTTCATAAGTAGCTAGTATGGGTCGGTGTTTTGGATCTGTGCTGCAAAGAGTGTTGGTAATATGGGGATGCTGATACTATGGGGATGCAATTACTGCTGAGCAGTGATTACACAGTCAAGAAGGCTTCTCCCACTACTCCACCAGTGAGCAGGATAGGGGTGCACCAGAATTTGGGAAGGGGGACAGCTGACCCCCTCTGACTGAAGAGATGTTCTATGTCGTGGGACATGCTCAGCATATAAACCAGGGGGAAATCTGTTCAGGGGCTGCTGCTTGAGAACTGGCTAGGCATTGATCAGCAGGTCATGAGTGATGCATGGTGCATCATTTGCATATTCTAATTATATTATTTATTATTACTATTTTCCATTCCTGTTCTCTCCTATTAAATATTATTTATCTCAACACAGAAATTTTACTTTCTTTTTTCTAATTCCCTCCACTAACCCACCTCGGGGGTGGGGAGTCAGGGAACAGCTGTGTGGTGCTTAGCTGCCTGCCGGGTTAAACCACAGCAGCCCCTTTTGGCACGAAACATGTGGCTCAAATGGTTCCAGATACTGACAGACTTGACTGGGATGTGTAAGATCAAATACATAGCTGTTGTTGCTGGTTAGCTATTAATTGGCAGGTGTTTGTGCATGCCATGGGGCTCGGTGCCTTACTATATGTTAGAGTTTGGTGCTCATTAGTGGCTGCTTTTTGCTTTCGCTGTTTTCTGTACTGCTCTAATGCTCATCCCTATACCGTGCTCTGCCTAGGAATGTTTTGGTAACAGCGATGGCAATGCACCTAGGCTGGCAGATGGTCAGAGCATTGCTGCTCCCGTGTTGCTGTACTGGAACTCAGTGTGAACTCAATGGGTCTGTGATCTACAGATAACTCCACACAGGAGCAACACATCCCGAAGCATCTGTGGCATTTTTGGACATTTTACAGACATTTCACAGACATTTCACAGGAGTGGCCTGGGATATTACGTTTGTATTATATTAAAGGATGGGAAGGGACGTGGTAGCTAATGGGGAAGCATTGAAATATAGTGAGGCGTGGTATAAAAAGTATGCGATAAGAGGTGGAGAATGCGCTGGCTTTGGCTGAGGTGCAGTTAATTTTCTTCATAGTAGCTACTTCGAGTCTATGGTTTGTTTTTGTGCTGAAAACAGTGTGGACAACACCGGGATGTTTTACATAGTGCTGAGCAGCGCATACACAGAGTCAAAGCTTTTTCTGCCTCTCTAACCAGCCCGTAAGTCAGCAGGCTGGGGGTGCACAAGAGTTTGGGAGGGGATACGGCTGCGATAGCTGATCCAGAGGGACCAAAGAGATATTCCATGTTGTATGACATCATGCTTGGTGTATAAAGGAAGGTGGGGAAGAAGATGGAAGGGGTTGTCATTCAGGGTGATGGTGTTTGTCCTCCCAAGTAACTAATACGCATGATGAAGCCTTGTTTTCCTTGAGATGGCTGAACATGTGCCTGACATTAGGGAGTAGTAGAGAAACGCCTTATTTTTCTGTGCTTACATGCGTGGCTTTTGTTTTACCATGTAATTGTGTATATCTCAAGCCATGAGTTTTCTCAATTTTATCCTTCCAATTCCCTCACTCATCGCACCAGGGTTACTGAGTGAGTAACATTGTCAGTTAGGTGCTAGATGGGGTTAACTCATTCTGCAACACAAACACCTGTGCCTGACCTGGTCTTCTAAAGGCCTTCTGTAATCAAGCGTAGGAGGGTGCATGCTTAACCTTGTTTTGAGACCTATTTTAGGTTGAGAAGAATTGTGCTTTGCTAGTGTCTTATCTCCTGACAGTGACTATAAAAGACCTACACGGCTCGTTTAATTGAGATAACTACCAGATACCCCAATGCCAGAAACAATTTGCTCTTTTTTCCTCTCTTTTCCTAATGCACCCTTTACAAACAACAGTCCTTCACTGGTCTCCTTGATCCCGTTTCTTATCAGGCATAGGCTGGGATCTGACAGAATCATCTGATTGGTAACAGACCTTCCTCCTCTCCTTATCTTCCTTCCTCGGCCATTTTTGTCTTCACGTGGTTGTCTTTTTCTATATCTTGCGTGGGCATCATTTGGTGATGATGTTGTGTATAAGAATCAAAAAGAAAAGACCTTGACTCTGAGGCCCCCTAGCCCTTCCCCAGTGTGCACACCTCTAACCATTACAGTCACAGCAACTCCTTCATCTTGGGTGTGAGATGGAAGGAGAACACTTATGCTCTGCCTGTGGCACTAAGGCACTCTGACAGCAAGAGAATTGTGGGAGGTGTGTGCCTGTTCACTGAGAATGGATCCTAAGGAAGTGTCCATTACTACACAACCCATCCTAACTATGCCTGCACCACTAAATAAAATCCTGGTAAGTAAAAGGCTCCTAATTCCCGAGTAGCATGGGCTAGCTTGTAGCTACAATGCTTAAGACCAGATCCCACTAGAATAAGATAGTTTGGGTCTTTGACCTAGCTTGAGGCTCCAGATCTCCTCTGAGACTCCTGTGGTCCTAAAACAAAATTATTATATTGTCTGTGCTTTGCTGCAGCCTAAAGATTTGCAAGGAATTCGCTCTGTTGCAGCCCATCAGAGAGCTGTTTTTGGAGAGTAATGGTGGCCATGTATTGCACGCTGTAGGGCATGACAATAGGATATATAGGTATATTTAAGGACACAAAGCCTGAAGAGACGTTAGACTTTTATAGGTGGACAAGATTAAACACCTGCTCGATACTAAATTTTTGGATCATTTCTTGAAGTGAACAATCCGTCACATTTTATATCCTTGTTTGGGTGGTCACTTTAGAGAAGCGAGGTGCAACACTCAGCCTTTCTCATCTTTCTTCTTTTATTTGGCAGCATAGAGATACCCCCAAGAACCTCACATTATTTCTAGACTGCATCATTATTTAAGAATGAAATTAGGATCTTAATAATTTGCCCATCACTTGACTCAATGGTAGCTTTCCTTTATAAGGACTAGGAAAGCCAAGCCATTATCCATGTACAGATGTCATGGGTTAAGGCTGGGCCAGACTCTAGAAGAATTACTCTATTAACCCCTCTCTATTCCCAAAGAGGGAGAGAAAGAGAAAAAGAGAAAGAAACTTATGGACAGAAAAATAAAATTAAAACCACTGTGATGAAAATACCAACAATAAATAGAAATATATATACAAATATATACAAAACCAGTATTGACTCTAACCTCCCTGATGGCAATTACATCATCGCCACTGTAGATACTGTGGCAGGCTCTGGAGAAGTCCCAGACTGTGCTCAGTGGCAGATGGTAACAGAATGGATTCAGGAATGCACGGATCGGGGGGAAGGCAGAATGCGCAGAGTGCTTCTTGGGCACTGAACACTGAAGAAAGAGTCTGACTCTTGAGATCCCTCAACTTTATACAAATCTGTCATGTATTAAAATGTCTTATTGCCTTTCTTCCGCAAATTGAGTCAGTTGTTTCATTGCCTGCAGATTTGTTAAGCTCTCCCTCTCTCATGTTTTAGCTAAAAGTGCTTGGTTAAAATATAGTTGGGGTCTTTAACCCACAACATTGATGGTGGGGCACATGAGGATCCAGACAAGGACCCACTACCACACAGCATCCAGTCTTTGGTAGCAACTGTAAGCATCAGGTGACATCACTTGTAGAATCAGGCACTGTCTGCATAAATATGCCATCAGCTTCCTAAAGTGCAGTTACTTAGAAGAAGCTGATCTGAAAATTAAATTCCCTGAACAGAGTTAGTTCTGTTATAACTCAAACCAGGCCAGTGAGGAGTTACATGTTCATATATTTATCTCTACGTTAATATCTGCATCAGAATTTTATACCTAGGCACACAATAGGTGCACAAAACAGTGCCATCCATGCTCTGACAAATGCCAAAACCAGAATGAAATGGGATCACAGGCAAGGCTTACCTAGTAGTTATATAATGCATCCCATATCAGCACCCGGATGGGCAGTGCATCATTTTTATTGTGGTGTGTCTGTAAAGCTACACAAAACAAACCAAAAATCTTTCTGCTTTATGTCTTTAGTCAGACAGATTTTAAAGGATGACTGCAGCCTTTACCCTGTATTTGTTCTGATTGCTGCTTTAAAATCCAGAGTTCAAGCACAGTAAAACCAATGGCAAAAGCTGTTTATGTCAATGGAACCAGGTTTTGGGCACAGCTGAATACAAAGAGAAACAGATCTCTCTCACTTCTTTTTTTTCCTGCTGATGGCTCTCTGAAGGCTTATTTCAAAAGAATAATAAATCTTTCTAGAATGTAATGCTTGGTAGGAAACTACCAAAAAGGTCCAGCAGGTGAAAAAAGGAAGAGGAATCTTGGAAAAAAAATAAACAAATAGGATCAGCTAAGTTCTGTGCAATATTTATAAGAATCATAAACTCCCTTTTGCCAAGCTCAGGGGCCTTAGAAGGTCACTACTGTGCTGGGCTAATCACTGCCCTGTGCTCTCCAGGCCTGCCTAGTACCCGTAGAGCAGCAAGTGTCTTTGTTAGAAGGCAGTAGGTCAAAAAGTAGGTGAGAGCATGGCACTGATAAACACAAATCCTGCAGCAGGTCCTTGAGGAAAGAATGTACAACTCCTGCTAGGTAAAAAGATCTTGGGTATTGTCCCAAAAGAGGAAGGCACTGGCAGTGTGGCTGGTATATTGAAATCAAACTGTGTCCCAGTTCCCTGAGTCGAGCTCAGTCACCTTTAATTGTCTCAGTTCAGTCAGATCAAATCCTGGAACATCAGTGCTTTTAACACTGGAATTACGTGTCTGCCTTTAGCAGTTGCCAGTGCTTTAAACTTTTGAAGCAGAGAGAAGAAAAGAGGAAAACTTTGCTGGCAAACTCCCTTAACAGTTTCCATAAGCTTCAAGCAAAACTGTGAAAAAAGTCTGCTTTATGCTCCCAAGGATTATCTTTCAGTTGTGCTTTCTTTTTCCTTCTTTTCTTTACATCTATTTCGAAGGTTTTGAAATTTATGTTTCAAAATTTAGCACATTACATTAATAAATCAGACCTCTGTGGAAGCAAATTATGAATCATAGCTAGGTGCCAAAAAGATAAAGCGGGACTTAATGACTGGGATGGAGGATATTTTCTAATCAGACAGCTAGAGAACTAATTAATGTTATCATTTGTAAACCAACCAAAGAAATACCGCCGCGTTCTCAGTTGGAATGCATAAATCTGATGGCAAAGTTAACACTTATCATTTGAATCATCTTGTCTGTTAAATAAGATTCGAGAAAGACCCATAAATTAGCGCACTAAATTAAAAGTATGTGGCTTGTGATGGTACATAAAGACTTACAAATGTTCGAGGTAACCAAACAGACAACAAATTCACATTCCTTGATTGCATGATGGTTAACCACCATAAATCAAAGCCATAAATAATGTTTGTCTCAGATGTTCATGTTTCAGGAAGACTATTTTGAGAAGAAGAGCTATTAATTACAATTTAGTCTCCTCTTAAGCATACAAATAGAGTACATAATACAGACCTAAAAGAGTAGGAGTCGATTCTTCTGTTTGAGCTGCCACAATACCACCTTTGTTCTGCTTTTTGCTAAGCTTTGCAGCAAGTGATATACTGGGATGTGACTTCACAGAATTACAGAACATTAGCGATTGGAAGGGACCTCTAAAGATCATGTAGTCCAATCCCTCTGCCCCTGCAGGATCACCTAGACCAAGCTGCACAGGGACATACATAGGCGGGTTTATGATAAGATTGTGGTTCATACTATTAAGCACATCTGCAAATCTGAGCAGAGCTAGTTTTCCTCCCCAAACGAATACAACCTGACAACATGGAAGAGTATCAGACTTCCCTGTGCGGATTTGCATCCTCCCCCTCCCCTTCTCCAACTGTCTGTGCAAACAATGGGAAGTTGAATGCATCTCATGCCAGAAGAGAGCAGGTTACTAAAATACCCATGACATATTTATGCAAGAAACATGCTGTATAACATATGGGCCTTGGGAGCCTTTCCCACCTTCTGTCTGTGTGTCATTTTTTTAACTGCGAGAAGACCTGATGAAGAGATTTGCTTCATCACGAAAATGCATTTCAAGGCAGGATAAGAGAACAAAGCAATCAAAATGTGTGACTGCAGACACAAGCCTTAACTTCAAAGCACTTCACTAGGAAATAATTCTTGCAAGCTTAAAGTCAGATGCAGAAGTGTCATCCTGGATTAACAGGTGGGGAAATTTGAGCTGCAAGGAGGCTGGAGTCAAATGTTTAGGAGGAGCCACCAATTTTGAGTACTTGAGTGAACAAATGTATGCAGAGCTTCAAGCTGAACGTGAGAACATAGCAGCAATGTAAATCCGTGGTTTCTTTTGAAAATACGACTGTGGAATGAGGAAGGCTGGAAAGGCAGCCGTGGCAACACCAGAGCTCAGCATCTTCTGGCTCCTGGGTTGCTGCCATAATGTTACCTCTTTCTAATGACCATGTCTCAGAAACATCCACTTACACGAGAGCTTTAAACTTTAATACTGCAAAGAAATATTTTTATACCACATAGTCCACAGTATGAGGAAGATGCAAATTACACATTAGAAATTATTATATATAAATGTAGGAGCAGTTGACTCCCTGGATACCTGGGAGAGAAGTTTCTGCCAACATGTAGAGTTTTTGCTTCTTTGCTGTATCCTAACAAACACACAGGGTCTCTATCTCCTACGCTAGGATTCCTGTCCTTTATACAGAGTGTAAAATGCCAGTTCTGACTATTAACAAGTTTTTCTAGATCCCAGACCTAGAATATCACTCTCTTGTATAGGTCAGATTGTTTGGGGTTTGCATGAGCACAGTTAGCACAACATAAACAGCCCTAATCATTGAATGTATTTTGAACACGAGCTTCAACAGTTCGTCAGACACATGGGAATGGAATTCTGAAAGAAAGACTGCACTTACACAGAGAATAATTCACTACAAGTAGAAAACAGCTCAGTAATTTTAAGAATAATATATTTATATTTTATTATTTAGGAACTATTACAGCTATTATACATTATTATTGGTTAGAATATGGCAAACTAATGAGATTATCCATAGATGGATGTTCTTCTTTCCTCTTTGGAGCTGATTGTTTTACCACCAGTTTCTGCATTTCACCTATGAAATTGGTTTACCTTAAATTAGTTAAGCTTTCTGGCAAACCACGTGTGAGGAATTAGATTGAAAAAGATACCACTTACCTTTATGTAATCAGCACACATGGACAAGTGTCCTTTTTCAGGCAGCAAGAGATGTGCCATCTACAAATGCTCCAGCCTCGCTTAACTGGGAGAGCTATGCACTCCTAGCTTGGCAAACTGATGGCAGCTTTATAATCCCTAGTTCTCTCAGTGAGAGGGACAACCACCATGACTGCTGTGAGAAGGCTTTTCATCAGCGCTGTTAAAACTGTAGTAATGTGTCAGCGTCTGAGTCTTTATCAAGATTTGGTAATTCTGGTAATCCAAGTGAAAGGCCAGCTTTTGGAGGAGTACAGCAGCTCGCTCGCTCTCTCTCTCTCTGGATCCCATTTAGAAGAGTCAGGAATGAAGTGGGAAAAAAATACAACAAACCCAAAGCTGACACTATGCCATCTAACATTTGAGAAAACATATTTAAAAGAATAAGAATAGGGAGAGAAGAGGGCTGTGATGTTTGCTTCTAGCACTGTGCTAAACAGCTGCCAGATTTGCATTTGCATAATGGCTGTTTGACGAGAAAGGTTGTTTGAAACAGTTGTGATGGACTTCTAGCTCAGTCTTTCTCCAGCTGAGGCTGGTAAAATACTCTGCTATGTACTAGTAAAAAGGGTTAGTTCCACAGGAGCAAGGCAATGAATGTGCTGCTTCAAATTCCTGAAGTCAATCTAGGAGTCTTACAAATATCTTATGTGACTTGCTAAAAGAGTAATTAAATCAGTTTTAATGCAAGTAAAGTGCTGCTACTTTCAAGGCCACTTCTTTTTCTGCCTGCAGAGCTGCTTCAGCAACCAGTGAAATGTGGAACACCGTTCGTTGCAGATGTAAAGTAATGCTTCCCTTTATTCTTCACTTTCTACAGAGATGATGTGGCCGGTCTCCCAATGAGAAAATATTCATCACCATCTTGAAGAAGTTCCATCGATTTCCATCAGGACAATATATTAATAGGAAAACCTGCTTAATATTGGTGTCAGAGCTGAATATTGTGCCCAGAGCCAGGGATTCTAATCACCATGGGTGTGGCTGAGAGTCCCTTCAACTCCCTTCTTGGTACTCAAGGGCAGGCACAGTGCTGGGCTGCACAATGTCACATCTCATTAAGTCACTTCACATATAACATGATGCAATCTGACATAATATGTTTGGAGGGTTGAAAGAGCATTATCTCTGTGTCTACCAGCATTGAACAATAAGTTACTAAGCCTAGACACAGACAGTGATCCAGGGAATCGGTGAATAGGACTTTTCTTTTCTTTTGGGGACATTACATTAAGGCACAGTCATAAATCATTTTCCACTTAATTTGCTTAAATCATGCCAGGACTCTTAAAATTCTGATTTTATGCCTTTAGATACATTTTTGCTCCTCATAAGAACTAGCAACCGTGCAGAGAACTTGAGAACATCCCAGGATTCCAATGCCAGTACAGACATCTGGCTTTGGAAAAACACTGCTTTTGGTATTAGGTTTATGAAATCTGGAATCACTCTGTTTCTAATGTAGATTTTTTACTTCTATAAGAAAGTAGCTTATCTAGCATAGACACAAGTACAGGTGTAGACCCATTAGTATGACAAGTGAGGAGGTTACAAGGGACTGAGTGGTGACTTACTGAAACTAATAAACAGACTCCATTTCCATCTTTGCCTGTGGCTGAGTATGTGGTACTTATCAACAGAGTTTTCTCTCTGGGCCAGAGATGGTGAAGAGTATTACACAGAATCACAGAACATGAGCGATTGGAAGGGACCTCGAAAAATCATCTCGTCCAACCACCCTGACACAACAGGATCACTTAAACCAAGTCACATAGGAACATATCCAGGTGGGTTTTAAACACCTCCAGAGAAGGAGACTCCACAACCTCCCGGAGCAGACGATTCCAGTGCTCCGTCAACCACACTGTAAAGAAGTTCCTTCTTACACTTAAGTGGAACCTGCTGTGTTCCAGATTACACACATTACCCCTTGTCCTACCATTATTACACAAGATCAGTAGAAGCCTAGTGAGTTAACGTATAAGGATCGCTCAGTCATGACTCCTCTGTGTTGATTTAACTCTCACTATAAATAAGGTT
The DNA here is from genome assembly GCA_028565055.1 of Phoeniculus purpureus. NCBI lineage: Eukaryota > Metazoa > Chordata > Aves > Bucerotiformes > Phoeniculidae > Phoeniculus > Phoeniculus purpureus. The sequence continues at coordinate 74,392,516 of JAOXOE010000001.1, forward strand.
CAAAATTAATGATAATTTGATGTTGAAATAACCAAAATTTGTTCAGAAAATGACAAATCAGTGTACTTTGACAGCTCTGACATTCTTATCAAATGAGAATTAAATTCAATCAACCCTGACAACTTCGGTATTCTGCACTTTTTTAAAAAAGAGTAACACAGAAGCAAAGTTTCTGGTCAAGTTTACCTCATAAATTGATGTCAATAATTTATTTGTTTCCAATGAAGCCAAATTTATTATTAACTGTTGAACATACAGTCCCCTTGAAATATAGCTGCTAAATACAATTGCATTTAAAACCCATGCAGAGACTAGGATCCCATAGGATCGTATGTATCAGTCTCCCACTTCATCCTCCCAAATGTCTTCCCTTGTAGACAGGCACCTAATGAGCAGTTCCCAGCACTGCAATTGTTGCATAGTACCCTGTTTGAGGTGGGTCTAGCTCTGTGGCTCCAGCTCGGAGAAGTGAGCAAATCTCATGTGACACATTCGTGTCAGGTGAGGGAGGCCTCACCCAAGTGAGCTCTACTGGCTGTGGCACTGGCCTCCATAGCTCTACCTGGAATTCCTCCAACAGGCTCTGAGGCACAGCAGCCCCAGAGAAAGATGCAGGACGGGGCCATAAGGGGCTGGTGTCAGGCTCAGTTGCCCCTATATTCAGTGTGTTGTCCCTTCTCTCTACACAATAGCAGAGAAAAGCTTTTGGATGTGTTGTTTCTTCCACTTCTGTTCCTTCTGTTTTGCCTAAGACATCTGCTTAAGCTTGGCTGTAGTACCTTAATTCCTCCTGCAATCTGTTTGCAGTAAGTCTAAATGCTTCCATACCACCTGCAAGCTACATGAGAAGAGAAATGAGCAGGCTGCATCGCTGCCATAGGTGCCGTGATCAAAACAGGCCACTTCTTTATCATGGGACAAGGGACTGGAGAGTGCAGTGCTGTGAAGCTGTGGAGGCAACAAGCATCATTCCTGTCTTGCCAAACACTCGTTTAGTGTCTGACTCAGGTGTGAATTCAGGGACCCAAGTAAATTCCCTGTCTGAGTCTCCTCTCTCCCACCCTCTGCCTAACATCCGTGTCTTTTCTCCCTACAGTAGTGCACACACTGAAAGCTTCCCTGCATTGGAGCGAGAGGTTTTAGTCCAGAGCACTCAGGAACTCACAACGTGTTTTGTTTAGACGCCAGCATCTTTGATCAGCTGCAATCACAAGCTCCCGTATGAATCTTCTTCAATAAGCAAGTCGGCAAACGTGCCTGAGACTGCTGTCAGCTGAATCAGACTGATTTTACTGTCACTTATTATCAAAGGCAGAAATCAAACTGTGTGCAGGAAACAGATAAGCTGAACTATACTGAAAGCCTTTTTCTTACACACATGAGAACATTTACTACATGTGGAAATACAGAGTTATGCCTATAGATGTGGGCATGAAATATGTTTCTTTTTTAACTAGTTAGTTCTACTGATTATTTAGAGATAGATATATAGTCAAGAGCTCATTAATTTAGCAGGCTAACTGGAAAACTGTTTCTAATTTCCAGTATAGATTGGAGACTGACCTTTTGGAGAGCAGTGTAGGAGAAAGGGACCTGGGGGGTCCTGGTGGCCAGCAGGATGACCGTGAGCCAGCAATGGGCCCTTGTGGCCAAGAAGGCCAGTGGCATCTTGGGGCGGATCAGAAGTGGGATGGTTAGTCGATGGAGAGAGAGTCTCCTCCCCCTCTATCCTGCCCTGGGAGGACCATATCTGGAATCTTGTGCCCAGTTTTGGGCCCCTCAGTTCCAGAAGGATGCGGAGCTACTGGAGAGAGTCCAGAGCAGACCCACAACAATGATGAAGGGAGTTGAGCACCTCCCTGATGAGGAATGGCTGAGGGAGCTGGGTCTCTTTAGCTTGATAAAAAAGGAGACTGAAGGGTGACATCATTAATGTTTTAAATATGGAAAGGGTGGGGGTGTCAGGAGGATGAAGCCATGCTCTGTTCAGTGTCATCTAATGATAGGGCAAGGGGTAAGATGGAATGTAGATGGTTCCACATCAATATGAGAAGGAACTTCCCAGTGAGGATGATGGAGCACTGGAAGGTGCTGCCCGGGGAGGTTGTGGAGTCTCCTTCTTTGGAGACATTTAAAACCTGCCTGGACATGTTCCTGTGTAATTGGATCTAGGGGATCCTGCTGTGTCAGGGGGGTTGGACTGGATGATCTTTTGAGGTCCGTTGCAATCCCTAATGTTCTGTGATTCTATGGTTCTGTGATTCATGTATTCATGAATACCTCCTGGTTACCCATCTAGTGACAGTAAAGGAACTGCATTATGTCCTTTTAAATATGAGAGATCCAACACATTGTGGCAAAATGGATAGCAGTATCACACTGAAAACATCATTGCTGTATACTTTTTCTAGTCTATATTTCCATAACTGATAGGTCCAAGAAAACCCACATACGGAGCAGTCATGAATAATAGCTGCAGTAAGCGTATATATGCTCGGCTATCATCATCCCTTGTTAGTACAGAATTCACATTTCATGAACTAGTAGAATAAAATACCTGTTGACTGAAGCCTTGGTGTTTTTCAGAAGTGCCAAGTTTTCAGTGTGAAATCCAGCTGCACGTGCTTCACACTTCCTTAACACCTATACGGTGTTTGCCGAGCGATTAGAACGACAGATCAAGAAACGAAGACAAGTTCCCACGTACCAAGCCTCCTGTCATCTGCCTAGATAAAAAGGCACAGTGATAGATGCTGAAACAGAGTTCTCATACATTTTTTAACAAGGAAGGCAGGAGACGCAATAGCTTTTAGACTACACTTTAACCTAACTTAGAAGCAAAATGAATAGCACATTACTGAGGCAGCACTAGGAAAGAAAACCCAAATCCCCAAAACCCCCGGATAATTAGTACCTCACCCAGCTCTGCGCTCCTCCTAAATGTTGCATTAGACATGTACATGGAATTCTCATTAACCGTTAGATTGCTGCCAACATTCTTCTCCATTTCTATTTGCTTGGGACAGATTTTTATCATGGAAAAAGAAGTGTTTCAACTTCCAAATGTCAGTCTCTGCTACCGTAATTTTCTGCAGCTATCCTGAATTGAGTGACTCCAAACCGATTTTGCTTCATGAAAAGTTGTGTCCTCAAAGTGTGTCTGACGGGATTGTGACAGCAGGAAAACATGAAGCTTAGGAATTCTCTTAGTTGACTTTCACCGTAAAGGAAGTTGAGCGAACCCCACCTTTCATGTACAGGAAAATCAGTCACTGTCAGCAAACACCAAAGTTGCCAAGGGAGCTGGTCCAGTTGCTTCGGTTCATGGCTTACCGGGGATTTTCTAATATGCCATTGATTTCCTAAGCAGTTATGTATGGTTTACAATAGCTATAACCCTTATGAAGCCAGCCATTGCACAGGATAACACCTAATTTATAGAATATTAGATTGTGACTTTAGTAGTTGACTGAAAAACAAGATGGAAAGGCAGCTTTTATTAGTAGCAGTAACATTAAGGTGAACATTACTTGCGTATTTTCCTGTGATTTTGGAGTGGGGCTAAAGCATAAATGATCAACAATTCCTTTGCTTTTTTTAAGGCATTAAGTGGCCAGTAGTTCTGCAACTGAACCGCATACAGGCTGCACTACATCAACTTACTTATGTGTTTACTCCCTACTGGAGTTATATGCCCTGAAAATTAAGCATGAGAGCTTTGTGCGAATAAGGGTGTTTGAAAGAGCGTTGGTTCCTAAATTAGAGGTAGCAAGGGATTATTTGTGTGTATCCTATCCAGTCTTCATGTTTTCCCCTAAAGCAAGTAGGATGCCGGCCAATTTATCATGTGCATTAGATGTGAAAATTTGGGGTTGCACTAAATGTGGATGTTATTAAGAAGCCTTAAGAAGATCATTTGTATCCCGTTAAAGGAGATATAATTATTAAAAACTATGAAACACACAGATTAGCACAAAAGCATGTTTTAAGTGTACCTGCAAGCTGTTGCTGTCATACACTGCTATCTGCCCTGCAGCACTGTTTACTGGCTCCACCTCTCTTTGTCTGTTTTTTTGAGTGCTCGTCTTTTTAATAAGCATAGTGCTTTTCAACACGTTTAGCACGCAAGCTCAGTAAAATGGTCATGTTAGTTATTGGTGGTTGTAGCTAATGTGTAATTATTCATGTTATTACAGAGAGTGAAAGTCAATATTTTTTAATCCTGTAACCACAAAACTATTTATGCTGTGGTGTCATCCCTTTTACTGTGCCCTAATCCATTTCCACAGAGGTTTGAAGAGTTCCAGAATAATTTTGTTGGTTTATCTCCCTATTGTTTGCTTCATTGTAATAGATACGTGCTAGTGTTAAGAGTTTTGACAAAACACATCCAGTGCTTACACAAACACAGCCCAAATCTCGTATTTCATTTTTGTTTAAAATACATTCAGGTTGACAGATAGTTACTTACATGTTCAGACTGCAAAAAATTATTGCTACAATAGTAATACAGATAATTTGAAAAAAATTCTATCAGGACTTCAGTTTGAGGTGCTTAGTTCAGACCTCTAACTAAGATTTTTTTGCTTTTAATCAGAACCTGTAAAAATCTGTATGTGTAAGGAAGGCATTATGCATAATGAAGGCTATTCTGAAATCAAAACAGCAGCCATAGAATTATTAGAATTTACAAAACTGAAATATATTGGGAGTTTTTTGATGGGACGACTGTTTTGGGGAGGTTTCTTTGTTTTGTTTTTACCTGAATGCATAATAGGCACAAGATGTATCATCCGCATTGGGTATCTTGCTGAAAGGGTAATGAAAACCAAGGGGCTGTAAGTCTTTAGGCTTTATTAAGTCTGACATTTTGACCTCTGTAAATTGCAGTGTTCTACTTTTGGCACTGAGTTGGATAATTTTTCAGTGATAATTCGATGGATTTAGAAGTGGGCTCTAGCACTCAAATGAGAGCCTCAAGATACATGACATCTATCTTCATATGGGTTGTAGAATAGTTTACTACGACATCTGAAAAGCTGGATGAACTTAGTGGACTTATTAGTTACTTTCTGTACTTATTACTATTAATAACATTTCTGTAAGCTTAGGAATTAAAAATGTAAATAAGATATTAAGCTGCCTAAGCATTTAAAAGGCTTAAAAGAAAAAAGGCTTACATCATCCGTTGAGAGTTTCAGTGACCTCCAAAGGACAGATAATAGTGAAGACCGGCAGAATCAGACATTCACTGAAGGAAGAATGTTAGCTTGTTGTTATAATATCTAAACACACCATATATGTCTCTGTCTTCCAAATTCTGATTACATTTCAGGCAGCTGTAAAAGTGTCATGCATTTCTCTATATTTTGATTAGAACACAAGTGTATCTACATAGAGACCTGGTAAATTGTTGGTGGATGGATATCTTGGTTCCCTTCAGACTGTAGAGCAAAAGCACAAGGAGAAAGACAGGAGAGACACAACAAAAGCCATGGATTTGGAAAGAGTAGAATGCACTTAGTAAAAGTGACAGAGATCTGTAAAAGCAACTCTGGTTAGATCAACATCACATTAGATTTTGTTGCAAGCATACCATACTTTCTATACTGAATATATGTCCCCCCTCCCATTCTGACCTGGTGAGGCCACATCTGCAGTACTGTCTCCAGTTCTGAGCTCCCCAGTTCAAGGGAGAGAGTACAGTGAAAAGCTATGAAGATGATAAGAGTGCCAGAGCATCTCTCTTCCTGAACAAGGGCTAAGAGACTGGTGTTTCTTCAGGCTGGAGGAGAGAAGACTGAAGTGGGATCTTATCAATGCTTGTAAATAACTAAATGGCAATCATCAAGAGGATGGTTCCAGAGTCTTCTCAGTAGCGCCTAGCAACAGAACGAAAGGCAATGGGCACAAACTACAACCTAGACATGAGGAAAAACTTCTTTACTTTGAGGATGGCTGCCCAGAGAGGTTGTGGAGTCTCCTTCTCTAGTGACATTCAAAAGCCACCTGGACTTGAGCCTGTGCAGTCTGCCCTAGATGAACTTGCTCTAACGGGTGGTAGGACTACATGATCTCCAGAGAGCCCTTTCAATCCCTGTCAGTGATTCTACAGGTTTCTTTAAATCTATCCTTTTCTTCATAAAAAGTATCAGCTTCCACACAAACTGTCCTAAACATAGGAAAATTCAGTAAAGCTCTAGTTAGAAATTCAGCTCCAGAGCAGCAATGAACAAGTGCATCTTTGTCACCCACAACCACTTACTTCAACAGAACTTTATGCGTACCGTGACTTCAAGGCTCTCGCCTTGTGCTGAGGTCTATTTGCATGTTTCCATAGGAGTTCTATCATTTAATATCCAAGTACAAAGCTTTAGGTTTGCTTGTATTTTGGAATGTTGCATGCTGCACTCTTTAGCTAGAGTCTTGGTGTTCACTGTCACCACAACTTCTGTACTTGGAAATTTAGTTCTGTTTTCATTTAGCTTTGTTGTGCGCAAGATGGTAAGGGAAACATAAAACATGCTTGCAGGTGCCACACTGTACAGTGCCCTCTCACACCTGCTGGATTGCATCAAAAGCCTGTATTTTGGGAGAATACTAATGCGCCATACTGCTAGATAATTTGGTTGTGGCACAGCACATGTACTTCTCTGGCATTTTCATCAGCAGCAAATAATTCTGTGGCTATACCTCTGTCTCTTAGAAAATAAATTGAAGTTACAACAGCATCAATGAGCTCATTACCTGTCCTGTATGGAAAGAATGAGCTGGTGAAGCTCTTCAGAAGTGTGTTCACAGTGAAATCAAAGGTCTCCTTTCTGCTGATGCTTACCTGAAGGCTTCATTGGTACCTAGAGAAGAGCAGCTTCTCGCAGCGGCTGCACTGCAGAAACACTTTGTGATAAAATTGGAAGGAAGCATAAAAACAATTAGAACCAAATATCAGGATAGTTCAGTAGCAACTGCAAGAATCCCTGGGTGAAGTCCCTGCTACGCAAATCCAAACATTTGAATTGTGTTCATCTATCAGCAGCTGAAGTGAAAAGGAAACTTTCAAAGGCAGAATGGGAAAATTGTTACTGGGCATTACGTGCTTGTGTTGAGAAAACACTGCAATCTAAGTGGAGGGACAACAAAGGCTGAAGCAAATTCCCTGACAAAAGAACTCGGCTGCAATACAGTTTTCTCTTTTGAAACAAAATATTGAATCCGATGAATAATATAAAAAACTAGAAGACTGTTTTAGTGCCTGGATGATTACTATTGTCAGCAGCTGTAAAAGAGACAAGTCTCCATCTCAGTCTCATTAAGGACACTCCAAATTTTGCTCAGCCCTCAAGAAAAGGAATGTTTTAGACTGCTCTGCAGTGATTATTTTATTGTCTGCCCTACAGGTAGACAGAAAATCTACCTGAGATGATATTTTATGCATTTGTATAAAGATATGACACAAGATACAACAAAACGTTGGAGACCTCAAGTTAATATTTGACCATGTAAATAAATGGAAGCACAGAGAGAAGTATGCGAAGCTACATTTGGAAGGCCCAGGCTTAGCTGAGCTTTAAGCTACCTAAGAATTTCTGGCAAAATATCTTTTCTGCAGACTCAATTTTCAGCAGCATCTTAGACAAAGGACAGTATAGAATCATAGAATCATTCAGGTTGGAAAAGACCCTTGGGATCATCCAGTCCAATCACCAACCCCCCACTCTAACCTAAACCAGATCCCCCAACACTACATCTAAGCGAGTTTTAAACACATCCAGGGGTAGGGACTCAACCACCACCCTGGGCAGCCCATTCCAGTGCCTGACCACTCCCTCCATGAAGCATTTCTTCCTGATGTCTAGTCTAAACCTACCCTTCAAGCCATTCCCTCTGGTTCTGTCATTAATTACCTTTGAGAGAAGACCAGCACCAACATCTCTACAGCTTCCTTTCAGATAGCTGTAGAGAGCAACGAGGTCTCCCCTTAGCCTCCTCTTCATCAAACTAAACAGCTCAAACTCTCTCAATCTCTCCTCATAAGTTTTATTCTCTGGGCCCTTCATCAACTTCATTAACCTCCTCCACACTTGCTCTAGTACTTCAATGTCTCCCTTGTACTGAGGTGCCCAAAACTTGACCCAGTACTCAAGGTGGGGCCTCACCAGTACTGAGTACAGGGGGACAATCACCTCCCTACTCCTGCTGGACACACAGTTTCTAATACAGGCCAGGATGCCATTGGCCGTATTGGCCACCTGGGCACACTGTTGGGTCATATTCAGCCACCTAGGAATTAGAACCCCCAGGTCCCTCTCTGCTAGACTGCTCTCCAGCCGCACTTCCCCAAGCCTGTAGCATTGCAGGGGATGGTTGTGACCAAAATGCAGGACAGTAAGTGTCAGTGCTGTCATCCAAAAGCCATAACCAGGCGCTTGTATGTAATGACGGTTGAGAAGCCACTATGGAAAAAAATTGTCATCGACATTGATACTGCTTTTAAACAGGATTTTTGGCTTGTTCCACAAAGACAAAGGGGCAATAGACATCACTGCTTATATCTCAAGCTACTTTTTGAAGTGAAAATGCAGGCTTCAAACTTCAGTACAAAAATTAAAGTAAGGAATGTCTGTGCCTTGTTCTTTTGCATTTTCACAAATGAAAGCTTGAAAGAGCAGAAAAACAGTTTTCTTAGAAATAACCTAGCACAAATCTTTGCACCCACCTTTTAAAGCAGAGTTTTTATCTAAATGAATCAGACATGTGCAATGCCCTTGAATGTTCATCACACCTCATAATGTTCAAATGGCTGAAGAGGATCATCTTCTTCAAGACTCTCATCGCAGATAGTTCACTTGTGGAAAACATCTCCCATGTCTACTTGAAATTTCCTCTCATACAGCGATATGATATAGTCTGGGTAGAATTCGGGAGCTACAAATTACAACAGGAGACAGAAAAGGTCCAAAGATGCCAGAGAAGCATTAGTTCTGAAGCTGGGAATAAGATATATGACCTTCCTGTCATCTTCAGAAATGACAGATAAGCGAAGTGGGCTAATGGAGCGACACAGAGGTGCACTGTAAGCTATCCATCCAGAAAAATGTTATCTGCATTTTAATGTTATGGGTGGTAGCAACCTTTGAAGCGGGTTTAAGAAAGTAAGTTTTGAAAGTTTTTTTCCACTTCTTTGTAATGGATGACTTTGCAATAAAGTCACAGTCAGAACAATATCTGGTACTGGTACTTACATAAAGTTCAGCAAATACAGCCTGAAGGTTTTTCTGAGCTTTTTCTTTCCTAGAGTTGTTGTGGCACTCATCACTGCAGTACATAAGTATCCGCTGTGTAATTAGATATGCATGACAGTTTCCTTATTGGGAGCCCGTTTCCTAGTTTAGGAGGCTTTGCTTTCGGTAAACATGGAGTTTTTCGTCTTCTCCATCCCCCATTAGTTTAATGATGGTGAGAAAGCTGCTCTCAAAGAGTCTCCTGCAGTGCATCCCGAATGCCATTATTAGTTGGAAGTTCATTTCTCAGCTAACTATTTTAGCTGAAACTCCATGCTCCTTGCTTTTGCAGACTTTGATGTAGGCTCTTTAGCTTGCATTTTCCCACAAGACTGCAACTACCTTGGCAGACTTGGCTAGTTGGACCCTAGGGTGCTGAGGGTGTTGAGCAGCAGCCCGGACTATTGATATACCATGTAAGAACTTGCTTCCACTTTCATTCCTGATACGGTGAACAACCCAAGTTTGAGACTTCTGATTCTGTGACACAGACTTAGGCCTCTATGAGACTCTCCCAGACACCAGAGTCAAGAGACTTTTGGCTGGGCTAAGTGAAAGACTAACAGGAATTTCAGCTGAGTAGAAGTCCAACAGGACCCTAGAGCTGATTGCTCGCAAGAGCATGGGCACAACTCCTTCATACTATTGCCTTGTTGAAGCTCTTGGTGCTTCTGTCTTGCCTACATGCAGTTCATCTCCAGTCTGCGTAGTTTCTCACTGCATCAAGTCCTTTTAGTTACAACCCAAGTAATTATTTTTCTCGGGATGCTTTCGCAGCTGAGTCCAGCAAATTTACTTTGCTGAGCTCACCACTTCAATGATTTATCTATCTATATTTATTTGTCATAATCTGCATAAAAATAACCTTACCAAAATATTTTTTCCTCCTAGAACTGGCCTCCAACAATTGTTTATCTGAGACTTTGTGAACAGCAGACAAAGGAAAAATCCTTACTTTCAAAGCGGAGAATGCCACAAGTGGCCACACTTTTATAAAAGCTGTTCAAGCTTTGTGAGTTGAGAAGAAATTACTGTTCAAATTTCAAATTCAAGTACTGCTGTTCAAACTTGCTTCAGCCTCCAATATGACTAAAGGCAGTAGGTGCAGACACCTCTGAGTCGCTAGGTGTGTCTAGTGAGTTCTGTGGGAGGCTGGATGCAAACACTGTTAGTCTTTGAGGACTGTCAGTGAGGTAAACACCAGTGTCAAACAGCTCCCCAGATACATGGTACCATTCTGTAACAGGCAGAGAATTCATGTGACCACCGTCCCTGGGGTGTCAGGAATGATTTAGCTGTGCCTTACTGGAATCCAGTGGGAACTTTCCCCAACCTTGCCATTTGTGAATGCAGCCCGAGTGATGGAGTGGTTAGGCACTGAACAGGCTGCTCAGGGAGGTGGTGGAGTCATCATTCCTGGAATTGTTTAAAAAAGAGTAGATCTAACACTTGAGGCCATGGTCTAGGGGTTAGGGAGATGTTGGGATAAGGGCTAGACCTGATGATCCTGGAAGTCCTTTCCAGCCAGGATGATTCTGTGATTCTGTGATACTCAGACTGCATCTTGTTTGTAGACGATGTGTAAGGACCATTGAATACTTTAATTTTAATAGCCAGTGTTGCCACTGTTAGCTCAATTGACACAAGAACTATATTTCTGAGAGCTAAGTCAACTTGGACACGTTATCCAAATTTCTTTCCAACATGTTGGAAGCAAACCAAACTGCTGTGTTTACTGAAGAGGACAGCTTTGCTCTGAGAGTTTATTTTTATTCCTCTTCTTATTCAGTTACAGGGAAAGATCCTATAATTATCGACTATCTTTTAGTGGTGATTTACTTGGCGAAGATTGATTAGCACAGTCACTCTAAAGCAATTTTCATCACCAAATATTAGCTGGTTTCTTTTCCTACTTGATTAGCAGTCCTGCTGCAGGTTACATTGTAAATGTAATTCTATAAACATGGCTTGCAAAGTTTTGCAATACAGCAAATCAATATCTAAATATAGACTTTATTAAATATTTATGGTTCCTAATGGCGTGTTTGTGCATGTGTACATACACGTGTGTGTGTGTGTGTGTTTATATATATGCACATGAAGAATACCCAAAAGTGTCAATTATAGTCTAAGTATGGAGCTAAAGATTTGGATTCAGAGATAAATCATATATATATATTTTTTTATCTTATCATCCTGCCCCAGAAAAATCAGTGTAAAAAAAAAAAAATCATTGGTATGTTGGGTAAAAGTAATTCACATTTGTCCTTAAATTACAGCTAGCTTAATAAATTTAACTCAGAAATTGACTTTGGATTGTTTATTCTACCTCAGACTGAAAAGAAAGCAGAAGCAACTGTGTTCAGGTACAGCTGAATCTGCTAAAGCATTTGCAGCTAGAGGTATTGCAAGGCAAAGCATATCACAGAATCACATAGAATCATAGACTATTAGGGAGTGGGAGGGAACTCAAAAGATCATCCAGTCCAGGTCCCTTTCTCATACTTTGCTCTCCAACAGTCCCCAACCTATACTGGTACCTGGGGTTGTTCTTGCCCAGAAGCCAGACTCTACAGTGCCCTTGTTATAGTTCATCCAATGTCTCCCTGCCCCTCTCTCCAGCCTGTCCAGGTCACGCTGAATGGCAGCACTGCCTGCTGGAGTGTTGGCCACTCTACCCAGCTTTGTGTCATCAGCAAACTGGCTGACAGTGCTCTCTAATCCCTCATCTGCATCATTAATGAATATATTTTATAGGACTGGTCTGAACATACATAACCAAACTTTAGTTCAAATCATGAACCGTGCCTTTGACATCTGTGTTGTAAACAGCAAATCATAGCAGATATCAAATCAGGAATTAATAAGTATCCTTTACAACTGGGTATCACTGTGATGCAAGCTCAAACTTTTGCAAGATACCTTTTAAATTCTAGGCTGAAAATGAAGGTTTTCTGCTGAAGACCACTGCAAATTCCCATCTTAGTGAGTGATTATGAGCATTGCCTGATGTAAACTGTCAGTGTGGTTGTTTATACTCTACTTGTCTGTCCTTTTAAGTCACAGGGTTATATCACACTTTATTCACTAAACATATTGTAGTTGGGACTAAAATATGACAGTAAGTCATAACATTTTCCTAGGACCATCTCGTGTTCAAAGTCACTTGAACTCCTCTGCCTGACCTCACATGCAGTTAATCTTAAATACGTTACTCCTCATTTACTGGAGGAGAAAATGAAGTCAACAGTATTGCCTTTGGTTGCAAAAAAGGGAAGTTTAAAAGAAAAAAGAGATATTTGAAATCACTATTAGAACAGCAAATGATAATACCTAACTCTGAAGAGCTGAGGTTGAGAGCTTAAAAGCTCCTTTCTAATTTTCAGATGAAGGGTTGCCCAGAGACTTTGTGGGCTCCACTTCCCTGGAGATGTTTAAGACGCATCTGGATGCATTTTTGTGTAGTTGATTTGGGCTTTTTAGGCTGTTATGCTTTTCACTAATTTTTAGCCTACTTGAGCAGGAGAGTTGCACCTAATGGCATTTGAAGGCCCCTTCCAACCCAATAAATGGGGTAAATGGTATAATTATTACACAGCGAGGCTCAAAATCAAAATAATAACAGTAAAAGTTGCAACAGGAGAATTCAACAACAAACGAGCCACTACAGAGAAACCCAACTGTCTTTTGGCCAGAGATAAGTTTTTAAAATAGATCTTCCTTTCCAAGAAGTGAAAATCCTGTCTGCTGCTGTGAGAGGTTCAACCGTGGAACCAGTGTGCTGCTGGATGCTTCTCCAAGAGATCCTACCCTGCAGATGGTGCAACTGCTTGCCTAAGGACCCGGGGATGGCACAGGAGGCACATACCTCCACACTGTACTGTTGCAGGATGCTCTGCATTGTCTCTCCAACAAAACACAACAAATAGCTGTCTTTTACCCGTGCGACATCGAAGCCTTACCAGAGGCTGCAGTTGTAGCTATCAGCTTGGATAACCAGCATCTGCATCTCCTCCTGTAAACACCAACAGGGTGTACGATTAGATCATAGATGAGGATGTTCTCACTTAGCTTCATTCTCAAGTCGTTTTCCCTCTCTCTTCAATAATTATAGGAATTCTCAAAGGGATGGTGGAGAATTATTTCTTTCATACTTTAAGGAGAACTCCAACATGTAGATGACGCTTAGAGCAAATACTTTGACAACATTCATCCTTACTGTACTGGGAACTAAAGCCCCTGCCTAAGTGTTAGGAATCATGTAATCAGACATGGTTTTTATTTGTATTTATTTTTGCCCAGTAGAAAAAAACACAAACCAAACCAAAACAAAAAAAGCAGCATAGTTTTTTTCCAAAAGATATTATTTTTTTTATTGATTTATTTCCAAATAATGCAGCACACCCCAAATTGGAAGGTGTGCACTTGAGAACATTATAACACTAGAAATAAAATAGCAACTGCAAATCCAGCAAGAAGTCTGGAAATTGCTCTGACCCAAAAAAATAAACCAACATTTTAGTGGTGATGATGCCTGCTTTACACAGGCAGTGACAGCTGAGTGTCAGTGATGAATGGAGCAATTCCTGTGTGTGTATACACAGGCACTAGCAAAGCCATCAGCACTTGGTATTCTTTCCAGTGATGTTAATTGGGGTTTTGCCATTAAACTTAGTTTGAGCAGACTTAGGCCTCTCACGCATTCATTTGTACAGATTTACAATATGGAATTTAAATAAATAATATTTTCAGCCTCTTCAACTATACAAATGAATATTTGACACCCATCCAAATTTTTTTTGTGAGCTACCCAATGACCTCCCATCCTTAGACCTAGCTAGACCATGGGAATGAATTTGCTTTCAGAGGCATTTAGCATATAATTGCAAGGTGGATTGCCACCTGGATAAAAGAACCCAGAGGGGCTACAGATGTCAGGTGTCCAGTCAACCTTAAATAAACCAAAAACTGCACAGTACTGAAGATGGATGATCCAGCAGTGTCCAGCCTTGGATTTAGACAAGGAAAATGTCTGAAGAGATCACTATTGTTGGGGAGTAAAACAATGAAATTGCCTTCCTGTAAGTGGTTGTTTTTAATTAAATGGCATATTTGTAAAGTTGATAAAAGATATATAAATATGTGAAGGGTGGGTGTAATAGGACAAGGGGCAATGGGTGTAAGCTGGAACATAGGAGGCTCCATATGAATGTGAGAAGGAATTTCATCACAGTGAGGGTGACAGAGTCCTGGAATGGATTGCCCAGGAGACTTGTGGATTCTCCTTCTCTGGAGATATTTAAAACCCACCTGGGTATGTTCCTGTGCGACTTGATCTAGAGGATCCTGCTGTGGCAGGAGGATTGGACTAGATGACCTTTTGAGGTCCCTTCCAATCCCTGATGTTCTGTGTGAATCTCTGTGATCCCAAACTTTTCATCAGCTTTCTTCATAGCTAGCAGTGCAAAGGGGTGTGAAATGCTGAGGTTGTTTGGGTTTTTGGGGTTGGTTTTCTTTTTAGTTCTCTAGGCTTTCATTGTGAAGAAAAAACACACAGACAAGCAAGTAGAAGGCAGAGTTTCCAGCCTCCTAAACGTGAAAAGTCAGCCTGATGCAGGAACTTTCAGAAAACCTCATTAAACTGGTACATATATTGTATTTTAAAGTTCCCAAAAGCAAATGTAGCAGCCATCAAAAGCAAGAACAAATGCATATGGCTCATTAATACAAGAAAAAAACTCAATGCATAGAGTGGAAGTCAGAGTCATCATTTTAAAGTCTTTTGAGATACAGAGCCCACTAAATATCTAACATAAATTAAAGTCTCCCAATTGCATGGCTATTTCTAGTTCTCACTACAATCCTTTGTGTCCTTTACCCACTGGGAAGTACTATTCTGCTACAGGATTAATGAATTTTAATTAAGAAATCAAATTAGAAAAAAAACCTCTACATTTTGCTACTACATTTTGAAATTCACATGCTTCTTGCATGGAGTGGGAAGAGGAGACAAATTCAGGATGACAAACCTCAATTTGCATAGTTTTGAAGCTAAAGATGTAGAGTCATTCCAAGTCAATATGGACATACTAGTTTATCGTGTCCATGTACACTTGTTCATATACAGCACCATCCGATGCTTATGTGCTAAACAGAAATACTAACGTTATGCTAAAGTTGTTAGACAATCCGGCAAGATTTAAAATTAACTATGATGCAGAGTTGGGATTTAATCCGAGTCCTCAAGGATGTGACATTTCCATAAAGCTTAAAAAAAAACCTAAACCAAAAAAATCTCATAAATTTCAATCTTTCTGTGGTTGTGAAAAATAAAATGGTAACTTACTTAAAATAGCAAGAAGTAAGAGATTTATAGGTAAATATTTTGATATTAGTTTCTATTTTCATTGTTAACAGTGAGGCCAAATTCTGCAGTGCTACAAGTTTCCGCTCTTCGCTTTCCTCTGGCAGTCTGTCTGGTTAGTTCCACCCCTGTTCTCTGCCAGATGGAGCACGGAGAGGGAAATAACTGTCCCTGTCTGCCAGGGCACTGAAGACATGTCTAACCTGAAGTATGCGTATACTCCTTCCAGAGTGGAGTGGAGTTTTGTGCTATTAAGCACAAAAGAGGCCAGACATAATTTTCTTTGGTAATAGGATATCTTTACATCACTGCACTCTACTCAAACAATGTAAAGTGAATTGCTATAGCTGAGAGAGTGACCCAACGTGGCTGTTAAAACATTGACATTCACATGGAGTACTTCAGTCCCACTATTTCAGAAGGGGAGGCACTGTAGTGGGATAAGAGTTAATGTAGGCTAAAAAGAACAGACTTTTCCAACCAAACCCTGCCTCACACCCTTCTTTCACAGTGCTAGGAATTAATTTGTTTTCACTGTAGTGCCACTATTTCCAGTCGGGTTTTTGATTCCCAAATGCTATTTTTGAAAACCCAGACATGATATGAAACATGTCTAAAGCATCATTAATGTTTATAAATATGTGAGGGGTGGGTGTCAGGAGGATGGAGCCAGGCTCTTCTCAATGTCCTCTAGTGATAGGACAAGGGGCAATGGGTGTAAGCTGGAACAAAGAAGGTTCCATATAGATATGAGAAAGAACTTCTTCACAGTGAGGGTGATGGAGTGCTGGAACGGGCTGCCCAGGAGAGTTGTGGATTCTCCTTCTCTGGAGACATTTAAAACCTACTTCGTTCCTGTGAGACTTGGTCTAGGTGATCCTGCTGTGGCAAGGGGGATTGGACAAGATGATCTTTTGAGGTCCCTTCCGATTCCTGATGTTCTGTGATTCTGTGATCTGTTCTCTGACCCCACAATCTGCAGTTGTCTTCATGCAAAGGCAAGCATCCAGCAGCTAGCTTTTGATGCTCCTTGTATGTATCCTTTTGTTAATCGCTTCCTTCATTCTTCACACTTAAGAGGTCTTCAGCTGAAGCCTACCCAAAACAAAAAGGTAATTTGAAACCCACATTTCGGAGACAGGGAGATACACCGTGCAAAAGGGTCCTCTCAGAACAAGCAGCACACGACAGACATCTGTTACACACACAGCCTATACAGCATGCTGCTGTATACGCTGCCTACAGCCAAGACTCTGGCAGCAGGGCAAAACGACCAGCGGTGGTGCCAGTAGTTCTCTCCAGAAGCACACAAAGCTGTGAGGATTACAAAATATTTCCGCAAATGATAAAAGGGAAAATCTCAGCATACTCCTGCATTCCTGAAATTGAAAAGAAACTTGACTTTTTTTTAATTTACTGATTGTTTTCAAAAACCGATGCCAAAACACAAATGTTTCAAAGAGCTGCAAGGATAAGAAAGGATAATAGAACAATGCTGCAAAAAGGTACACAATATATATTACCAGTGCTGCTTCTGTGCCTTTTCTGCATTCTTAACAAATTCATCTACTCAAATCAATAAGAGTTTGGGGTATGCAAAGGATCTGGGACTGAGTTTAATTTTCATGCTAGTCAAAGCAATTTTTCTTCAATCTATCACCTACTGTATTTGACATATGGCTTTTCTTTCCATCAATAATTGACTGGTACATGCTTTGTGCTCCAGCGAAGGTAGATTTAATACACTGGACATCAGTGTGAGCTATTCTTGTCTTCTGAATGACAAATTTAATTTTTGTAAGCTGTATTGTACCATTGTTTCTACTAATTTCACATTCTTCACCAGCTCTTCAATTCCTTGTTTCATAACAAATGTTTTGCTTCAAGTGAACGAGGATGTTGAATACATCAAAGGTGCCTTGGCATCTCTCAATAGACTATGACAGCCTCCTTCGGTCTCCTTATTTCTTAATGTGGAGACACCCAGTGAAGCCACAAACACAGGACTGTGCTAGACAAACTTGGGAAAAGTGACTTACTGTTTTCTCAGTTATGTTACCTGTGCATTTTCATTGACCAGATTAAGTGGCCGAGGAGATTGAGCAATCTACCTAACCAGCTAGTGAAGAGATGCTCATGTTAATAGGAAGCATAACAGTCACCTTCCATTAGAGTTTTCTTGGTTGGTTTGGGTTCAAATGGATTACAGAATCATAGAATCACAGAATCATTAAGGATTGGAAGGGACCTCAAAAGATCATCTAATCCAGTCCCCCTGCCACAGCAGGATCACCTAGACCAAGTCACACAGGAACACCCATATTGTTTTCTAGAAGTTCTAAGCACCTGCTTTAAGATTAAAGTACCTTCCCCACTGTAAGTCACTATAGAATCATAGAATCAGTCAGGGCTGGAAGGGACCACAGGATCATCCAG
>JAOXOE010000001.1:74427988-74477172 GCA_028565055.1 Phoeniculus purpureus
CCCCGCCCCGCCACGGTCTGCACATGCTTCATTGGCCTCCCCCCTCCATCCATCTCCCTACCACGCATGTGTGTATGCACACACACACAGACACAAGTGGGACATTAATAAAAGCAGGCCAGGTTACGGAACAGCATAAAAGGACACTAATCTTTCTCGTTGCTCTATTGCTCACCAGTCTGCTTAGAGGAAGGTAGAAGATGAATGAGTGAGGGTGGATAGGAATGAAATGTAGTTTTGTTTGATGCGGTCTATTGAAAATTTGTCTTCTCCTGGTGCTTTTATTTGCCTTGTGTTTGCCTGTCCACTTTTATTCAAGTTACTTGAATGAGCTTACTTATTTTCCTCAGATGCTCTCTACTCTAGTGGAGCCAGGTTTCACAAGCTACTGGGGAAGAAATGAGTGTTGTGTTTGAGGTGACTAGAATAAATCTTTCTTTCCTCCTGTTTGGCGCACAGTGCTGCACTCTGAGGAGGCCTGAAATAGGAGAAACTGTACTGTTCTCCCTTTGCCTTCTGCTACTGTGTTACAGTTCACATTAAAGTCAACAGGAGGACTCCCAGTAACTTCACCAAGTTGGATTGGGGTTGCATTTGAGACCATTTTGTGTGCTTGCCTTAATATTTTAAGTGCACTTTCTTCATACACTGAGAATCTAGCAAGTGGAGAGCTTTTGGAGATAGTAGAGAGCTCCCACAGGGAGGGTTCCCACAGGGAAAAAAGCTCTTTTAGCTTGATACCAGTGAAGACAGCTTTGTAGCTAGCTAGCTGTGAAAAGCAGTAGTACACACAGGAAAAAAGCATCTTCACCTGTGGTTTTAACAGATTTACTTCATCATCCCTTGAAGGAGAGCACCTCAAGTGGCACCATCAAGGGCAAGCTCATGCTAGAAGCTGTTAAAGCATGTTCGAGGTTTAATTAAAAATCTTTATTGTAATTAGATGTAGGACCCCTGACTGCTATCAAAAGGGCAATTTAGTAGTGGAAAGCAGAAGAAAATGTACAGAGCATGATTAACATTGGCTTGTCACAGCCAGAAATAATCCCTCATTTTTCCTTGAGCATTTCTAGTACTTGAAGTATGTATTCTGGCATGCATGCATTCATTCATTGTTTTGAGGGCTGCTTTTACAGCTTTGCGAGCAATTCTGTTCTCTCACACTGCTTTTAAAGTTGTGTAGGTACTTCATAATGTTCCTGGTTTAAGTATGTCAAATAGTGAGCCACACTAATTTTTAGCAATCTGAAGATTATGAAATACCTGATCTTAATTTACTTTTCTTCTTTTTGAGTCTTTCAGGTCTATGTAAATCATTGCAGGAGCTAGAAAGGTATTCTTGCATATGCCTGGTATCCCTCTTCCTTTGATGAAATTCTAAAATTCCTACTAATGCCAGCTTCAGGAGCTGAAAAACTAACCAAGTTGTCAGTATGGAAATCTTTGTGATAAAAATCTTGAGATCCAGCAATGCTGCTTTACAGTTTCACCAGCTGTCTGGGCATAAAATTATTTTATATGATCAAAGCTTAACTTGACTAATGCACAAGTTGTCTTTAAGTCAGCTGTATTTTAAACTCATGTGCTAAACTGAAATAAACCCAACAAAACATGCAGGGTTTGGAGTGTTCCTTTGGTGTTTTTAAAAAAATATTTATTTAATTTCTATTTTATGTCTCATTTGCAATGTATTATGTCTAATTTGTGATGGTTCATTTGCAGATTTATCAAGAATTAAGATTTATGTATGAATATGTATTTCTGTCACAGTATTGACCTAAAATTAAATGCATTTATATACAACTGCCTAGTGTGTAGGCACTACACAGTAGTTGTCTTCTTCATGCAGAATTAATCACAGTAAATGTGAATTTTTGCTGTAGACTGCAACCATTATAATTCTTTAAATCAAAGATATGTAGGTATGATGTGGGAGACATAAATGGTTCCACAGAAACTGATCTGCAGGTAAATGCTGTGTATTCTGGCTGCAATACGCATATATGCTGTGCCCAGGAAACATTGCCTCTTTTGCAGCATTTTGTTGAGAAAAAAGCATGTATAAAAACATGTTTGAATGGTTTCACACTGATTAATCATATTCATTCTGGTGTATGGGGGATATATGGTTTGTTACTTAACTGAAGATTTCATAAACAAATATAGAGGTTTTTTCTTGAAGAATATTACTATCTTTAAGATCAGTCCATGAATGTTTAAAGACAGAACATTCTGAAGCAAGTAAGTGCAGCAGGGTCTTTGTGTGTTTTTAAACTGAGTGGTGAACAAATCATAAAGGCTTAACTTACAGTATAGTGCAGTAAATCATCTTGAGTCTAGCTTTATGCTTATGATTCTGTTCTAATTTGATAAAGAAAAAAGCATCAGAGGCTGCTCACTTGGTAGCACTTGAAGGGATTTAAGCTTAATTATACATTAAATGCAGATAGCTGAATTGAGATGGCTCAATAGTCTTGGATTGTATCTGCTTGTTTTGTATCTAAGAAGTTATTCCAAGTGGAAATTGCTAACTCCAAGCAGCTTCCTCATTAGAAGATCCAGATCATTGCTCCATCTTGATGTTGACAATATTTGTAAAAAGCTCAGCAAGGCTGGTAGTTTGCTATAAAATAACATATGAACAACAAATATAGTTCTTCTAAGTCTGAAAGGTAAGGAGGAATTAATAAAACATTTTTTCTGATTTTGAAAACTGTAGTCTGTCCCAACACTTTATCTGAAGTTGGCTATAAAATCAAAAGCCATACTACTTCAAACTCAGCATCTGAGACCCTGAACCAGCTGATCTAGCTTTGAAGTTGAGTCTGACTTGGAGATTGGCTCTGCTTTCCATGGAGAGCTGGACTAGATGACCTCCAGAGGTACTTCTGAATCTAAAATATTCCGCAATTCTCTGTTGACTGATACTCTATTCATACCTGATGCCTACCCCACTCTTTCAATGTGTTCAGAATGCCTTGAACTTGTTAACTGCCCCTCACAGTAGACCCAGATAGTCTTTTAATGTGTGCTCCCTTTTAGAAATGAACCACTTATTTTAACCTCAGACTTCCCAAGGCCACGCTCTGTGACAACAGTAGGTCTAGGACTCTTGTTCAGTAGTCTTGATCTTTTGGTATGACGTAGGCTAAAATTTCAGCCACCTTTCTCCAAACAGCTACAAGAACACATTTTTTGTGTAATAAATGAAGTTTGTTGGGGTTTATCTGATCAGGTCAAGAGCAACATGCACCTTTATAATTGATAATACTCTTTCAAAAGAAAAATAAAGAAGATTTCTAGCATTCGTGGGTTATGGTTACTGCTGATGTTCATTGCAATATTAAATCAGTTATGTATGCTGTAGCTTTAAGTCTTGTTTATTAAATAAAGAACTCTTGCACCAGTAAGTTAAAAGATGTTCCTTGTGCTAGAGATAAGTGGATAAATATTTTATGAGATTTTATATTTAGAATCATGTAGAGAGTAACCTTGCCTCTCTTACTGATTTGTGGACAAAGATGCCCAGAGAAGATTGAAGGTGACAAGTAGGAGGTGGGTTAAAGTCAATAGACTGCATTGCTTTATGTGATTTTACTTGTTCCCCTCTGTAATGCAAATGCCATCATTTTGATTAAGTACACCTTGAGCAAATTTAAAGGCTAATTGTTTTTCTCAAGGAACAATGAAGAGTTTTGAAAAATGCAAGATTGCCAGTTTGTTTAAAGAACATTGGTAACTGTGGGGAATACTTACATTCCTATTCCAAAGTGAAGCATACTTCATCCTTCAGATGGCTAAAATGCAGTAGTAGTATATATAGAAGAGGTCAGAAAAGGTCACCCTTGCTTGAAAAGCTTGTGTAATTAATCTCCCACACTTCTCTTTTGAGGATGTAATTCTAGGATTACCAAGTTTTTGTGAGGATCTTGGAGTTACAGGTGTGCATGTTTCAGAGTTTTCCTTCTTATTGAGTGAATGAATATCCAGTAAATAAAAATGCTGTGAATCCAGTAGAAGAAATGCATGAGTACATGCTGTACTATTTTGTGAATGAATTATACATGACATGATATTCTGTGATGCTGTGCTTCTCTGGAAGCCTTCTGTTGGCAAAAGTGCTATGTATTGCATGTTGCCTTCAATAATAAAGTTGTATGTAGTGGCACCACTTAACTCTTTATCTGATGATGCACTGCATTTAAAGAGTTTTACTCCATTATTTTAGAAGTAAATGTAGGCTATGGCTGAGAGAGCAGCTGTGCAGCCACCCCCCCAACACACCACCCCCAAAGTGCATGTATTTTGTATAAATAAGGAATGTAAGCTTTAATCTTTGGGAGAGATGTCAGTGGGCAGATGAGCAAGCACCTGCTACACTTCAAGTTGCTTGTACATCTGTAAACCATTAGACCATTTTGTTACCTTGAAAAATCTGTCTCCTTTGCACAACAGTAGTACTGCTTACTGTATTTTAGTGTTTTTGTTGTTCAGTCTGTTCTATAGAGAGGGGAGATAAAATTTGTGGTGGAAAGATTGAGTTCAGCAGTGTTGGGGCCACACGTGTTCTGATGAACACAGCAGCTGAAATGGAGACAGGTGAAATAGAGACATCAGGCAGATTAATGCAGGCTGTATTTTATGTAAAACTGCTGCAGAGATCATCCTGAGAAACTGAGACCATTTCTGCTTTGTGTGTTGCTCACTTCTCTGGGAACAAAGCTGTCCCCACCGTGCTCAATGGTGTCTTCAAGTGGAAGGCAGATTTGCTCTGCTTGCTATTGAAAAGTGAGTGTGTCTGTACAATGACTGCCTGATTATTCCTCTGGCCTAGCGAGCATGGCTTTCCCAGGCTGAGGAGGGTCAGTATTAGAATACCTACTGCCTGGAATTTTCTGCTTCTGACTGTCTTCCCTGGAATGGAGCTGTCCATCTCTCATCCCTGTTTTCTTACTGTGTGTTGCAGTTTGAAAATTACCAGAATTCTCAGATGTATAGATTTGTGCTTTCATGAGGGAAAAGGTGCATTTCGCTTTAAGAGAATCGTCCCAGGTACCTGCCCTGGGAATGTGTGGGCTAGCTGACAAGATAAAAGAGGCTGATCACTGTGGCCCTGTCTCTTTTGGCTGGGGTCTTCCTCCCAGGCACACCCTGCCCCCTACCTAGGGGTGGGTGGGGAGAATGGAGATGGGATGCATCCTCAGCCCTGAAGCCCTTCTGTACGTGGCGGGGAGGGGGTGGCAGCTTTGCTTCCCTGGGCCCCTGTTCTGCCTTGGTTAGGCGGTGGGGAAGACAGCCTAGCTGCGGCTTGCTGTGGCTCTGCTGCCCCCAGCCTTGCTTCCTCTATTGGAGACAGGATGGAGGGGTCGCAGTGGGCTTGCTGTACTCCTGTAGATGGCACGGTGGAGACCGGTGGCCCGGCAGCGCCAGCTCTGACCTGACCCCAGTGCCATCTGCTCGATCAGCATTTTGCTGGAGAAAACTGCGCTGGAGAATTGAAGAGTTCGCAGGCTAGACAGCCGAGGGTACTGGTGTCTGCAGATGACAATGGTGATACATGAATAATAGCAAAGGTGGTGGTACCCGTCTCTACTTGACTGCCATGTTCTTTCCCTAGTTTTCTAATGTAAAAAAACCAAGAACCAATACGATTGTAATCTCCCATTGTATTTTTCTCTGAATGTGCGATGGCATGAATATGTGATGTCATATTCTCTGAATATGTGATGACACAGTTTCTAGTTTGTGTGCGCTAACTTGCTTAACCTTTTCTTCTTTTCTAGATACAGTTATAGAGTTAATAAATCCTTTTCCATTTTCCCTAAGCTATCCATTGTCTGGCAAATCTCGAGGTCTCATTGAGACCTAACTGCTTTGTTTTCTTTGTGTTTAATTGAACCCACTACACTGTGGAGAAAAGGTAAAACATAGAAGCCCAAGCAAGAGGAACACAAATCTGCAGGTGACTGCTAAGTACTTTTTCCTCAAAAGTGAGAGACATCCTTGAGTCTCAGGTGCCTTACAGTAATGCTCAGCATATTTGTTAAGCCCACCTGTGATCAATAAGACTGGGTTACTGAGGGCTTTGTCCCACGTGCTGCATGAATGATGCTGTCAGTATATAAATCTCAGAAGCAGCAGAAAATAGTTTTGTCTCTTCCACAAACGGCTTCTTTTTAACATATCTCTGACCTCACGTAATTATTTCATGTGTTCAAATTCCTGTCTTTTGAAAGAAACCCTTGGTGTAGAGTGTTTGAGTCCTGTCTTAAGGAAATTATGCATTCAGCTACAGCTGGCTGGTTCCCACAGTACTTGTCATGCTTTTTAAGTGTCTAAGTAACTTGATGATCCACATGCACAAGTAATTTTCATCCTTTAGAAAAATCTTAATCCATTTTTAAAAACAGAAAATGTAAAAGGCAGAGTGTGTCTCCACAGCAGCCAGTGGCAATAAACTTACTATGCAAAGTGACAACAAGCAGAAAGTATTTATTGATTGCAATTTTCATACAAGGCTTTGGTCTGGAATGCTGTGGCGAGAGCAACTTGCCAGAGGTTTGATATAGCCAGAAAGCGCTTCTTTCTACACCATGCAGAAGTGAATGCTATCAAGTCTCAAAAGACTATGCTTGTGGTGCTGGCTGTACAAGAATCATTAAGGTTGGAAGACACCTCCAAGATCAAGTCCAATTGTCAACTCTATGCCACCATGCCCACTAAACTGGAACAAGTATCTTATGGATTCTGGAATTCCCAGCTTTAGCCAATATCGCCTTCATCTAGAGCAGATTCATATGAGCAGCTCCCTAAAAACCATCATTACCATCATCTCAGCTTGGGTAAGGTTCCAGAAGATAACTTCTCCATGGAATTTTTATGTAAAAACCTAATGGCTACTGTGGTACTCACTTTTACTTCAGTATTTCAACTGAAATCAATGCAGCTTGATCTTCCACAGAAATTTGTGCATCCAGTTGTGCTGAAGAAATAGGTAATCTTATGACTGTGCATCAAATGCACTGTTTGAAACTAGATTCTGCCTTTGTATTTTTACGTCATCACTACATGTTTTTAAACCTTGATTGGGTATTTGATGGATAAGTTTATAAATGCAGAAATAGTTTTGAATATGAAGCAATTAGGAGTATTTTCACTTATTTATCTTAGTTGATTATTATGACATTCAGTGGATGATATTTAATTTCTTATGCATGGGTGCCTCAGCCTTCTATGCTTTACTTGACATCTTCTTTCAAAGTCATTGTTCTTAACTTTAAATGCCGTATTACAATTCCTAAGAATATTTATTGGCCAAGGGCAGGCACGTAAGTGGAAGCTTTGCAGTGCCTCCAAAAACCTTACCTAAGAGTGATACTGTGCTTTTTTTCTTACCAAGGTTTTGTTTTAGGCTAGAAGTCAGTCAGTCATTCCCTTAACAGCCATCTCTGTGAGGAGAGGACTCAGTGGAGAACTACTGTATGAAAGGAAAGAATAGTTAATTGTTTCTTGGGAGGTTAATTCAGTTCACTTGTATTATCTGAAATATATATTCTACAGTACGACTTTATGTCCAACACTTCTTTGAATGTAGAATATCATGTAGATAAAATATTTATTTTGAGAGGAACCTGCTGAAAACTTGAAATCTGCGACAGTGCTTGCCTTTAGCATTGCTCCTTGTTGAATATATACCTAGTTGTTAAACATTTTTGAACTTTGAGATCTTTTCTCATTCCTTTTATGCCTTTTCCTGATTTTATGGTAGTACTGAAGTATTATTTTGCCCAAGAAACAGGGTGGATATTAAGGCTCAAGCCTTATCTCATTTGATTTATGGGGAAGAAGGGAGGAGAGTCACACATATCAGCATGCAATTAACACTGTGCATGTGGGTCATTAAGAACGGGCAGAATTTCCAAGGAGTAGTGAGACTAAGTTATCCTTACAAGAAGACACTGACTTATATACGAGGAATTAACTGAAAAGAAATATTTTCATCATTTTCTCAGCATTTTTGGGGGGTTTTTTGTTTGACTAAAGATGGTAATGTTAATAAACTTTACACCATATATCTTTTGAAACTATGTGTTAAGTACCTAGGTCCGTATTTATATGCATTTCTAAATATTTAAATCCACATCCGTAAACTAACAGGCAGATTGCTGTAACAAAAATTACACAAACACTATCATCATATAACTGCAGTATAAATGTTTCCCGTGGCTATAGACATAGTCATGTCTCTGTGCAGAAACATGTTTGGATTTTCAGACTTGAAAAGTATGTTTTAAGTGAGGCTTTCCTTAAGAAATCTGTCTTGAATTGCTTAATGGTTGTTAACAATGTGTGAGTTCCACTTGTTCAGTGTAATCATAAAAAAATCTCAAGTTATGCTTTAGTTGACTCTACAGTTATAAAGCAGCAAAGCAGTTCAGAATGACTCTGAGATGATAGTGCTTTTTAAAATCTAAGATGTTTTAAAGATTAGTGAGGGTATGATTTTACTAGTTCTTACCATTTTTCTTAGTGGATCTGTAGTGCCAATAAACAGTAGGATGTGCAGTGAAAAACACTGATGTACATTTTTAAAGTGTAAGCAAATTGTGTCTTCAATCCAGGAAACTAATAGTCATTGTCTGTAAGGTCTCATTTTGCTTGTGTTTGCACATGTTTCTATCTCTGTGAGAACAAGTAGTCTCACCGAAGTACTGAGGCTCCTGAACTGAGTGTAGTAACTTATCTGCAAGGCTGGTGCATCCCTGGAAATGGTCCTAGCTTATTTTTTATGCTCTCAAGTAGGCTTATGATTCCTGACTGTGTACCAGTAACTATGTAACAGAGCAATCTGCTGTTCCCATTCTGATGTTGTATGTTATAAATCTCTCCTGGGTTGTCGGAGGAACACTAGAGGTTTTATTATAGAAAACTGTTTGCTGTTATGTTGTTGTAACTGTCTAACTTACAGGCTGTTCTTACTTCAGAGCTAGTGAATACATTTTCTCTGAATGTTTCTTCTCTTTTGTATAAAGTCCAGTGGCCTGGATTATTTTCTTTAAAAAGTCATTGCTGTTAAGTATAAGGCCCATGCAGAAGTGTTTACCTCCCTAATCTAAGTTGTAATTTGTCACTCTATGAAATGTCATTCGGAATTAAAACAAATCCAGAAACTTAGAAGACATTTTTCTAAGATGACAAGGAGCCTTAAATACATATTTTCCCCAGTAGGCAATGTAAGAGACATCAGCACAATATTCTTTGTGCACTAATGTCTTACCTTTGTGATGTTCCTTCACCAGAATTTCTTCCAGATGCAGCTCAAGGCAAAGTCTTGTAGCATTGTATGCTCTTGTGAATGCAGTCTGGAGCTAAAGTAAAAAGGCAATGCCCGAATCTCTTCTAGCAGCGAGGAACGTTAAGTGGAGACCCTCACTTTTGTCCTACTATCAATATCACTGAGTAGTTTGTCTTAGTCAATAAATTAATGTTTTTAATTAAGTCAGCTCTTTTTTAGTTGAAAGTGTAGGTGTCTTCCAGCACTCATTTGTCCTTTCACCTCCCATATCAGTAGTACAGTAAGGTAGCTTGTTTATTTTTTAACCTTTCTGAAATCCATAGATATCTCTGTCCTGGAAGTTGAACTATATTCTAGCCCCATGCTTATGTCATCTTGCTTTAGTTATTTTTACTTTTTTGGTTGTCTTGCCAATGTTGTTGTAGAAGGCAATAGGATACTCAATACTTTCTCTATTTAGCTGCTACCCCAGTGTTGCACACCTTTTGTTTGCATTAGACTTTGGCATCTGGTCAATGTGAAGATAACATTTAATATCTTATTGTTTATAGTGGATTTCAAAAATTCTAGTTTCTGAGTTTTCCCATCTGGCACTTTGATTTATTTCATCATTTTTGTATGGCTTTTAACTTTGTGGCAGTATGGATTTATGGGTCTAGTCTTTGTATCTGTGTAATTTTCTAGTGTAAGGATTCCTTTCATGGTATTCCAAAGCACTCCGTTCTGTTTATTTATTGCTGTATTTTACATCTGTAATGGACCCTGATATTGGAAGAATACTTTCTAAATCACCGGTATACTAATCACTTGGTGTTTCTGAAGGATCACGTCAACATTAAAAACTACTCTTTATAACATTCCTACTTAAAATCATATTTCTATCCCAATAATGGTTCAGCAGTGGGCCACACAGCAAAGGGGCATTAGAGATTGCATGCTGATAGGAGGAGAATTAGAGATTGTTCCCAGCCTTGGGTTCCGAATCAGAAAGGAAACATAGTGAAATGGCTTGGAAGGTTGAGTACTTAGTAATTAAAGTATTGGTAAACAACATGCCTGGATTTCTAAAAGGAATGAAAATAAATGTAGGCATTTGCACAGACATCCCTTTAAAATAGCTCTCTTTTTTAGCAATGCTTTTATAGCTTTTCTGTTCACTTTCTTCTTTTAATCTCCCTCATCCTCTTTCATAGAGTATATATGAAGGCTTTTTTTGATGCTAGCTGCCTGCCAGCCTTCCATTCCCAAACCCCACAGCTGCACAGTTGGTATCTTCAGCAGTTTAGATCCCTCTTGAAACTGGATGAACTGGTTTTTGAAACGCTGACTTTTCTAAGAAAATGTTCATTTTTGTTGTTGCTCTTGATTTAGAGATCTTACAGTTACTAAAATAATTCTGGAAATAAATAGTCTTATTTTCTTGGAACTATGCAATACATTTTGACATTCTATTCTGACTATCTTATGAGCATTGATGTTTTCAAAGTAATGAGAGATGCATTGGCTCCATAGTTCCTTTTCCCTTAAGCTGATTTTAGACAATTTTTCTCAAAGTACTAAATAGTAGTGATAAATAGTAAACAATGATCTCATTAATTTTCTTGATACTCACTATTAGAGAGAGATGAGGTCTTACACACTTTTGCAAAGAGAAACCACACAAAACCTGTGCCTTTATAAAATCCTACAAAAGCTCGTAAGGTAGAGCTTAGATGTTTAATAGACACATGATGACCATCAGCTTGCAAATGGATTTTAGTCTGTGTGATTTAGGACTGTGAAGATGTTGCTTATAACTGCATCCATCGTGTGAAAACAACTAGAAAATACACTAGACCAAATCCAGAAGTTGTTTCTGGGGGAAGGAAAGGAAAACTGACACTTTAGGATAACGTGATGTTTTAAATCTGACTTCAGATTTCACTTCCTCTGTGTCTAATGATCGTTACTGAGTTTATAATAAGAACTTAATCTCTTTTAGTTTTGAATGTTTATTTTACTTTTTAAATTCCTTTGACCATCTCCTTCCTTTCCCTTAGTTTTGTTAGGTGTATTATATAGCCCTGGCTCTTCCCAAGTGACAAGTGATGCACCTGCATTAATTTCCCTTCATATGTCATTGTAATCAGCTCAAGCAGGGAGTTGACTTCCACTGTCGTCTTTGAGAAAGTTATGATGGACTAGGGGTCAACTAACATATGATAGCCTCAATTCCTTATTCTAAATTGAACAAAAACCAGGGAACCAAACTATTTAGTCTTCCTTGAGCCAAAATCCCAGAAAGATCAACTAAGCTTTGAGAAAATGTGGGAGGTTGTGGCACTTTACTCCTGAGTTGCGTCTGTTGTATAAAGTTGTTTCACTAATTAGAGGAAAAAATATGCTAAGCACAGGTGGGTGCTGGATTCAGCCAGGGTGTTCCTCATATTTCAGCCTGGAGAAAAGAAGGCTCTGGGAAGACCTTCTTTTGACTTTCTAGTATCTGAGTGGGGCCTACATGAAGGTAGGGGAAGGTCTTTTCAAGAGGGTTTGTACGGATAGGACAAGGAGCAGTAGGTTCAAGCTGGGGAAGGATAGGTTTAGGCTGGATATTAGAAACAAATTCTTCAGTGTGAGGGTGGTTGATGGCCGGAATGGGCTGCCTGGGGAGGTGGTGGGGGCCTCATCTCTGGAGTCATTTAAGGTCAGACTTGCTGAGGCTCTGAGCGTCCTGCCCTAGGTAGAGTTGACCCTGTGTAGGGAGGTTGGACTAAGTGACCTCTAGAGGTCTCTTCCAGCCTAGAACATTCTGTGATTCTATAGTCTGCTGTTTTTGTCAGGCCTATGGGCATATTTTACTGAAAGTGGATTTTTTTCCTCCCCTCTCTTTTTTTCCCCACAGACTGGCAGATAGCTACTCTTGCTTTGCTGTTGGGTGGTGCTGCCATTATCCTGATAGCTTTCCTAGTTGGATTGATCTCCATCTGTGTGGGTTCTCGGAGGCGGTTCTACAGACCAGTTGCAGTGATGCTCTTTGCTGCAGGTAAGCAGATTACCAGCACCATTATGAAAATTTCATGAGAGCAGCTTCACTTTTGTGAAGGAAGACATGCTTTGTTCTGCATACTAATGCAGAGGCATTTGGTTTACTTCTGTGTTAACTCTGGTGAGGTTTATCAGAATATCTCCTCTGCATGGCATTTAATAATTTTTGCAGTTGCACAATCATAAGTTCACAAACAATTATTTATTTGCATTTTATTTATTATTCTGTGAAGTATGTGCAGTAGGGGAAACTACAGAGAGTAAATCTCAAAGTACCATTTTTAATCTGCAACTTTGTGCTGCTTGATGTCCTCATCTTAATTCTTTATGCAAATTATTTTCTTATTTTAATGTTCTTCTCTTTCCAGTTTTAAAACAGGAAAATTAATTCCCAGATGTGAATTCTTGAAGCAGTACACGTGAAAATAAATAGGATTATGTTGCAAGGTGTTTATATATGCCCCTGCGCCACGAGGAATTAATTTCTCTGTGTCAGCTTGCTTACCTACTTACTAATTTACCAAGGTGTCACAGCGTAGTACTCATTTGGTTTTAAAAACATGGAAATGGAACAGTTTATATAAACTACCACAAAATCTTAAGGGAGACCTATGCATTTGAATCCTCTGTAAGACTGGTCCAGTGAGGAATAATTACAATATCAAATAATCTCCTTCTGTACATTCTGGTGTTTGGAGGCTTAGTCAGCATGGATGTTTCTGTTTCTCCTGAGATTCACCAAGCCTGGATTGCCTTCATCCTGTCACTCATACCTGCACTGGAGCCAGCAGCTTAAGCTCCTTCTGATAGCCTATAGTGAAGAGGATGACAGAACACAGACTTCGGGATGTATTAAAAAAAGCCCCTTACAAGGATGTGAATGATACTCACATCCAGCATTTTCTGGATTTTTAGGAAGTTAACAAAGCTGCAGGAATGCTCCTGCTGCCCCCTGCTGTTAACTTTACCATGGCTGAGCTGCAGCACATCAAGATCGACTTTTATTTCACTGACTCACAGAACATTAGTGATTGGAAGGGATCTCGAAAATCATCTAGTCCAACCTCCCTGCCACAGAAAGATCCCCTAGATCAAGTTGCATAGGAACATGTCCAGGCTAGTTTTAAACGTCTCCAGAGAAGGAGATTCCATAAAACCTCCTGGGCAGCCCATTCCAGCGCTCCATCACCCTCACTGTGAAGAAGTTCCTTCTCATATTTATGTGGAACCTCCTATATTCCAGCTTACACCCATTGCCCCTTGTTTTATCATTAGATGACACTGAGAAGATCCTGGCTCCATCCTCTTGACACCCACCCTTTCCATATTTATAAACATTAATGAGGTCACCCCTCAGTCTTTTTTCTAAGCTCAAGAGACCCAGCTCGCTCAATGTTTCCACATCAGGGAGATGTTCCACTCCCTTCCTCATCTTGGTGACTTTGTGCTGGACTCTCTCAAGGAGTTTCATCTCCTTCTTGAACTGGACACAAGATTCCGGATGTGGTCTCCCCAGAGCAGAGCAGACTAGAGGGGTAGGATAACCTCTCTACTACCCCTTTTCTAATCCACCCCAGGATGCCACTGGCCTTCTTGGCCACAAAGCCCTTGCTGGCTTATGGTCATCCTGCTGTCCATCATGACCCCCAGGTCCCTTTCTCCTCTACTGCTCTCCAACAGGTCATTCCCCAACGTATGTTGGTCCCTGAGGTTGTTCTTGCCCAGATGCCAGACTCTACAGTGCTCTTGCTATACTTGATAAAATTTCTCCCCACTCAGCTCTTCAGCCTGTTCAAGTCCCAGTGAATGGTAGCACAGCCTTCTTTGCTCAAGAGATGTTGGTAGGTTATATCTAACTTGCTTTTAGGACATAAATGCAAATAGGGTCAGAATTCCTAAGTGGAAATTGTATCTTTTTGTTCTTTATATGGCATTATTTTTGAGGTTCAATGAAGGAAAAGGCACCAACGCCATTATTTTAAGATTTAGTATTAATTTAGTATTAATTCTGTGGTTATCGAGCACGCTGGGTTGTTAACTTAGAAGGAAATGGGATCACTGTAGTGGTTTCTAATTTGGATTTTGACAATCTTTGCATTACTATACAATGTTATGAGTATTTATTCAGCCATGCACTGCCTCTTTTGCCTTGTTGCTTATTTTGTATAGCGCTAAGGTTGTACCAAAAAAGGAAACATCTTTGCCCAAGAGAAAGATTCCTCTAATCCTGCTGCTTATCTTAAAGCTTAATCTTTTCTCCTCTGCAAAAAGGTATTGCTAGTCCTTGCTAGAGAATGTTGGAAGCAATAGGGTTTAATAAGTACTTGGATCAAAAAGAAATACATATTGATGCCTTAGCTCATGAGTGGTGTTCACCTCTTTCCTTTGCCTCTGTGTGTGTGTGTGCACATGCACTTTAAATTGCCATGACCCGAAGCCTATAAGAAGAAAGATGATGAGGCAAACATAGCCTGCCTCATTCTTCTTCCTTATCTGGCAAAACTGAGGGGAATCCTTTGGGGGTTTGACACTGACATGGTTAGTGTAATTTCCTACAGATTGTATCTTTGGTGCCAGCTATTTTTAGAGGCGAATTTGGACTGGCATATCATGAAAGAATTATGGAAAGAATTCTCCTGCTGACTAGGGAAAAGCTAAAATTTCAGCACAGTGGAATTTGTACTGTTCATAAATTCAAACCTTCACCTGCGGATTTCATAGAAGATCTTTGCCGATAAACCCTGTCTGGACCTGTGAATCTGCTGACAAGATCAAATATTCTCTGGGACTCTGGTTAGGAGTCTACCAGCTGCCTCTGGAATAAGGATACAGGATAAATTGCCTGGAGACATTTAATGATGTTTGTGGGTGTCAGGTAGGAAACATCACTGTGTAGGAGAGGGGACAAAATGACAAAATGTTTTCCAGGCACTTTGAAATTGAAACAGTTTGCTCCAGGCATTTTTTCTTCTAGTTTTCATATATTTTTATTTTCAACACCCCCCCCCCCCTTCCCAGCTTCAGGTTTCAGTTAGCAACTCTGTAGGTGAGGAAGATTGACTGACTAGGGCTGGAAGAGATGAGAAAGGAGAGGCAAAAAAAGAAAAAGAATTCAACCCAGATACTGAGAATAAGCTATCAAATGATCAACAGATGTGACTGTGCTTTAAATACATACTGCCAGCTCTGTGTAATGTGTTAAGGGACAGGAATACCTCAAGTAATGAAGAAATGTGGAGCATACAGAGAGGCAGTTGTGGCACACTCTTGTATGGAGCTTCTTTGGCTCATACGGCTCTTCCTAGCATTTTTGGCCTAGTAGAGGTCACTATCATACCTAATTGTTGGTGTGGCTGGCCCTGAAAGCTGCATCCTCAAAGTACAAGCCACAAAATTCTCACTGTAGGAGTCTGTGGTTACCAGATAACTGAGTGCTACCTGAGAATTTAGGTGTAGAAATTGTTACTGGTCAAAATCCATCAAAGCAAACAACAAAGGTAATTGTAAAGGATTTGCTTTCTAGGGCTATGCTTTAATAATTTTAACAAAGTTTAGAAGAATAAGCCATTGAGGTTAGTAAACATTTAATATATTTCACAAGATGGTTTTACCTTTTTACGGAAACAGTAGCTAAGTGAAAGAATTATAGATGAGAGTAAAAATAAGAGTGGCAGATAATACTTAGAGAATACTTAGACGATGTCTCTTTCTGTTCTGACAGCATCCGAGCCGCCCAGAGTTCTGTGCCATTGCGTATTTTCCTAATTGTGTGGAAAACAGAATAAAACCCTACATGTCAAATTTTACAGTGACGTTAGGAGAGATGGCAGGTACATTGGGGGACAGAATTTGATTTTAAGAAATTGATAGAATTCTCTGAAAAAGTAGGACTGACTTCAGTAGGATGCAGTGCTACAGTGCAGCAGAAAGACTTATACCATCCATCAAAAAACTATTGATAGGAAAGACACTGTGTTGTTCATATAGTCCAGCCTTCTTGTTGAGGCAAGGCAATAGCTAATACTAGGTCATTCAGCTTTGTTTGCACCAGTCTCAAAGAGTTCCAATGATGATGATTCTACAACCTCTGCAAATATCTTGTCCTGGTTCGGTAATATTCTCCTTTATGTAATTTTTTCTTTCCTGATGTTCATCTGAAACTGAGACTTGTGTCCATTGCTGTTCTCTTAGGTTGCTTGGCACTATGAAGAGTGGTTTTTGTATCATTGTTGCAGCTAGATTTTCAAGTAACTGCAGGCTGGTTTTAATTGCTCCTTGACTGCCTCTTCATGAGTCTAAATAAACCTAGTGGTGTCATCCTCTTCAGAATCCCAGAACAAGTAATCCTTATTTTCTTGTCAGCCCTATGGACCATAGTCCATTCACCTTGGATTGGTGAATTCATCTTCACTGCCAGTTGCTGCTTTAATCTTCATGTGCTTGGAGGTGAACTCCAAAATGACCTTCTTCATAATGTTTGCAGAGTATGAATTGTGGCTGACCAACTGTAATTCTGTGGATTTTTCACTTCTAGCCTTTTTTTTTTTTTTAAGAGGGATGCAACATTGATCTTTTGCAAGTAATCTAAATATCTCTGATCACTATGAGTTTTTTCAGAGATGATAGATAGGTCATGATCACATTGGCCAATTCTTTCACCACCCTTGAAATTCTGTCTGTCCCATAGGTACAGATGCAAATTTAAGTGATCTCTGACTTGTTCTTCTGCTGCTAACACGTTCCAAACCATGTGAGAAGGGATCATGGTGTATCACCAGTCACTGGAATAGCTTCTGTGTCAATCATTGAATGATTGTGTTTTCTGAACTTTATTTTGCAACTAATGTATCCATGGAAATTGTTACTTTTGTTGCCATTTATGTAACTTAACCACAGAAACATTTAGGTTGGAAAATATCTACACAAGATCATCAAGTCCGACCTTTAACCCTACTCTTGTCTTTACCACCCCTACAAAATATCTCTAAGCACTTCACCTGTATGACTTTTAGACACATCAAGGGTTGGTGACTCAATCACCTCCCAGGGCAGCCTGTTCCAGTGCTTTACAACCCTCTCAGAGAAAAAAGTTTTCCGATGTCCAGTCTAACCCTCCCTTGGATGTAGCTGTAGGCTGTTCCCTCTAGACTTACCATTGTTTACTTATGAGAAGAGACCAACACCTACCTCTCTACAATGACCTTTCAGATGGTTATAGAGAACAATAAGGTCTCTGGTCAGAGAGACTGGTTCTTCAGACTAAAGAGTCCCAGTTCCCTCAGCCGCTCTTCGTAAGACTGGTTCTCCAGGCCTTTCAGCAGCCTAGCTGCTTTCCTCTGTACCTGCTGCAGCACCTCAACATCCCTCTTGTACTGAGGTGGCCAAAACTGAGCACAGTACTCGAGGTAGGGTCTCACCAATGGCAAGTAAAGGGGCATGATCACTTCCTTAGAGCTGCTGGAAACACTATTTCTAATACAGGCCAGGATGCCATTGGCCTTCTTGGCCACCTGGGCAGACTACTGGCTCATATTCAGCTGCTTGTCAGTATTATGGATTTGGTGAAATCATATTTGTTCATGGTATTCCTGAATCAATAAGTGGGTAAAGTTTTCCTGTTCCCCTCTTCTTGGCAGCCCCTCCAAAAAAAAAGTGATTGAAATTATATTTTCCTAGTTTCAAAGTATTTTTTGTGATTTCTGTATGTTTGATATGATGACTACATGTAATTGTGTGTATTTCATGTAAAAGGAATAAAACTAGCATGCCTGCTCTGTTTTATTGCATGTGTCATAGTGCTAGGAATTAAAAATGTGTCTAAACTTGAATAGTTTAGTTTGACATGACTCATCTTCTTTGGGTAGCATTTGGAAGTGGAATTTTTTAGAGATTTCTTTTGCAGCCTTTTTTTTCTACAGGAAAAGACTAGCACTTCTAAAGAAGGGTGGTATACACATTTCTCATAAATAGGTCAACGTAGCATGGAGTTCCTTTAAACTCACCAGAAGCAGATCAGTAGTTGCAAGCATTGTTTTAAACAACTTGTTTCATTATACTGGTCATTTTTCATAACTTTTTCTATTTTCTGTTTTTTCTAGCCTACACAGGTTCCACTCTACGGAGGTGAAATAGTGACAGGAGACAGAAATAGTGCAAAGTTATGAGAGTGTTCTGCAGAGTGGCTCTTTACACTGGCCAGTTGCTGCCAGCCTGTTATTTGAGTTTTACAGTAGTGTAGCTGAATCAGTAGTAGCAAAAGAAAGCTCCCTCACTATAAAAATGTCTAAAATACCTGTTGTGGGTGTTGCTGCTTTAGCAACATGTTCCTTTTCTGAAATAATCACTTTTTGATTTTGTTTTGACAAGTCCAATCTGTAGATTAAAATTCAGCATGCTTTGTAAGGTAGATTGAAGGAAGGTGGAGAACTTCCTCGGATGACACTGGACATGCACATGCATATACACAGCAGATTGTCTGTTAATTCTGCAGAGATGCTTCACCAGCCAGTTCAGGAAGCCACTGAAAAATGTGCCACTCAACTTAGGAAATCCTTTTTTACTCTGAAGATGTGTCTGAAAGCTGAGCATATGTTCAGGTGGTTTGGGAGGTAATGATGCTATCATTATACAGAATTGGAATGCATAATCTTTTCATAAAAGTAGGTGCTTCCACTAGTGTGCCATGTCAAAATTTCCCCAGTGATACACTGCTTTATGAGCTCACAAAGACTTATATTAAAATACAATAACACAAAGAAACACTTCAATAACATTTGGATTTAAAAAGTCCTGTGGATTTTGGTATCCACATCAGAAGATCCAAGCATTATTCAGATTCTTAATTTCAAGTAAGATTCTAACAACTTGTCTGTAGGCTAAGACAGAGGAGGAAGACATTTCCAGTGAGTGTTTTGTAAAATGTTATCACCGAAGGTTTAATGAACACTGGAAATCATCCATACCAATCCCATCTAGAGGACAGGCAAGAGTTAGTCTCTTAAAGAGACGTTCAGTTTGATAACACTGAAGAGCCTGTCTGGAAATGAAAAGGCAAATGACAGATTTTGAGTGTGAAAAGTGTTCAGCCGGTAGCAGAATGTAATTAACATTCTTTTATTTTCCTATCACTTCTGTGCATCATTTCCGAGGCCCAGAGCCTGTTATCCACTGGTGGTTTATATTGGCGTTGGCATCGTAACAATTCTCTAAAATAGAGTTTGTTCTTCTTATGATACCTAAGAAACTGTGAAAAATAATCCAGTCCATGTTAAAGAAAGTGGTTATGGTATTACATTGCATGCCATTGAACTTTCAGCAGAGTACTGAAAACACTTAAGCATGTGCATGGCTGTGTAGATGTGCCCCTCATACTGCCCTTAATCAGGGAGCAGGGGTAGTTTGCAGTCAGTCACATGCTCAAGTCTTAGACGATTCTGGTGTTAAACGCTGTAAGGGAGCAACATGATACAGCTGTATAATATATTTAAGAGACAAAAGGATGTTTTGTACATTCCTGTGATGTTTAATCTTTTGTGGCTGGTGGAACTAGAGGCCTGAAGAATCACTGCATCACAGAGCTTGTCTTCAAGTGTCATTTTCACATGCTTACATTGGAAACTATCAATGCAGGTTTCTGTTAACAGTGTACCTGAATTTGGAAGAGAATGGATGCCAAAGAAACTGAAATCTTGTGTGAAAATTTGGGTTCTTCATATATGCATTTTCCTTTCAACGTTACTGTATGCAGGGTTTTTTTGATGTAGCACAATAATTAACAGATTTTCTGTATTCCACTGCAGACCTGTGAGTCAGGCTGTGGGAGACCTGGCTCACTCAGAGACAGCACTGTAGAAAGTAATGGCTTTCAAGCATTTTACTGCCTCGATTTTGATGTGTTTTATTAGCATCTTTTCATAATAAAGCATTTCTGACCCACCCCCTAAATTTGTAGTACAAGGCAGTGTTTTGCCAGTTGCGTATTTAGTGATGGATCAAACTTTACGGATTCTTTGATATTCTGTGTAACAATATCATTAATTCTGATTACAGTACATGGTAATGCATGTGAAATATGGAATCCAGTGAGCCTCTGCTGAGCGTTACTATCACCTACTACTATTACTTATTTCTAGGCTAAGGAAATTAGTCAATTGTGAGCTGTATTAATATTTGTTCATTCTCACTTCTCAGTTTGATTTATTTATAATAGCTATAGAACAAGTGATTTTAGTTTTGTTATTACAGAAGGAATAATGACTGCAAACTAAAATACAAAGGAAAGGCAGAAAAGAATTGGGAAAAGATTGCTTTCAGTGTTACAGCATAAGCAATAACATTTGTTCATCAATGAAGAAATATAGAACTGCTCTGTATTAAGGTGGTTTGGTTTGGGGTTATTTACCAAAAAGAGCAGTAATTATTCACCAAGAGCATTTTAAATGTGAATTTCAGTTGTATGATGTTTTCCTTGTTTTGTAGAAATGTTTTTAGGCTTCTTCTGACGTGGTTATTCTTTTCTCTTTCAGTTGTTCTTCAGGTGTGCAGCTTAGTCCTTTACCCCATCAAGTTCATTGAAACAGTCAGCTTGAAAATATACCATGAGTTCAACTGGGGCTATGGCCTGGCCTGGGGTGCAACTATATTTTCATTTGGGGGTGCCATTCTTTATTGCCTGAACCCTAAGAACTATGAAGACTATTACTAGACAAACTTAATGAAAAGAAAAATAACAAAAGGATTATCTCATCTTTTATAACACACAGTTTTTTTAGAACACTTGTGGAGCACCAAACAGTCTGCTCTGTTGATAAAATAGCCTTTGCCTTTTGGGTGTGAACACTGTAACCAGCTTTTACAACCATTTAAAAGAACTGCAAACACTAGGATTCCTGATCTTACATAGGCAGATGCTGCAAGCTGCTGATACATAAGCTTCATTTTTCCCCCGACAACAAGCAAAAGGATCTACGTGACAGCTATCTTTGTGAGAAAACTAGTTGGAAAAAGAATGCAATGCCAGCATCTGCTGTTGCTTCAGGGGAGCAGCTGGTAGAGTCTCCATGTAGAAGTTTCCCCATATAACCCTAATGATTCAGATGTCTGATAAGCAAGCAGTGGCATCTTGTACAATAGGCTGTGTTGGCCCCTTGTTACTTGCTCAGAAAAGCTCTTAAAGAATTAGTTGCAAGTGACTGTGTTCAGGGCAGCGAATGTAACTGGTTAATGAATTGTCTAGTATCTGCATTCAACAGCCTTCTGTGAGAATGATAAATAAAACCAAAAAAGGAGCCACCAGCCACACAGGATTTCACATCACTGTGCCAGCTGTAGCAGATTGTTGAAGGAAGTCCAAACACAGAGACACATGCTTCTGACTGCAGTCGAAAGTTGTCTCAGCTTCTAGTATTTTGCTAGGAGGGTGGAGATAAGGAGGAGCAGATAAAACCTCATCTGTCCTTGAGGCATCTAAAATGTGTGAATGAATTGCAGTTGTCTTAAGTACCCACTGAACTTCAGAACTTTGTGATTAAAAGGATGCATATGGAACAAGTTTGGTTGTATTTTGCAAGGTATTTGTTAGCATAAATGAATATATATAATATAAATCTAAGTGCAGAGGGAGAGAGAGGATTAAATTGTACTATGAGCTGTGATGCAGTGGTTTAAAGTACTAACTTTGTTCACATCCTTGGAAGTCTTGGACTGATATCCCAAATTTTGGTTGGTGTTATGAAATAAACATAAAATGGTTTGTCTTCTGTATATGCCCTTGTACAGAGTCTGTGTTATGGGAAATGCCTATAAGTTCACAACAAAGTTAAGACAGAACTGGACAAAATAACTACTTGCTATTCCTTGTGCAGTCCAGTACTTATAAATTCTTTTCTAAGGTTGTTGCAAATTAAAAACTGCCATTTTTAAAAAATCTAGTTACATTGTGATTGTCTCTGATCATCAAGAATGCAGCTGAGGCTCCATCATGTCCATGTAAAAACACTAACACTTCAAGAGGTAACCTCTTGTTTTTAAAAGCTGAGTTTATAATGGGCTGGCTGATGATTATGTACATCGAATTACTTGTTGCTTAGTGAGTTTCCCTCTTAAAACATCCAGAGTATACCATGAAACAAAACCCAAGATAAAATAGGAAGATCTTTCACATGAATTTAATCCACATCACTTTTCTTTTTGTTTACAGTTTGGATATTTTCAATTAATTATGAACATATTTTTATACAATTCTAACCTTTAGAAAGAACTATTTTTTTTAATGGAAATATGTAAAGTATATTCTCTGTGGACCTCCACAAAAGCAGATATGCTGGGGTTGCACATCCACCTCTATACAAATGGTTTTGCTTGTTCCGTGGAAGAGAATGCTGACTTACTCAGTGTTAAGACCATACGTACGTACCTACAATGTTAATGCTTGTGCTGCTGTTTGACCACAGGGCTGCCTTTAGGTCTTTGTGAAAGTTCTGCAGACACACAAAGAAGGCTTATAAAACTCTGAGTTCTTCTGGAGTTAAATCTTTACTATCGTAGCATAATATTCCCTATCAGCAGTCTTTCCAGGACCAGGGGTGATTAATTAAATTAGACAGAGCAAAATGATAGCTTAACTTGGAAGGGATTGTGTGGCAGTGCCTGGAGAGTCAAATTGATAGGAGGAAAAATTATGTAAAATTGGTTTACAGGCACCAGGGAGCGTTTGTAACTGCTTTTTTTTCCCTGAGACTGACTTGAAGGCAGATACTCAGTGTATAGTTAACTCTGTCTTTCTGAACAGCTGTGTAGTTCTGCTTTTATTTAGCAGCATGGAGAACATTGCATTTGTAGTTTGGCATGGGAATTAGGTTAATGTAGAGAAGCCCACTGTGAGAAAACATCTGCACCCTTCTAGAAGGGTGGTGTTTTGCTGCTGACATTGCCTGGCACTTTGCCTATGCTAAGAAGGTACAATCCTGAACCCATATTGTATCCATTAATTTATTGAATCATTTTTCTTTATGTAGAGTTTGAGTGAAAACAACTGTGAGGCCTAATGGGTAAACAAATTAACAGCGTGCACTCAGAAAGCTGTTCAAGTGAAAAGTGTTCAGGCAAAAGATTTAAAACATGAGTACCTGAAGACAGGGTTCTTCATTCAGATTTGAGTCAGAGGTCTTAGTTTTGGTCTCAACACCTGCATTTCTTCTTGAAGATAGTACGACCTATTAGGTCCCATCTCTCCTTCATGTCTGTGCATCCAGTACATGGGTTTAGGTACCTACCTTTAGCTTATGTTGCTACTGTCATTTCTTTCCCCACCCTCCACCCCTTACCATTGCCATTTTGGCAAGCATTCTGTTTCTCAGCACTGGACTAAAAGTGAATACATTATACTGATTTTTCTTTTCCTAGCCGCAAAAATGACACTTATCTGTGTCTTGAGTGTACGTGTGACAAACTAATCATTCTGTATGTTGTGTGTTTGACAT
This sequence comes from Phoeniculus purpureus, assembly GCA_028565055.1. Taxonomy (NCBI): domain Eukaryota; kingdom Metazoa; phylum Chordata; class Aves; order Bucerotiformes; family Phoeniculidae; genus Phoeniculus; species Phoeniculus purpureus. The sequence goes on from JAOXOE010000001.1 coordinate 74,451,788, forward strand.
GCTACCATTGTTTGTGTTGGCTTTCTCTCACTGGCAGGATGATTCTCCATACAACCAATCTATTGTTTTTCTTTCAAATAGATATGAACAAATAAATATATATATATATAGCTATATATAGCAAACTTGCAAGCAGGGCTAGTTATTTGTATTTTTTAAGCTTAAAGTACACCGTCCGGTGCTGAAAAGTACCTAGCACCTCTTCTGGATTTCTTGCACAACTTTGTTTAGCTTTTGTAAATTTTAAAAACAAAGATAGGGAGACCTATGTGTTTGAAATATAAATTATATATATGGATTAGCATGTAACTGTATATTATTAAACATGCGATGATCTGACTGGTAAGTGAAGTCTAATCTTATGGCTAGCAATGTAATTTATTCAGACTGTATTTTTGTACAGCGCAGTGCACACTAACCTATTGCCTCTGTGTCCTCTCTAATGCCTAAAACTGTGCCTAGAAATTTCATTTCTGTCTTTAAAGGAAACAACAAAAAAGACAACTAAATGCTTCATGTTGTTGATGGGTTTTCTGATGTTGTTCTTTATTTATTTTTGAGAAGTGTACGGTATGTTTATTAAGTGAATCCACCAAAATACTCTTCATTTTCAGTGGTCATTGTTAGCAGGAAAAGGCTTTTCGTTTTTATCAAAGCTTTTAAGTTTGCAGTTTTAATACCATTTCTGCATTTCATGATTTTTGTAGCTTACATAAAGTTTTATGTGAGAAAGTAATGGAAATAAAAAGAAATTGTTACACTAACCAAATGTGCTTGTTTTGCTCTGAGTAGAACATGTGCTCAGCGGAAACAGCGTGGTTTGCCGTTGGGTAAGCTGAGAAGGAACAGTCTGCTTAGGTGAATGAATATGCCTGGCATTCAGGTACCGTACTAAAGGAGTCTTATCAAAATACACATAGGCAGAGATGTTGGACATGCAAGTGTAACTTCTCCATCTCACCTTGCGCACAAGTAGCACACGGCAGGTGTCTGGATGTCGTAGAACCCATACTGCCTTCACAGAAATGCAAGTGCTGTAGCATCAGAAAACCAAATAGCTTGTAGTGTAAAATAGAAAGTCGGTGTCTCGAAATGAGAATCACTGAACACCTTGTTACACTGGGGTATTTTATTAATTATATACAAGTGTCTTTTTTTCACATTTCCAGTAACTGATACTTTTTTCCCAATTTACTTCTGAAAGTTGGGTTGCTTTTCACCCTGAAAGACACCAAACAGATACTGGTTTTTAACCTGAAAACTGGTGTTATGAAAATGGAAAAGCATATTTAAAACACTGAAGACACGATACTGTGTTGTTTCTGCTGTCATCCTACTGCCATCTTCTACCTTGTTGGGTGTCTTTCATGAGCAGACAGCAGTGTGAAGAAGAGGCTTCCAGCAGAAAGCAGAATGGAGGACAGCAGCCTTGGCTTCAGTGAACTATTGCTGTGAGTGAGTACAGGCATGAGGGTGGGGGTGAAGAGAGTAGAAATCAAGTAATGGAAAAGGAATTCAGAGTAGGGTACAATGGGGGTGGAGACGGACAGAAGGTGTCTGAAGATTTGTTTTCTTTTGTAGTAAAAGTACAATGAGGGAGGAAGTTTGCAGGGAACTAGGAATCCACAACCACTGAGGAGTGAGGGAGCAAGCCAGAGTGATGTAAGTAATATTTCTTGAAATTCTGGGGGTAGTGAGTATGGCTTTAAGGGGCATATTCCCCAAGAGTTTCACCTTGACCTAATGCCCGCATTTTAGGTCATGTATGTGTCTTCATGTTGGGAAAAGGTCGGCAGAACCCAATGGCTTCCAGAGGAAGAAATTAAGTGTAGGATGAGGATGCTTTACTCAAATGTTACATCTATCCAAACATGCTAAATAATTGGAGCACTAACATAGCATGAACTGGCATCCCCTTTGTGTACCAAAGGCATCCCAGCAGACTGGACAGTCTTGAGTGGCATCTCTCAATACGTTTGGTATCCACCATAAAAGTAGGTCTACACCTTGCTGCTAAAACAGATGAAGAGTGGCTGGATGTATGGCATGTAGTGAACAAGAGGAAATGTGTGGAAGATGGTGTGTGAGCCCAAGTTTATTCCTACCAAGAGGGAGTTTGAACATGAATGAGCCACAGAGTACTTGGTGGAAATAGAAAGTTTGAGGACTGCAAGTGAAGCTAAACACTCCAGCATCCAAACAGCCACTGGAACTTCACAAAATCTTCTAAATACGTTTTTGTATTTTGTCTGTGGACTGGGTGTTGCCATGCTTGTTTCTATACTTGAAAAGAATACTTCCCAGGTCAATATTTTAGTGTTTAATATAGAAGTGCAGTAGGATTTTTAGATTTCACAGATTTTTTTGCTGTGTTAGTGACTCCCTGGCACTCTCTTTACGGATAGCGGCACTCCTGGGATTTTCCAGTAGACAGTCACTTGAGAAAGAACTTCAAATCTTCCAGGTATCCAAGGAGGCCATGTTTTGGTGTCTCACTAAGAATGTGGTTTATTCATGGTTCCCACACAATAAACGGAATGGGTCTGCAGTGGAGTACACCACTGCCTGCTCTTACAGTGACTAGTTTGATTTGTCTATAGAAACTCATAACTTCTATGAAGAATGTATTAATTGTTGGTGAGAGATATACAAGTATCCAACTAAATTTTAAATATAAGACCAAGTTCACAGACGACGTGTTCAAATACCTGCTGTTGCTTATTTTACTTCTGTCTTCCTTTCTCAGTTCATTTTATTTAGCTTTTCTGACCTGTGTTATCATACTATTGAACTATAAGTGTTGATATATAGATGAATAAAAAAGTTAAGCCTGCTGCTGCAAGAGAATATCTAAGTGCTTACAGCTAGACAGCAGGTGTTCATGGTGGACAGAGGGTGGACAAATCGCAGTCACTATAGCAGTACCATGTATGTTTTGTAATATTGGAGAGGCTGTAAAAGCAGGGCAGCATGGAAAGGACTTGTCTCCCTACCATTTGCACTCTGGATGGGATCTAACCCTCCTTTGAAAGGAGTCTGCACTTTCATGGGTTTGACCAGGCATGCCTGTCATGGGCAAGGTTTTGGAATTCAGGATAAAACAAGGAGAGAGCAAAAGCATGACTGGATGGTAAATGGGAAGCCTGATGTCTCACATCAAAGTGAGAAACACTTGGGAGAAGTGACCTTCTCATCTGCAGAAGAAAAATAGCATGTGACAAATAGTACAAGACTCCCAAAAGATACGTACTGTTAAGTTCCTATTCCCTGAGAGTGGCTGATTGCAAGCAGGTTTGGAGGCTTGTCAGCTCAAACCCTGAGCACAGTCATTGCACCAAATGTAAGCTTTCTGCTATGCTTTTTGCCCTTGTAGGTGCCTTTGGTTGCTACATACCTTCTGAGCATCATTCTGTACTCTACTGTACACCACAACAAAAACCCTGTCCTGAGAGGAGATGTGTCCCATAGTGCAATAAAACTTGAGATGGGCAGGACATGGTGGGATTTGGTGTCTCAGTCCTGCTGCTGTTCAAGATTAGATGCTGACAGCTGTGTCTCTTGGTGAATATGAAACTATCTGTAACTGAGATAAATTGTAATGGTACAGCAGGGACGAAAGAATTTCTGCAGTAGCAGACAAGCTTTGCTATATAACAATGATGAATGGCTTCATAAATGCCTTCCTAAATAAGGGGAATATTTTCTGAATGACTCAGAGCTGCTGTGGCCTAAATACCTTTGTAGTCAGGTTGCTGTTCTAAGAGCTATCATGGGAGGCAGAGGCATTGTCTTAAGTCCTTTTAATTGAGAATAAGTCATGCTTTTTCTCAGGTAATTTGACATTACAATTATTTAAAAGCTGTGTGCAGGTTGTGAAACCAACTCTTTTGAAACAATTTCTTAGCTGCTTTGTCAGGTTTAGGGTCTGTGGGTTTTTTCCCTTTCAACTGCTTATCTATTGTTCTTACCAATAGCAAAATAAAAGCTAAAACATTTGAGCAATTTGGAAGAGAACAGGAAAGAAAGGCTGAACGTTTTACTTATCTTGGAACAACAGGACTGGGAGGGATTAATTTCAGCTCTATCAGTTGATATCAGAGGAGCAAAAATGTCTAAGAGAAATGAATAGAAACTGAGAAGTACGGCCCTTCTTCCTTACACACACAAACCTTGTTTCTGTCTTTTCTCGTTTCTTCCCTTGATGCTACAAGAAAGGAAACAATTATTTCAGGATTTGTCCTGGTTATCATCTTTTGAAGTAAGCGTGCCTGCTGTAAAGCTGTACAGACAGGTACTTGTTAAACTAATGTAAAGAATTTCTAAAGGAAATATTTAGAATACCTGATTTCCAAGATCCAGTTGGAAGCAGCTTAAATTATTATGTCCATAATATTTGTGTGAGGGGAAGCCAAAAAGGAATTGATGTAATGAAATAGAGAGTCCTAACTGGATAAAATTATTGTTACCGTGGAACGTCTGAAAAGCTTTGTAGCTCTTGGATTAACAAAAACCTACTCAATTATTCAGATTTTTTTTAACACACGGACATTTTAACATAAAGAAAATGCAACTTGCAAGAGGAGCAGGCGAAGATATTCTGAGAGACGTTAAGTGTGAACAGATTGCACTCCATTTGTTTGAAAACAACCCTTACCTGACTGAAGTGCAATGCCATTATACTCCCTACCAAACATCTTGTAATTCTCACATGCTTACTTTTATGGCTGTTTCGAAAGCTGTACGAGTGTGACAATGCGGTGGTTTGCGCTTCAGGTTTTAAAATGCCAGTTCCTTTGGGGATTTAAGGTGTAAATCCACTCAGCTCATGCCTTCATCATGGCAAAGGGCATTTTGGTGCTATTTGCAGCTTGCAAATCTTGAGTCTTGTAGTCAAAAGAGAAACCCCCAACATTCTACTGGTCTGTGTCTACAGAAAAGAAGTCTTTCCAGCGTATGTGGGAAGGGGATCTAGGAAGCGAGCTGTTCTTATTATCTTACAAACTCTTCCTCTTTCCCTGCAGTTGTATGCAGACTTGTACATCTCTGTGGGTAAGGAGTGCCTGGATCAGAGGGGGTGTGCAGTCCAGCACTGCTGCTACTGATGGACTTTGTGTGAAGGTGAAGTGCATAAAGTGTGAATAAAGTCGTAACCAGCTGCCCCAAGTCCAAGCCTCTTTAAAAACGTAGTTGTCACTAAATGCACAGTGCTCTGCTGCAGGTATGTTTGTACTAAATGACCTACCCTCACACACGGAAGATGATGAAGATTTTTGCATAGGCAAAATCTTCTCAGGAAATTCAATATATTACAATGTTAGTAGAGAAGGGTATGTTACTCTCATATCCTAGAAATACTCTCTATACGGAGAAATGGAATACCGTGCAATACACGTACATGCTTTCACTGTAGAAGCTTTAAAAATCAGAATATGTGTCAAAGGAGATGCAGGGACAACATTCTAGGATGCTGTTCACACGATTACATTTTATCAGAGTGTAACAGAAGACCTAGTAGGTGGCCATCTTAGTAAGGCATTAAGAACAGGGACAAAAATAATGAGAGCCTCACAAAAATTAGCAAGCATGACAGTTTCATTATTCACAGGCTACACATCTTTCCCACAGAACCTGGCAACTGTAGAAGAATGGTTCTTCAAATTTGTGTTTTAATGAGGAAGTTTCTTGCTCATCAGGTAATGTTTAAAGCTAAGGCTGCTTTGCAAACCTTGTTTTTGAGGGATCTGACCACGTACAGATTAATTATTTGCTTACAATAAAGCTCTTCACCCTTCTGGTTTCATTTTGTGGGTCTCTTGCAGCTGAAGCTCCTAAGAGTAGTTACAATAACTCTTTTAAAGATCCCATTTTTATGATTGCAGCAAAAGTTTACAGAAAAGTCAGATCAGCAGCCCCTGCCTCCCAGTGCAATCACGTACTGCAGAATTCAAAGCACAGCTCTCTAGAAGCTGCTAATTGCCTGTCAATCATCTGGCACACTAGCAGTTCACACATTTTTGCTATCGACCTAGCAGATTAACAGTATAACCCAAACAAAGGAACAAAGGCTAAACTGTTCAGTTGGGAAGGGTAATGTGTGGTCTTTTCAGGCCAAGATTAACAGAGAAACAGAAAAATGGTGTTCTTTGTAAAACTAAAGCTGCAGTGACCTTAACTCTGGCAAGCAGACTGAATGAGTTCAGCACTATTTGCCAGCAAAAACTGAAGCAGCAGTGCTCTAAAAAACACAAGAGAGGTTTTTTTAGAGGAGAGCCTGTTCCCCTCCTCTTCCCAAAAAAGAAAAACATAATCCCTAACCTTATATTGATGAATCTTTACAAGCAAACGATGTATAATTAGAATTAATTTGGTTTCGTTTTTTGGATTCATAGCTAAAATTATTCAAAATACAATGTTGGAAACTATTGACCACTGTGCCACGGTGTTACGCTGAACGTGTTTTTGGTGTCTGTGTGAGTCTGTTTTCTGGACTAGATGGTACTGTTTTAAAAGAGCGTTCAGATTTTCTTCTGGTATCTTTGGGACTTGTGTTCTAGGATTGAGGTCAGTCACGATAAAGATGCTGTTATTACTGAATTTGGTATTTTTATAGTTACTTGTATGTTCATCATGGGTAGACATTTTAACCAAGGTGAGTACTCCAGTGTACTAGCACTGAGCCAACACCAAAGGCAAAGCCCTAAAGATTTCCAGTCTCTATACTGTGTCGTTTCCAAAGCTTCATAACTGAGATTGCAGCAAGCGTTACTTTCTAAGTCCACCAGTGTGTGAAAAGGGTGACTTGTGTGTGGATTGACTCCTCCAGAAGGAATTGTATCTACCTTTGTTGACATTTACGTGGTATTAATTAGATACCATCTGGAGAGAAAAACCACTCAGGCTAAAAGAGAAGGTTTACAAAATGGGTCTTCCTTGATTTCCTGAGTCAGATTTTGTTTCCAAGGGTGTAATAACACTCGGTTCTTCCTTTACCTTTTGCCTCTTGTTACTGCTCACTGTATCCACGTCCACAACCTTGGTTATTCTAATAATATATTTTTCTGTTAGAGGACAGACATTCTCTTAATTTCTGCTGTGACCAGTCCCAAATAACATCTTTTTTCAAGGCCAGATGAATCACAAGCCCTTGAAAATGTTCAAAAGCAAAAATCAGGGAGTCTGAAGCAGGAATCATCTATTCTGATATATTTTGACCTCCTAACAGGCCCAGGAGGCTTCTCCAATAATTTTTTGCAGTAATTGCTTAAATTCTGTTTGAGCAGTACTTCCAGCCTCTGCATTGCTCCCAGTGGCTTTGGCTCAACCTTGTAACGTCTTTCTTGCTTGCAGTCTTAAATCTTCATTTGCTGCCAAAGAGCAGGTTGCCATTAAGCAGAGGCCACTTGTTCAGTCACCTTCACACATGCACACGTGCACACATTTTAGCATCCATGCTGCTGTGCTGGAGATGTGGAGCAGCTAATCGCAGAGAGGATAAAACTCACTCAGAGTCTTTAGATTTCAGCAGGGCTTCTGTTCAGGATCAGGCAAGACCTGCAGTCGGTTTGAAAGCACATCCCAAGTGTCTTCAGGAGTTAAGCTTTGTCACAGTCAAAGGAAAGGAGGACCAGAAGTAGCAGCAAAAAGCAGGCTGAGGAATCCTGTGTTTTGCAGGGAGTAGCTTATCTTTCGAAATAATTCATTAATGACTTTGCCACTAAATTTGGATGTGAAAATCACAAGTCACACTGAATGTTTGACTTTGAAATTTCAAAATCATTGCAGTTATCTGTGTGACTCATAGTAGTGCCATTCCAATTCCCTGATTCAGTTGCAAAATTCATAGAAAGGGATTTCTAAAATGCATCCCTAAGGTTTGAGTCAAGCTTTGTTTTCTGTAAATATTCTATAATATTAATTGGAATCTTTTTGTTCCTAGATGTATTTAATTCAGTAAGCTTATTGATTGGGGTATGAATTTTTGAGGAGCAGTAAGGTATCCACCCTTCTTTACTGAAGGATGTAATTAGCACTACTTAATCTCATAATAATAAGAAAGAACTTTCAGCCTGGAATCAGAGCCAGGAGACTTTCAGTTGCAGTCAGAGAAACTAAAGTAAGGGCATATATTAAATGCAGGTAGAAGAATGTTTCAGACCTTACAAAATCAATTGAGAAGTAATGAACATTGATGAACATATAAAACTCGCAGAAAGTCTCATTTATTCATTGCCAGCTTCAATAAAGGGCATCTCATTTGTCTGCTACAGAGCTGGAGCAGGATGGATCACACTACATAGTGAATATTTTGTTTTGTGTTTTATTGATCTGAGGGGGAAATACAGATTGTACTGTAGAGTATGAACTGGATTTAGAGCCACTGAAGTCAATGGAAAGATTTCTTTTGACTTCAGGGGTTTTACAGCAGCTTACATCTGTGAAGTATAAGTTCCACAATCAATGTTAATTGGTTACACAGTCCTGGACCAAAGTGAAGAGTATTTTTTGTCTGTCCAAAATGAGCTGTAGCTATTTCCTAGTCTTTTCCTCTATGAAACTAATCTCATAGATAAAACTAGTCTTAGCAGAGCATCTCAGATAGGAGAGGTTACATCCGGTCTGTGTGTGCCCATTGAGGCACCTGAATACGTGTACGCTCCCACAACGACTTTCAAGGCTGCCTATAGAATACAGACTTAAACATCTAAAGTTGGGGCAGAAATGGTTACATGCTGGATAGGAATTTTGTCCACCATCTTAGAATGATGCTTCACAGATATAGGACTAACACTAAAATTACTGTAACCTTAAATGCCAACCTGAGTTGTACCAAATGGGTTGTGCTTCGCGGAAGCAGCACTCACAGACATAGCTGAAGAGAAAAACATCATTTTGGGGACACTGAACAGCAGACACTGGGAAAGAGATGTGAGACATCGAAGCTGGTGAGGGGCCTGGAGAATAAATCTTATGAGGAGAGATGGAAAGAGCTGGGGCTGTGTAGTTTGAGGAAGAGGAGGCTAAGGGGAGACGTAAGTGCTCTTTAAAATTATCTGAAAGGACATTGCAGAGGTGTTGGTGCTGGTCTCTTCTCACAGGTAATTAGCAGCAGAACCAGAGGGAATGGCAAGGGACAATGGGTGTCAGCTGGAACATAGGAGGTTCCACATCAAGATGAGAAGAAAATTCTTCACAGTGAGGATGACAGAGCACTGCAACAGGCTGCCCAGAAAGGTTGTGGAGTCTCCTTCTCTGGAGATGTTTAAAACCCACCTGGCCATGTTCCTGTGCAATGTGATCTAGTTGATCCTGCTGTGGCAGGGGGATTGGACTAAATGATCTTTCAAGGTCCCTTCCAATCTCTAATGTTCTGTGATTCTGTGATTCAACAAGGTAGGTTTACACTGGACATCTGGAAGAAATTGTTCATGGAGAGAGTGGTCAGGCACTGGAATGGGCTGTGCAGGGTGGTGGTTGAGTCCCCATCCCTGGGTGTGTTTAAAAGTCACTTAGATGTACTGTTGGGAGTATGGTTTAGGAGTATACTGGTAGAGTAGGGTTGATGGTTGGACTCGATGATTCCAAGGGTCTTTTTCAACCTGAATGATTCTATGACTCTATGACATCAAAAGGGGTATCCTTCATCCCTATGACTGAGTCTGGAACATCTCCAACAGGCAGAAATTTCTCCCTCACCTTCTTCGATCAGTGTTCGAAGGCTATAAAGGTACTTTTCAAACCGAAGGAAAATAGATAGCTCCCATGTCAAAATATACTGAATAAATACTGCCTCTGCATATATCAATATTAACTATCTGTGCCCAATATCTTTTTGCTCATTAATATTTTAAGGTAGATTGTTTTTATGAAGTCCAAATGCAGAGCAGTTGTTGTCTGGGAGAGCTACTGAATTTCAATTCCAGTCGCATCTGATTCTGTCCAACAGTAACTTGAATCAAAATTGCAGGTTTTTCTTTGCAATGCATGCACAAAGACCATGATACAGCTCTTTTCTTCTACCTCCCTTTCTACACTTTCATGTCAGGGTACTGGAAATTCTGTGTGTGCCAGAGCATCAGGATAGATTTCTCCTGATACCTGAAGGGACACAACTTCAGCTTCTGTGTGATATGATTTGGTCTAAAATATCAGACATATAAGTTAGCTATAATATCCTGTATGCTAGTGACAAATTTATGACAGAACACACCACAGAGATATTCTTTGTTCTCTGGTTTTGACAACTGTGATTTGCCTTTAGGTATTGACGAGGAAGAATGCTAGTTAAATGCATCCTTGTGCATATTCTAAGAAAACCTTTAAACAGCCTTTAGAAACCTCTCATTATGCTGTTTAGTTTTTGTTGAGAATTGATGTGTCCTGCTGAGATTTGCTTCAATTTTGATATACGAAGTGATGTGTCATTTGTTTCAGAAACTGATGAGGTTTCAGATATGTGTTGGTTTTGGAGGGAGTGCAAATTAAGATGGTTGATGAACATGTGGCTACTTGTATTTCTACTGCTGTAGAAATAGCTCAGTAGGAGAAATGTGCTTCTGGGAACAATAGAAAGTGCTGAATGGGCTTGTAGTGTTCACTTAATGACGAGAGAGCAGGAAGGTTTGGACTAATGCAGAGAAAAGGATGCTTTTTGGCAAGATGAGTGATTGATTGCATTGTAGAGCTACTTTTCAGTGGGATTGTGGGTGGCACTGGCAAAGCTTTTCACAGGAGGACTGGGCAATATCTTCTATTCAGGTACTGTTGCTACTCCCCTTGCCAAGGCTGCTGGAAATTAGCAATATGGTCAGATTTATACAAGCTGTCACAGAACTGCATTTTATCACTTTTCTCCATACAGAAGCCCTTTGTTGCTGCTGACCCTTCCTTCCAGTGCACTGCCATCCATCATGCAGTGAAAAAGCCTAGATTTTGGAATGCTAGATGCTGGGCAGTCTCACCAGACAAGAACAATCAATGAAAGCCTCTTACCTTAAGACTTAATGTAGGGTTCAAATATAAGCACTTGCAAATTACATAAAATCAATCACCTAGATTGTCAGTGTAGGCTATAGTCTGGCCCTAAATTTGCTCTCTGTTTAGTGTCTCTTCAACAAATAAAAAGACAGACCAATTCTTTAATGCTGTGCATCAGGGAAGTCAGTCTTAAGTAGTTCCTGAGTACTTCATTGTCTCACAGGTTTTGTCTTTGAATCTGTAGCCACTTTTATAGTTTGGTACAGCATACAATAGATGACTTGCACTTGAGAACTCAAAACAAACCAAATCCTTCTTCTGCTTAGCATGCTCCATGTCAGTGAGAAGAAAGCTACTATGTTTTACTCACCTTTTAATTATGGATACAATAATTACACTCAAGGGAAGTGGGAAAGATTGTTTTTTACCTCAGATTTAGTAGGCTCAAACACCAAGATGTCAGCTGCTGAGAATGTCTACTCCTGGTGTAGTTTGCACAGTAATTTTATGAGAATGGAAAAGGAAATTGTCTTCTTCATAAGTTTTTATAGTATTAGAGTGATCTGTCAAGTTCTATTTCAAAGGGCTAGAAGAGCGTGAGATCTCAGACCATCCTCAAAAGTGTGCTAATGTGTACAATGGAGCTGCAGGGAAAGCAGGAAAAGCAAAGGAAATTATTACTGTTACCTTTTATAACTATGGTCTTTAGTACATAATTTCTCCACATCCTTCCCACAATTTTGTCATATCCTAGATGTGGACAATCATTATGTCTGCATCTTCTCTCAATATGTAGCAATAACACCTTTCAGACAACAAGGATAGCACAGGGATGCTTTATCCCATCCCATCCAGTCATATCCTGGAAATGAGATTAAATGGACTAGGTAAAACATTAATTTCCATGAGTTCTTCACTTAATTACCATCCCAAACTTTTGCAAGATCATCAAGCATGACAAAGAATATGAAGAAAAGAAATTGTCTTCTGTATTTTACATTCAGCAGCAGCCACACTGCGTTTATCTACAGTAAAAATGCTTGTGCATCTGCTTTCTTCCCACGGCTTCAATGCATACTAATTATTTTCTCATGTATATTAACTAGGATTTTATAGCTCCTGCTGCTTTGTGCACTGTTTAAAATCTTTATCCCACAGCTTTTCTGCTATCTTGCTTGCTTGCTTAGAGCTGAATGCATTTTTTCATCAAGTCTGGTGCAAACTTGTTTCTGTGCACGGGCAATGTCTCCTAAGTTTCCTAATACTGTGAAGACCATACTCTTTAGGGAAGCCTTACGTTTCCTGGGTGAAGTGAAGCACTAAGCTGAAGTGCCTTATTTTATGATGTTTCATTTGCCTTCAACAATAGGATGGACAAGCCAGGTCTCTGTAAATGCCAAGGGACTCATTAAAAGCCCACAATGACATCTAAGCATCACACACACTTGGAACACGTGGTTTACACATGCTATAGGTATGAGAACACAGCTCTAAGCTTTAACCTCATAGTTTTGGTTCCAGTTCTCATTCTTTATCTTTCTTTCTTGACTTCAGCTCCTAATAAAACATTATCTTAGTTGAAATAATTCACAAGTCTTTGACATGCCACTCTGATATTTATTGAGATCTTGGTCTGCCTTTTTCATATCAATGATAAATGTATATTTTTTTTCCTGTTCATTATAGGAAGAGAAACATTCCTTCAGCGTACAAAGTCAGCAATTTCCTCTTCTCTCTCCTCGTTTAACCAGCACTAGAAATATCCTTTCCTATATTACTGTTTGGTCTAAATAATATATAATTCAGAATCAGTATTGATACTGCATCTAGCCATTACACCTTGCTCTGCTTCAGTAGTTCTCTCCATGGTCCAAGGACTGCCTTTATTAGCAGGTCAGCCTGAGAAGTAAGCCTGCTGGAGAAGTACTACAAATAGGATTCCAAATCCCCTCCTAACTGTTCTAACATATTATCCAATACTTGCAAGCCCATAAAATTTTAAAATTAGAGCTACTTCCACATTTAACTTTACAATACAATCATACTTTGCTGATTTTGAGCCTTGTCCCCACACAAATCGAATTCAAAGAGATCCAGTATTTAATTTATTGTGGAAATCAGAGAGTGAGGATAATACATTCCAGGTAATGCATTCCAAACACTTATGGCTAGTTAACAGCAAGAAGCTTATTAAGTTATATGTTAAAAAGCTTTTCACATTGTCTTGTGTAGTGCAAGAGATGTGTCTGTGTGCGTGAGGCTGTCTGTGCATTTGGCTAGGCCAGCTCATCTCTTTGAAAGGCAGGATCAAAAATCATGGCTTCTTTTTTAAACAGTTATTCCTCGCCCATGGCACCCTTGGCTGGTTTCCTCGTTAAACATATAATGCTTAAAATGGGGCTAGACTCTGGAAATTGATTCTATAAAAGTATAATATGGAGACTTTCCCCATTTGCATGATCATATAACTTTTTTTTCATTTTCCTTATGCATTTCTGCCTTCCATTTCTTCCTTCCATTTTCCATCCCTGCACCCTGGATGTGGCAGTCACATCCTGCCATGTGCAATAATCTGCAACAAAAATGCCTCTGGTTGAGCAGTTTGAGAGAGCTGTGGGCTTTCAGAAGTTGATTCCCATTTATTAACCTTCACTATAAAGAAGAGCACCTTAAAGTTTAGTGTTAACCTGAAATTCAGAAAGCATATGCAGAATTTCCAGTCTCCCCCAAACTTCTTGAGTGGTTGTAAGAGTATCTCTTAATCTTTTTATATGATTCTTCCTCATTCTTATAATGGAGTGACAGTTTGATATCTTTCTACTCAGTAGGCGCCACTGTATAAGAAAGATATTGAGGTACTGGAGCAGGTCCAGAGAAGGGCAACAAGGCTGGGGAGATGTCTGGCAAACACGGCCCTGTGAAGAGAGGCTGAGGGAACTGGGGTTATTTAGTCCAGAGAAGAGGAAGCTGAGAGGAGACCTTATTGCTCTCTACAACTACTTGAAAGGAGATTGTAGCAAGGGTAGTGCTGGTTTCTTCTGCCAGATTACTAATGATAAGGGAAATGGTCTCAAACTGCATCAGGGAAGGCTTAGATTTGATATTAGGAAGAGATTCTTTACTGAGAGAGTGATTTGGCACTGGAACAGATTGTCCAGGGAGGTAGTGAAGTCACCATCCCTGGAGGTGTTTTGGGATGAGGGCTGGACTTGATGATCCTGGAGGTACTTTTCAGACATGATGAGTTGATGGTTCTGTGATTATACAGGATCTCAGAAGTACCAAGCAGAGGTGAAGAATCACCATCCTGGTCCTGCTGGTTCCACTTCCACTAGCCCAAAATGCTGCTGTCCTTTAAACGCCCGTTGCTGGCTAGTGCTGATTTTATCCATCAGGATTCAAATGTCTTTTTCAGCCAAGGTATGTGTCAAAAGTCATTCTCTATCCTGTAAGCCTGTGCAACAGACTGTCCCAACCTAGGTGCAGGGCTTTGCTTTTGAGATACTGATTGCTAGGTGGACTGACCCTGATTGTGGATCTTTGTCCAGTCAATTTTCAAACCTATTTGCTGTCTGGTTTACTAGTCTATATTCCCCTAATTTTGCTATAAGACTGATGTAGGAAAACATTTCTAAGACCTTTCTAAAGTGAATATACACAACATCCACAGGTCTCCTGTCATCTGCACTACCAGTCTTCACAACTGGTAGATGACTGGTAGAAGGAAATCAGGTTGGTCAAGCATGATTCATTTTTAATAATTCCATCTAGCTCTTCACAGTCACCTTCTTGATCTTGATGTACCTCAAAGAAAATAAGCAATTAAAGCTCTGTGCCTTAATTTTAGTGAAATCAAGTGACATCAAAGTCAACAAAGTGACAAAATCTGCGTAAATGCTGATGGATAGAATCTACTGAGCTATTTCAGAGTAAAACCAATGCCTTTAGCACTGTCCAGCCTTATCCATCTAGTGTAAAAAACCCTAGAATACTGCATGTTGCCTTCTGAAGGCAGAAGTCACATAACCACAGATGTAGCTGAAGGCTTTGGCAACAATTCCAGTAGGACCAAGTTCAGGCTTCTTATATGTACACATTTACTGCCATCCCATCAATCAATCTGAACAGATTTCATTAGTGAGATCTGATACTTTGAATTCAAAGTTTATTGTATCTGTACTCCTATTTGAACTTTCTGAATGGTAGGAATTGCAGATAATTTCTTTTAGCATTACGATCTATTCTTAACCTTAACTGCTTCCTTGGGCTGCTATATTTGAATTAATATTCAAGATCCTCATGTTCTTTATAAGAATGTTTCTTTTAATTAAACAGGGTGTTTGCTACTCTGAGTGAAATCCTGAGCCAAACAGAAATTGGACTCTGTTATCTCTAGTTGAATGTCTTTTGAGATAATTCTTGTTTGCACTGCCTCATTAAATTTGTCTAGCACATATTTAGCTCTTTAAGGAAAAAGAAAAAAGAAAAGAAGAAGACCTTATAAGTATTCCACTTAAACCCATTTGCTGGTAGCATTTGCTCACCTTGTTTATCATTATCTCTGCTTTTTAAATCTCAGTGTTATAAGGTTAACAAGACCCACTTTCTGCAGTGAGTATATTTGGAGGAGACTGAGTGGAAAGAATAACATTTCCTTTCCTTTTAAGTTGCTAAGGTAGTACAGGCTGCTGTCAGCTGCATTTTATCAAGGACTAATAGCACCTTATTAATTCCTTCAGGTTTTGCACTCCAGTTTTACTCCTGCATGACTTATGCTATGGACTATATTAATGTTTAATCTTCTATTTAAGGCTAATTCACATTAATTTAGTGAGGTTTACTTCTGCTTATACAATTGTTGGCTGGGAAATACCAGTGAACACTGCTCTTTCAGAAGCAAGGCATGTGTAGTTACAGAGCAATTATTTCCTTTCATTATTGGAATTTATTTTTTTTAAGATTGCTGTTTCTTTATTTCCTACTGTATTTTTAGATGTTCTTTTAACTAAAAATAGCTCTGCTACTATAGAATCATAGAGTGTTATAGACTGGAAGAGACCTTTAGACGTCGTCTTGTCCAGCCTCCCTACACAGGGACAACTCTACCTAGGGCAGGTTGCTCAGAGCCTCAGCAAGGCTGACCTTAAATAACTCAAGGGATGGGGCTCCCACCTCCTCTCCAGTTAGCCCATTCCAGCCATCAATCACCCTCATATTGAAGAACTTTTTTTAATACCCAGACTAAACCTATCCTTTCCCAGCTTGAACTCATTGCTCTTTGTCCTATCTGTACAAACCCTCTTGAAAAGACCTTCTCCTGCCTTCATTTAGGCTCCCCTCAGGTACTGGAAGGTCAAAAGAAGGTCCCCCTGGACCCCTTAGCATATTTATGACTACTGGCAGAGGTCTCTGGTCATTCTGCAGTGTTTTGATATTTGGAACATTTTTAAAAGATGAGAACTACATAAGGCGTACTTAGATGTATTGATGGAAGGATGTGGGCTGTCTGGTCTATCAGGTTAAAACCACAAACAAAACTGTAGCAGTTTGGTGCAGTAGTCTATGTAAATTCATTTCAGTGTATAGTCTCTGGCTGTCTTTTTTTGTTTAAAAATGAATGTAATAGGAAAGGCATAGAGGGGCCTTTGCTAGCAAGTTTAAATTCCCATTGTGAACATCCTTGTATGTCACTTTTGTTTATACTCTTACCTATCACAAATCCTCACTGTGCCTTCCTTCACTGTAGTCCTTACAATTTCTCTATCATGTTTTGTGTCATCTCAGTCATAGGAAATGTGTTGACTGAGGCCTTCCACTATGTTCTCAGAGTAGCACAGAGCCCTGCTTTCGTGCCACAGGACAAATTTGCTTCTAGTTTCCATAAAGACTCGATCATCTCAAACAAGATCCCCAAACAGAACATTTCTTTAAGGGTACTTTTTCCTTTTGCCAGCTTTTTTGCTTTTGTCTTGAGGTTGCAGGGACAAAATTTCATTCTAAAGATACATATTTGGGTCTATAGAAGCCAGACAGTATCTGTTGTAGCCTTTCTAAATGGTGAAAAAAACACATCATTTCCCTGAAAAATATGTGCTTGTTTTCTTTTTCCACCTTTTAATCCCAAAACAGTAGAGATGATGCTGAAGGACTGCAGCCTATGGCTGTGGAACACAACAAAGTACACTCAGCTTTGTCCAGTTTGTTTTATGTCTAACTCTTATTTTAAAACAGATCCTCTTTTCTACCTCCCTCTTTTAAAACTTGTTAACTAGCATACCCTTGAATATTTTGATCTTGGAGTTGTCCTGTAAAACCTGTCTTCTTAACGAGATTTAGGAGAGAATGTGGACATGTATTCCAGAGTTACGATGGAGGATTTTGTTGTTGCTTGACAGGTGAAGTGAGTTATTTGTGTCCACCAAACGTTTGTTCCTTAGTGATGCTAGAATTATGATTTGTTGGAAATTGATGTATTGAAAAGACTGTCTTTACTAATCGGGTCTTCTGGATTATGGGTGATCTATGGTAACTTCTTAGTTTTCTGTGCAGTACATTTCACTTAATTGAGAGGTTTACATACCTCACACAGCTTAATGTGTCTACTACAATGCAGTTGGGTGCCTTTATCACCTAAGTGGGATGTCAGCAAGTAGAAATCAATTGAAACCTAATACTGACATAGATGGCAAGTTGAAGTGCTCTACAGGTAAAAAATTATATTATAAAAATCTGGTTGTGTGGTCCTTCATTTGCCTGATTCTTTCATTTGTCCTGCTCTGCTCTGGCCATTAAACAAATCAATCCTAATTTGGTGTAGATCCTAAAGCACTTTGTGCAAAGCTTGGTCTAAATTGGCTCATTAAACAAAAGGTGATGTACTTCTCTAAGCCAATGGTACTTGGGATCAATAAATGGGCTTCCTTCCCAACCCCACCACTGGCTGTGTATTCCTTCTCCTGAGTTTACAAAAAGAAAAAAAAAAACCAAGAAAAAACCATTGAAACTCGCAGTTTTTCCTGGGAATCCTCTTTTCACCAGTGATTGCTTTAATTGGATTTTTATCCAGCAACTTTTGCAAAATTGACCTTGTTAGACTGAAAGTCTTGTATTTCTGGTATCAAAGCTTAGCTCTAAGGCACAAAGAATCACACAGAACATTAGGGATTGGAAAGGATCTCAAACATCAAGTCCAATCCCCCTGCCACAGCAGGATTAACTAGATCAAGTCACACAGGACATGTCCAGGTAGGTTTTAAACATCTCCAGAGAAAGACACTCCACAACACCCCTGGGAAGCCTGTTTCAGTGCTCTGTCATCCTCACCATGAAGAAGTTCCTTCTTTTATTTGTGTGGAACTTCCTCTGTTCCAGCTTACACCCATTGCTCCTTGTCCTATCATTAAATGCCACTGAGCAGAGCCAGGCTCCATCCTCCTGACACTCACTCTTTCCATATCTATAAACATTAATGTGGTCACTCCTCAGTCTTCTTTTTTCCCAGCTCAAGAGACACAGCTCCCTCAGCCTTTCCTCCTCAGGGAGATGCTCCACTAACTTCATCATCTTTGTGATTGTGTGCTGGACTCTCCCTAGAAACTCTGTGTCCTTCTTGAACTGAGGGGCCCACATAAGAGCTTAGCTCTGCTTTCTCTTATGTCTGCAAGTGAAGTCTTTTGTTTTGAGCAGCTTTAAGCATACAGTTTACTACAATTCAGATACTAACTCTTGTAAAAAGCCCCTACACCAAGAGTCCCCTGAACAGTTAGCTTGGTGGGAAAAGGAGGTCCAAGCCCTGGTATAAATTCATTTCCTACTTCAGAGTCTTAAATGACGTGTGGTTAATGTGGGAAATTATGGATACAGTGTTAGATCATAAACCACAACCAGTTTTGATCCCTGACTGACCTTACCAGATTGTTTTAGCTAATTGGTCAGGCCAAGGTTTATATGGAAAAGTCTGCATATATATACAGAAATTAATTTTATTAACAAAACAAGAGATAAACTGCGTGTGCTTGTTCCTTGGGTCTAAAACAAAAGCAGCAACCTTAAAATTTACTTGGAACAACAACATTACTACTCTCTTGCCTAAATCAGTTCCTGCATTTTCTCATTCTCCCTGTCTTTGTCTTGGCTTTTTAGGTCATAAGTCTTTCAGAAAAAAAAAGAAACCCAAGAAAAAGCATTCCTTTCCTGCATGTTTGTATAAGCTATCATAAGGAAGTGGTCTTGAATGGTGACAGGATGTGGGCACCTCCTTATGCTACATTCTTGTGTTTGTCATTTTGTTCTCTGTGAACAGGGTTTGATTTGCAAGTCTGCAGCTGGTGTCAGAGGCTAGGTGTAAATATACAATATTTGAGTCTTGGTTAGAGTATCAATCATAATCTGGCTCATTTGGGTGAATTTTCAATCTGTCTGTGCTGGTCAAATGGTCAGCTCGAAGTCACAGCATAGTTACAAGATATGCTGGAAATTTCTTGCTTCGCATACCAGAATTGCTGATCTTCAGTTGCTGAGGATGGTAAAAAACCAAAGGCATTACAAACACAATATTTGACTTGTCTGAGCTAAAATAAGTGGGTTGGTTTGATATACTAATACTCCTCACCCCATCCCAGCGAAGAAAGTGAATGGCCTTCAGCCAATATTTCAAATATTTCAAATATTTCAGCTAATATTTCAAATGTCTTTGGGACATAGAATCATAAAATCATTAGGGATTGGAAGGGACCATCTAGTCCAATCCTCTGTCCATGTCACTGACAAAGATGTTGAAGAAGACTGGTCCTAGGACTGATCCCTGAGGGACTCCGCTTGTCACTGGCCTCCACTTGCACATGGACCAATTAACAGCCACTCTTTGGGTGCAGCAATCAGCCAATTCTTTACCCATCTAGTAGTCCACCCATCAAACCCATGTTCCACCAGCTTGGAAACCAGAATGTGGTGCAGAACAGTATCAAAGGCTTTGCTCAGGTCCAGGTAAATGACATTGGCCGTTTGCCCCTCATCCATTAATGTTGTGACCTATTCATAGAAGGCCACCAGGTTGGTCAGGCTGCGCTCAGGCACGTAGGTAACCCGAGCCTGCTGCCCCTCCTCCTTTCTTCAGGAGCTGCACAGCAGCAGCAGCAGTCCCTCGTGTGAAAAGGGCAAGAAAAGCCAAAAAACCAAAAAAAGCCAGGCACCCAGACCTGAGCTGGTCGCCGCTGCCTCCTCTCCTCGCAGCTGCGCACTGGGTTCTGCAAACAGTTATATATATAAACTTGGCATGGTTGAGTCTATTAATCTTAATACTTTCTGAAGTGAGTTAGCAGAAGTGGGCTTGTATACTTAGCCACATATAGTTTTTGCTTGACTACCTGACCCATGGAAAAAGACTACCATAGAGCAAAGTGGTCTGAGTGTAGACAAATTCCTTTTTGCCATTCTGCACCACTAAAGGCTTTTGGAGCCCTCATTTTGATGTCCTGTACCTGTGTCAGACAATTTAAAAAAAAGCAAATCCAATACATGGATCTTTTTAGCTTTGTTCTTGAAGCAAATGAGAGAAGAATCTTTTCCTATTTGAAAGGAGTATCTGTGTACCTAGGGAATAATTCTATTTGGCCATAGAAGATGACAGCATGTATGATCCAAAGTTAACGCCTGTGTCATAATTAACAATAAGAGTTGCCATATTAACATAGGAAAAGACTGACTTGTGTTGGTGCATGTGTATCCTTCTACGCTGCCCTGTAGACATAGAGCTTCAGTATTATGGGGGAAAATAAAGCAAAGCTCTACATAACTTTTATTTTTGGATTATCTATGCTATTTCTACAACTTACTAAACATTATATGGGATATTCCTACTCTGTCCTACCTTTATCCAGAAATACAAATAGGACATCAGGAAACATAAAGGAAGCTAACCCTTCCGTATTCTTCACTGCAGTACATTTCAGATTAAGTGCCATAGTATAAGGCTTCAAAAATACCTTCAAGGAACAATGCAGGATATGTTTGTTTTCAGACATTAACTACAGTTTTGGATGTCACTGGCAACTTTGTTTCTTGTTTATCTTAAGCTGATATTTTTTCCTGGAAGCTAACATAAGCCAGTACCCATTGTAATTGCTGCACTCTTCCTTCTCATAGAAGAGCTGCAGAGTCACTGACAAATAATTCGTTTAGGCCTGAAGTCATCCTCCAAGTCAGCTTTTAGCTGCTGTAGATAATGCACTCTTTTTCCCACTTGCTTGTCTTAGGTCAGTAGAGCCACAAAACAGAGCAAGACAGGCAATCCAGCCTAGTGGAAGTGAAGGAAAACTTGTTCCCCTCTCTCTTTACATTAGACTTCTGCCATTGCACAGAATTGTTCAGACTGTTACATGTAAAATCACATTATTCAGTGTTGAAACACATCACATTATTCAGTACTGAGACACTTCAATTTACTCTCTCCAAACCAAGGCATCTATTTTTTCAAACAGTTACTGTTGGCTGTTGATGATAAAGAGCCTGGGAGTCATGGATTAATTTTGGAAGTTGAGCTGTTGTGAATTGGATGTTGACATGGACTTGCAGTGTGCCACACATTACTCAGAAACTATTCTGATGTGACTGGGTATTGTGAAGAAAAATGAAAGAAGGAGGATATGACACTGTGTGACTGGTCTGAGACTGCCAACATCTCCGAGACAGCACCAAACACTATGGTGAAGTGCTGACAACTGGGACCTGGTGTTGCTGTGTCCCAGGATGTCCCTGTAATTTTCAGTGCTTCTTGCCTGACTGGCTTTCTCTTCAGGCAAAGATGTCAAATTTGTTGCACTTTGTCTCCTTTTTCTCTCTGTTTCCTAGCACCATCATCTGTTTCCTATGGGAGTGTGGCCATTTGGAGGTGAGTTTATTCAAATGCAGAAAAATGGATCAGTTTGCTGCAGCAGACTGCTCTTCCTTACCCTAACTGGATGATGTCAGTGCCACAATGGGATGCCAATTCCCATCATCATTTCCCCCCACTTTGTCTTATCTGTCATTTGCATGTCCTTATATAGCTACAGGCTTCAGACTGACTGATGCAAGTTTCTAGCCAGCAGATGTTCTTGTGTTCAGCTTTCTGTTGAACACATTGTCAGCTACCAACAACCCAGATGTCTTGTCTCCTGTAATTTAAATGCACTAAATATGGCACGGAGTCTACCTTAGCGCTCACAGTTTGGTGTTCTCTTTTAGGAGACTACTGAAACGATGGTGCCCAAATTCACACTGGTAGGAAAAACAAGGGAAAAAACAGACTGTACTTGGGGAGGGACCTCAGAGGGACCCAGGGATGGGCTCAGCCCTCTGCAGACAGACTGCCCTGCAGCACAGCCTGTGAGAGCCTCTGGGCAGGGGGAGAGGGGAGGCCCTGGCTAGGCCCTGAGGCCTTCACTGGGCACTGGGGAGGCTCCTCTGCGAATCCTGGGGTCAGGGCTGGGCCCCCCCGCTCACTGCCAGAAGGACATTGAGAGGCTGGAGCAGGGCCAGAGAAGGGCAATGTAGCTGGAAAACTTCTGAGGGGGAAGTGGGGGGATTAAACTGGAGAACAGGAGCCTCAGGGGAGACCTTCTGGCTCTCTACAGCTCCCTGATATTCAGGAGCTTGGAGCCAGGTGGGGGTCAGTCTTTCTCCCTCCTCAGGATGAGAAGAAACAATCTCAAGTTGCCCCAGGGGAGGTTGAGGTTGGCCATGAAGAAGTTGTTCTACTCCACAAGGGTTCCCCAGGCCTGGCCCAAGCTGCCCAGGACAGTAGGGGGGGTCCCCATCCCTGGAGGGGTTGCAAAGCCCTGAAGCTGTTGGGTGAGGGATAGGGGTTAGTGGGGGCCCTGGCAGTGCTGGGGGAGGAGAGCTTAAAGGTCTCTTCTAACCAAAATTATTGTGGTGAGACCGCATCAGGTATGTTGTGTCCAGTTCTGAGGCCCTCAGTTCCAGAAGGACACAAAACTGCTTGAGAGAGTCCAGCGCAGAGCCACAAAGATGGTGAAGATAGTGGAGCATCTCCCTGCTGGAAAGGCTGAGGGAGCTGCGTCTCTTGAACTTGGAAAAAAGGAGACTGAGAAGTGACCTCATGAATGTTGATCAATATGGAAAGGGTGGGTGTCAGGAGGATGAAGCCAGGCTCTGCTCAGTGTCATTTAATGACAGCACAAGGGGCAACGGGTGTGATCTGGAACAGAGGAGGTTCCACATCAATCTGAGCAGGAACTCTTTCACTGTGTGGGTGACAGAGCCCTGGAAGAGGCTGCCCAGGGAGGTTGTGGAGTCTCCTTCTCTGGAGACATTTAAAACTTGCCTGACCATGTTCCTGTGCGACTGGATCTAGGGAACCCTGCTGTGGCAGGGGGATTGGACTGGATGATCTTTTGATGTCCTTTCCAACCCCTAATGTTCTGTGATTCTGTGATGTTCTGTGAATTTTCCTCCTCTCTGTTCCTCGTTTGTTTGTCTGGTAGTGGTTGGTGGTAAAGAGTTAGCCAGAGTTCATAATTCACATAGTTATTTAGTTTGCCAGCTGTTCGTGGTGGTTTCTCTGATGACATTTGTTTGTGTGTTCTTTTTTTGAGAAGTTCACAAAGTGGTGTTGTCCTGGAGGAGGATATGAGCGCCCTCTTTCATGCCCCCTTTCCATGGTCTTTCTTTTAATATGAAAATTTATTCACATTTGCTTTACCTCTGGTTCCAAAGTGTTTCGAGGAATCAGCATTGTTTTCCAAAAGTAAACCATCAGACCTTAAATATGAAGAGAAGTTGCATCATCAAAAAACACTTGCTTTCAAAATTTTCAGGCTTCAGTACCCATCACCTGTGTTTGTAATCAGAAATATATGTGTGGTGTTGCAGTTTGAAAATTACCAAGGTTGCTGGTCTGGACAGCTGAGAATGTGGCATCTGCAGATGAGAGTGGTGACACATGAGGGCTTGGAGGGTCTCTCCAAATGAATAGAAGAGAGGGTGGTGGTACCCCTCTCTGCTTGACTGACTTGCCCCAGGTCTCTAATGTGAAAAACCCAAAGACCAATACGATAGAATGTCCCATTGTATTTTTCTCAGAGTATGTGATGGCATTTGTGACAGAATTTCTAGTTTGTGTGCACTTGCTTAACTTTTTCTTCTTTCTGTATACAGTTATAGACTTAATAAACCCTTTTCCATCTTCCCTAAGCTATCCATTGTCTGGCAAATTCTATCTAAGGTGTCATTGAGAAATAACTGCTTTGTTTTCTTTTCTTTATTTTTAACTGTGGTCTTGAATCCACCAGAGTGAGGTTTAAGTTTGGTAAAGAAGAATAATTTTGATAAGTACTTATTCACTAATTTTCTCCAGAATTACATTCTCCTCATAGTACTTACTATGATTTTTCCATATTTATTGAAAACATCCCTTTGTCAGAAAACAAAAACATAATCTACCACTGTACTGACAACAGTGTAAGGACTTCATTACCAACTTGTTCATTCCAGTACAAGTAGTATATTTAACTAAATTAATTGAGCTTTTGATAAAGAAAAGTTCTCCCAAGCCACACTGAAATGTGAAGTAAGCATTTCTCAAATGCTCCACTCTCAAGCAATACCCACTGAAGTTGAATTTGGTATG
This sequence comes from Phoeniculus purpureus, assembly GCA_028565055.1. NCBI lineage: Eukaryota > Metazoa > Chordata > Aves > Bucerotiformes > Phoeniculidae > Phoeniculus > Phoeniculus purpureus. The sequence continues at coordinate 74,476,389 of JAOXOE010000001.1, forward strand.
TCATACGAAGACTCTGAATTCCAGACACTTTCCATAAAGAAAGCACAGAAAACAAATTATATGTAAGAATATTTGCTCAAATGAACTGATTAAAATTCATTGTCTTTGCTCCAGGGTCCCCGTTTTCCCATATTACAAACAAGATCTTACTCTGTCGACTTGGCTTATAATTTGGCATAGGAGGAAACCTTAAATTACTCCATCAATTTTTACTGTTTGCTTCAGGTATTTCTTGTCTTTCTCTTAGATTTTATAATTTTTTTTAACTTCTCATTTGTTTAAATCTCTGTCCTCATGACTTTTACATAAAACTTGTTTCAAAACAATGCAGATGAGAAGTGTTTATTTGGGCTCTACCCAACTAGGCACATTTAATACATCTGTATATTGCTGGAAGTTTCTCTGAGCTCAATGGATGCTGTTCTTTTCTTTTTTACAGCTGTGAAGTTTCATGTGTCTCTTATGAGAGTATCATCGTATTAGTCAGCTACAGTCTCTGCAGCAATGTCTTTGTTATTTTTATGGCCAGTATGTTTTCAACTATACATAAGGTGCTTTGTAGCTCTGAATTCAGAGATTATAGAATCACAGAATGTTCTAGACTGGTCATCCAGGTCAACCTCCCTACATAGGGACAACTCAACCTAGGGCAGGTTGCTCACAGCCTCAGCAAGTCTGACCTTAAATGACTCCAGGGATGGGGCCCCACCACCGCCCCCGCCCCCCCAATCCAGCCCTCAACCACCCACACATTGGAGAACATTTTTCTAATATCCAGCCGAAA
>JAOXOE010000001.1:74477272-74488571 GCA_028565055.1 Phoeniculus purpureus
GGATTGGACTAGATGATCTTTTGAGGTCCCTTCCAATCCGTTGTGATTCTATGAGTCCTCAATGGGCTTGAGCAGCCTTGCCTGGACCTTTACCCACAGCCCATGGCTCCAGGAGCTCTATTTAAGCTCTGCTCAGGGCTGTGGTATAGAAATGCTGCTCTCTAGTGCACCTGTGTGTGTGAATTGTCCTGTTTCAGACCTGTGGGCTGAATTCACTAAGGCTCTTCCTCATCATGTGGAAGTTGGCTGGTATCCCCAACTTGCCCTGCTCAGGTACTGTGGGATTGGGCATCTGTCCTGCCAGTCTTGTTTCTGTTCCTGCTTCCTCTCCTGACGCTACTTTGGGAAACCTCTTCTCTAGATGATCCTGAGTTCTTTACACAAAGCAAAAAATATAAATGTGTAGCTCAACCAGTGTGGCTACAGCTGTGTTGGGTTCTCTTCCAGCTCAGGCACAGAAAAGATGTCCACCTCCAAAGGTATGGTAGCAATTAGAGGCATCTGTTTTGAATATGACTTCACACCTAACTCCTAAGTGTCCTCTGCAGCATCCCTGCATGTGCTTTGTGAGCCAGCCCATCAAGTCTTTGAATGCTGCTTGTTTTTCCTGTCACCTAAAACTTGGTGCACATCAGCACAGCAAGAACTACCCTAGAATCTTCTGCTTGGCCTTTGTCTGTCAGGGCTTCTTGCTGGGGTTGCAGGGGTTGGATAAATAAATACATAACAGGCAGAAGGGATGCAAAGGCAATAATCTTGGCAGGCTGGTGTTCCTAGAGACTTGGAGCCAGCCTTTACTCTGATACCTTCACTGATCCCAATGGAATTGACAGGGCAAACGAGCAGTAAGGAGAAGTCCCACACAGCAGATGCACTGCAAAATAACAGTTAAATTTGATATTCACATCGCCAATTACATCAGCTGAAAGAAATGTTACAGGAACCGTGCACAAACCCAGCAAGCAGTGGTCCTGCAGGTGACTATGGTATTACCCTGTAAGAGTTTAATGAGGATCTACCTGGTTCTTTTTTGTGGGGAATCTTATTTGTGAATTACCTCGCTGTGTTGGTTGTATGCTTTTTGTCTTGGAGGATCTATTTTGTAATTGGGAGTGAAGAGCTGGTGTCCTGGCTCTTAACTGAAGGCAGATGCCACTTTTAGTTGTTGCCTTGGAAATTGTCTTAAACTGGGATTTCTGCATGGAGCTATTTGATGGTGTTGGTAAGGGAGGAAAATGCAGCCATGAATCAGCTGTGAGTGTAAAACATCTAAGGACTAGACGCTTAAATATCTCCTTCCCTGTTCCTTTCAGGCTTTGTTTAGACTGCTCCAGGATTTATCCTATAAATTTCTGTCTGTTCTTCCTAGAAAAGCCTTTTGAACAAGTGGATGTTGTGGTCTCACATGAATACTTGCAGCTCAAACGCTGTGAGTGGATGTTCATATTGGAAGCGTTTGTGCTCTCATCCCTCATGAGAATACCCATCATGTAGCCCTTCCAAATCATCCCAAACAATCCAGTTGGCTTAATCATGCTGTAAATATGGTGCAAAAGGGAAGCTGTGGGCACTAATTACCTTTCCCCACAGATTGTGTCACACTTACTTGTTAAAATCTTCTTAGGGCTAAAAGGTAGCAAAGGTCCCAGAAGGGTGGCTGCTCTCTCTCAGCCCACCCAATGTGGCAATGGAGCTACCACAGGGTTTGGGATACTCAGAGAATGCCCAGCACTGCACTGAAAGGAGCATTGGCACATCCTGCTTCACTGGAGGCTGGAATCTCCCTGCTGTGAAGCTCCCACTTGGCTGATCTGTACTGAGATGTTGTAGACATGGATAATGGACAGAGGTTGTGGTCAACAGGCACAGGAAAACTGAAGTCATGTAGATGTGAAGCTTAGAGTTATGGCTTAGTGATGGGCTTGGGATAGTTGGGTTAATGGTTGGATTTGATTATCTTGGAAGTTTTTTCCAACCTAAATGATTCTATGAAAAGAGTAAAGAGCTTCCTTAGATGTTCCATAGGTCATGTCTCATTTCTCTACCAAACACAAGCTTTCTTCAGTCCCACTATCCCAATTTTTTCTGGGTCCAATTAGAGGGAACAGCTTGGACCTTTCAGAATTCCTCACAATTTCTAGTCAGTCCTCAAATCCTCATGGTAAGTGGCAGTTGCTCTCCACATTCCAGTCCTGAACTCCTCATTCTATGTTCACAAATTAATTGGAAATACAGAATGTTTGTGGCCAATCTATGAGAAAAAGATCTGTGTTGCATCAGACGATCCCTTACTAATTATTTGCCTGGTACTAATGGGAACATAAGGGCCATGAGCAGATAAACAAGCCTTCTCCAGGAAAAATTTGGTTCCTTAATGAAGACACATGGGAAGTCATCCATCCTTCGTAATGTTTGAAATAAAAATTGCCTCCTCATTAGCTGTGATTTATTGTTTTTGCTTGGGCCCTACAAATGGAAAGGATTCAGCAGGTTAAGCCCAGATAAGCTCATGCTGTTCAGCTGGATGCTATTAGGATTTAATCCTTGTGCATGGTCCATGCTCTGTAATACCTCTCAAGCCTGATGATTGCAGCTGTATTTTAAAAGCTTTTTTATTATTATTATTTTTTAAAGATAATCTGGTGGAAATGTGCAGCTGGTAGAAATAAAAATTTTTTTCTTTCCATAAAAAAGACCTAGTGTTTGTTTCCATATTTAATTCTTTCTATGAACTGTCTTGCAAAAGAATTTCCAGATTGACTAGAGTCTTCCAGCGATAACATGGTTCAAATATCTTATAGAGACGTAACTACTAACAATTCCCGCAAATGGTGCATGTAAGGAGTTTGCTGTGGTTGATGACGAGTAGGTTAGGGATCAGTTGAACAAAGTGGATGCACATAAATCCAGGGGCCTGGATGGGATGCACCCAGGAGTGCTAAGGTGGAAGTCATTGCTAAGCCGCTCTCCATCATCTTTGCTAAGTCATGGGAATCAGGAGAGGTGCCTGGGGACTGGAGGATAGCAAATGTCACTCCAATCTTCAAAAAGGGCAAGAGGGAGGAACCAAGTAACTACAGACCAGTCAGCCTCACCTCCATCCCAGGAAAGGTGATGGAACAATTTATCCTTGACTCTGTCTCTAGGCACAGCAAGGACAAGAGGGTCATTAGGGACAGTCAGCATGGCTTCACCAAGGGGAAGTCACGCTTGACCAACCTGGCAGCCTTTTATGAGGGCATAACCAGGTGGATGGATGAGGGCAGAGTGGTGGGTGTGCTCTATCTTGACTTCAGTAAGGCATTCGACACAGTCTCCCACAGCATCCTCGCAGCCTAACTGAGGCAGTGTGGTCTGGACGATTTGGTAGTGAGGAGAATCGTGAACTGGCTGCAGGATGGAAGGCAGTGAGTAGTGGTCAATGGGACAGAGTCTAGTTGGAGGCCTGTGTCTAGTGGAGTCCGCCAAGAGTTGGTACTGGGACCAGTCCTGTTCAACGTATTCATTAATGACTTGGATGAGGGTGCTCTGTCAGCAAGTTTGCTGATGACCCAGCAGGCTGTGCTGCCATTCAGCAAGACCTGGACAGGCTGGAGAGCTGGGCAGCGAGAGATTGAATGAACTATAACAAGGGCAAGTGTAGAGTCTTGCATCTGGGCAAGAACAACCCCAGGTCCCAGACTAGGTTGGGGACTGGCCTGTTGGAGAGCAGTGTAGGAGAAAGGGACCTGGGGGTCCTGGTGGACAGCATGAGCCAGCAGTGTGCTCTTGTGGCCAAGAAGGCAAATGGCATCCCAGAGTGGATCAGAAGTGGGTTGGTTAGCAGATGGAGAGAAGCTCTCCTTCCCATCTACTCTGCCCTGGTGAGACCACATCTGGAATGTTGTGTCCAGTTCTGGGCCCCTCAGTTCCAGAAGGACACAGAGCTGCTGGAGAGAGTCCAACGCAGAGCAATGAAGATGATGAAGGGAGTAGAACTCCTTCTTTATGAGGAGAGGCTGAGGGAGCTGGGTCTGTTTAGCTTGGAAAAAAAAGAGACTGAGGGGTCACCCCGTTAATGTCTATAAATATGTGAAGGGTGGGTGTCAGGAGGATGGAGCCAGGCTCTGCTCAGTCGCATCTAGTGATAGGACAAGCGGCGAGGGATGTAAGCTGGAACATAGGAGATTCCACATCAATATGAGAAGGAGCTTCTTCCCAGTGAGGGTGACAGAGCCCTGGAAGGGGCTGCCCAGGAGGGTTTGTGGAGTCTCCTTCACTAGAGACGTTTAAAACCTGGATATGTTCCTGTGCAACTAGGTAATCCTGCTGTGGCAGGGGGATTGGACTAGAAGATCTTTCGAGGCCCCTTCCAATCCCTGATGTTCTGTGAATCATCTCAATCTTGGGTATTCAGACCTTCTGACCTAGGAACACAGTTAACACCCCACTACTGAAAAGTCAATGCAGACAGGAAACTTCATCTTCAAAAGAAATTAAATGCTACACCCATCCAAAGAACAATAGTGACAAGAAAGCTTCAGGAAACCCCCGCTCTGGGTATGTTTGATATTGGTCACCAGTCTCCACACAGTTACACCTGCACTTCCAATGCTACGTTGCCCTCTCTTCATCTTTCTGACAAGCAGAATTAGTGCTGAAAGATCCTGCAGTGAGAAGCCCCTGAAGCTCAGGTCTCAGATCTAAGGTAGGCTCCTGCCTCCCTGGTAGCACAGGCTGGTTTGCTCTCTAAACCTTGGCCCGTTTGCCTCGAGGGGGGCTTGAGCTTGGACCTTTCTTTGGTCACAACTGAAAACTGAGGGGAAGCCTGTCACTGTGAGGTGTCACTTCCTTTCATTCACAGCTGTTGTTCAGTCCTTTAAGATAGGGTGGCCCTTTAGGGACAGTTTCCTTTTGCAGGGCAATGAACTCTTTGTGTTTTGTAAATCCTCAATCCTGATGTTTCTGCAGGAGAAATGAGTACAGCCCGTGTAGGTTCTGCTATGATCCCTGTGCCTGGTCACCAGGCACGGCACGGCACTCTTTGTTCCTTCAAGGCATTCACTGTTAACCTGCGTCATGGAATCACTTAGGCTGGAAAACCTTTAAGATGATCACACCCAGCCCCTAACCCTGCAGTCCCAAGCCTCTGCCGCGCCGTGTCCCAATGTGAAGAGATATGACAGAATGAGACCAGTTTCGGGGGCGACCCTGTAAAGCACAGCAAGTCCTCATCACCTGTGGAGATCCTACTGTGAAAACTGTTTGACGGGAACTGGCTGTCCTAAAAAGGCTGACTGTGGGAGAAGCACGCAGAGGGAGAAGGGATGAACCAACCAGACCAGACAAGTTCAAGATGGTTGTCGGGTTTGGGTCTAGTCCTGCGGAGTCTGCGTAACTTGTCTCTGATGACTTGTGGAAAATGCTCCAAGCGGGCAGGAAGAGACAAGCACTTCCAGTCATTAGGAAGGGGTGAACGTGACCCTCCGAGTCAATCAACCCAAAATTAATGCAATTAGCAAGTACCAAATGTAGAGCAGAGAGACTAATTCAATCAGAGAGGCCAAAGGGATAATTCCTGGAGACAGAGCAATGCAGTGCGGAAACGCAGGCTAATAACTGCACTATCAAAAGCCAGAGGAAACAATTTCCAAGCCTTGACTGAAATCCCCAGCCGGTCCTTCGTCTTTGCAGGGCTCTGGTTTTTGCTTCACAGTGCCCGTTCCGTCTCTCATCTGTTTCGCTGCTTCTGTTCTCTGCGCAACACTGTCTCATCGGCTCCTGGTTCTTGGCTTTCATCAAGCGAGCTGCCTCAGCTCTTGGTCTTCAGCAGCAAGCCTAACCGTGAAAGAGGGAGACACTTCTCAGACCTACCCTCCAAGCCTCCTTCCCGCAGTTACGTGGAACAGTGGTTGACTGGGAGCACAGAGAATTGCCCTGAGCCTGCGAGGCTTTTCCCAGCAGGTATTTGCTCTCTCTGATGGGAAGTGGCTGCTCACTGACCTCAGCGGAACCTCCTGCATAACCAGGACAAGTATGTGTGCACAGAGTAACCGATCCAGGCTTCGCCAGGTGTGACACAGTAAGGGAGAGACTCGCAAAAAGCTCCTTGGGCTTCTGCTGCCATCTAAGCAGGTGCTGCTCTGACAGATACAATGAGCTGGCACAAAGGGAAGAAGGAACTCACGGAAGCAAGCTCGGGAGATGGGAAGCACAGCCGCAAGAAGCGAGAGCGACTCTTCAAGAAGAGGTTTTCTGGTCTGAGCCTTTTCTCTGGGTCTCCCAGGAACAAACTGTAAGTACATCCAGGACTGTCTCTTAGATGCATTTGCAATCAGGCTTTTCCAGAGCCCTTTCCGAGAGGCACAGACACCTCCGCTAGGAGAAAACAGGTACCGGCTAATTAAACAACTCCACCTACAAATGAGTGGCAGAAGTAGGTATGAAATGAAGGTCTGCAACCCCTACACCTCTGCATGCTCATTCTATGAACTTAGTGCTCCCATGTTTCTTGAACCAGAGCGTAACTCGTGCTTAAATTCCTCTAACAGTGCTTTTATGTTACTGCTTTTCAGACGGGAAGAGAAAAACACCCCAAAACTCCCCAAACCAACCCAAAGCCCTATTTTTTTAACCACAGTAAGCAAAGAGGCAATGAAGAGTCTGAACTTCTTGCTCGCCCTGTGTATTAGGTTTTGAGTTATCATCGACATTCGTTTGGGATTCAAAATGCTCTTCTTGGGTCTTTGTCCTGAATTGTATTCTCCCTTAACACGAGGTGAGCTTCGTGAACACATGACATGATGAGCAGTGTGTTTTCTCATCCGTGACAAGGGCTGATTTCTACACAGACCTCCTGGAAAGAGTCTGTCTTTGAGAATTACCATCTTAGCAGGAAGTGCAGGCCAGTCCCAGCAATTACTCAGCTAACTGCATTAAGCTTGCTAGCCACAGCAGCTGGGTAGAAGCTCAGCAGAAGATTTCAATACACAGGCAGGAACGATCCCGAGAGCCAGCTTCTTCCCCCAGACTGCAGCACAACTGAGGGCTTGCTTTGGGGTTGAGGAACCAGAGCAGCAGCCGAGTCAAACACCCAAGGAACGAGTGAATTGTCTCTATCTGTTTGTTCCTCAGGTCCCAGAAGCATTCAGGAGGCAGGCAAGTGCTGCTGAAGCAGCAAAACCTGCTTTCAAGGCTTTGATCCTTATTTGTAAGTGATGAACGTAGATTTTTGCCAGTTTGATCTGGAGAATAAATCTGATGAGGAGAGATTGAGAGTTGGGGCTGTTTAATTTGAGGAAGAGGAAGCTGAGGGGAGACCTCATCACTCTCTACAATTATCTGAAAGGAGATTGTAGAGATGTTGGTGCTGGTCTCTTCTCACAGGTTGTTAGTGACAGAATCAGAGGGAAGGGCTTCGAGCTTCAACAAGGGAGGTTTAGATTAGCCGTCAGGAGAAAATTCTTCAAGGAGAGAGTGGTCAGGCACTGGGATGGGCTGCCCAGGGTGGTGGTTGAGTCCCCATCCGTGGATGCGTTTAAAAGACGCTTAGATGTGGTGTTGGGTGATCAGGTTTAGGGGTGAACTTGTAGAGTAGGGTTGAGATGGTTGGACTTGATGACCCCAAGGGTCTTTTCCAACCTGAGTGATTCTGTGACTCTGTAACTGGAAAGAAAATAACTCTTCAGACTTCACTGGACCCATCACTGCAGACACACTGCACAGCAGTTGCTTTTACAAACGTTCAAGTCGTCAGGGTCTACAGGCCGTTCACAGCCACGTCGGATCATCTAGAGTTCAGCAGGGATTACAGCTCAGAGTGAGGGATGATGTAACTTTGCGTCTTGATTTTGAGCCACTGCTGTATAAAATGCAGTGGGCAGGTAACTAGACCAGGAGCGCTCTTCCTTCAGCCCTGCTACCACTGCTGCTCAAGGACAGTGCAATGCAGGGCTTCTCTACTGACCCTTAATTATTGGTGCCTGCAAGCAGGGAAAGAACCTTGACAACAGCACAAGTGAGGTCACAAGGTCAGGAGCCTGTAATTCAGATACAGAGCCGTGTGAACTCTGTCTGCGCGCAAACACATGAGGCTCGTGGGCCATGGTCACCCCCAGAAACGCTGCATGTTTAACAACTGAGGTCTCCTAACTAGGCAACTTGGGATGTTTTAAAACGCTTTGCTTTACGTGGCGACAATCTTTCCTGTGAATGCATGCTCTAGACCCAACGGTTTGCCGCTGCCATCCCAGACACACTCTCCTTCTTCTGCCTGCTCCGGCTTTCTGCAGGTGACCACACGCGCCACCTGCTCTGAGCACGCCCCAGGCGAAGCCTCAGAAAAGGCTCATGAATTCCACCCTAAGGGCTTCTGCTGGCCTCGTTCACCTAGGAGGTGCATATGCTAAACCTGTTGTCTTTCTGCCTGTTCTAGCCCTCAGGGGAGAAGTCAGCTGTCTGATGACAAGCGGAGATGTTTGCACAGGAGAGGCTCCAAGAAGCTGAAGCCAGTGCAGGAGGAACTCTGCTCTCTAAGGCAGCCACACTCCGGGAAAATGTGTCCGAAATGCGAAATCCTCATCTGTCGGAAGTGTGAGACGCTGCATTCAGAAAGCAGCTTCATCGCCCACAGCCTTCTTGACCACTACGACAGAGGGGGCCGAGCCAGCTCCAGCATGCTGAATGCAGAATGCCAAGTACGTAGGTGTGATTAAAGCTTTAGCGGGGGGGGGCCCATCAGCACCTGCCTGCACCCAAAACACTGATGCTGGGATCCATCCTGGAGACTCGATCTCTGGTCTGTGCAATCTGTGTGGCATCAGCCCTCACAGCCAGGTTGTGGCTCACACGGCTCATGGCAGATGCATATTCACTAATCTAATTAGCATCAACGCTGCAGACAAATATTTGCAGCTATTAAGCAGAGAAAAGTAGTTTCAGAATGATCTTCAAAGTTTTCCTTCTCTTTCTATGGAAACAAGATGATGCCGGTGAGCTGCACAAGTGACTATAACATGCAGCGCCACTGGCTGCATTACACACTCATCGCATCGTCCAGGTATGCTTCAGCATGGCACTTGTGGAGTATTTAACTTCTTACTTATTTTTACGTTAACTACTACGAGTGTCAAACTTCATGGGAAGGGGCCTCCGGAGGCTGTCCTGGACGCAAAACCTGCAGGTCACATCCAAACTCCTCTCTAGAACTTCGGAACTTCTACAGATTTTCAACTCCAAACCTGTGATCCAGCACCTCTCCTGAAAAGGAGAAACACCGCTTGCAGGTCGGAAGTATTTAAGCCTAAATACTCAGAAGTATTTCAGTGTTTGCACAGCACAGCACCAAGGAAACCTGTTCCCAAAGTTTCAGCACAGAGTGGAACCTACACCTGGAGAGGCTGGTCTCCATTCCCTTCAGCGTTCAGTGACCATCAGTGTTCCACCACTCCTCTTCTTAAGTTCCCAGGCCACTAGACCATGCTGCAAAGGACCCCCTCTGTCCTGCCCACTCCCCTTTTGGAGCCGTTCTGGTTTTGTTCCAGTGTTATGTTTGGTAAGGGGACTAGAATCCAGAGTTCTATCCCTAGGGAGCACTTTAACCGAGCTCTGTCATCCACTCCTCTGTTGACATTTTTCTCCCTCGGTGGAAAACAGTTTCAGCAGGTGCTTCAGAGCTGCACGCAGCACATTCCACCACTCTGGAGGATCCCGGGCAGTATCGGTCAGCCCCCCACGTGGCACAACCCACCAACACTCCTTGTGCGAAGGAGGCAAGGAGATAATTTCAGAAGGAGATAATGTGCAACAGCTGGTCAGACTATAAATGTGCCTCCAGAGAAGACTCACATGGCAAAGCCCTTTTGGTGAGGTCTGCAGGAGGAAACCTGAGGCAGGATTTACAAACAGTTAGGAGCCACCATCAGCTTCCTCACTTCTTTAGTCGCTCTGGGCACTCCCAGCAAGTGCCCAGACCTCCGGCCAAAACATAAACTTCAAAACCCGAAAACTTTCAAACGTCCCTGCACCACCATGGTTGTAATCCCTCAGCAACAACCACGTTCCCATGGTGTGTGATTGTCTTCTCCGCTCATACGCTTCATACAAGCCGAATGATGCCTGGCAAACCAGAACTAACCTTCTCTATTTCTCTGGGACTGTTCCTCTTCAGCTGTGATCCCACAAACACGCCGTGCCAGTCCTTCAGAAGTACATAGTCATCCCTGTGCCTCCTCATCAAGCAATCCCAGGGGGAACTTCTCCAGGTAATCACCTGAGAGAAAAGGTGAATGGATGAGGCCAAGTGCTCCAGAGGTGGTCCAACAAGTGAACTGCTATCAGCACCTGACCCTAATTCTGCTCCTCACTTCACCAAATGTGAAGAGCAGTGTAACATAAGCAGGGTAAACAGATGCCCTGGTGGATGCACTGGGGGAGGCGCACACCCTCTTCTGGATCAGTCATGGAGACATGCTGCAAAGGACTACTGGATTCTCATAATGCTCTGAGGTCACACGAGTAGCAAAGCCCTCGCTTTCTCAGTCGCGTTAGCCGTTGAAATGACTGCTCCTATCCTGGACAGGCTACTGAAATCTGCCTGAGAGGTCTGCCGGGGACCGTGCACTCCTGAGGCCGCCTTTGCACCTTCGGCACACTGAGGTCTACACGACAGTTCCTGTGGAAACATCAGAACATCCAGGTGTGCCACCCCCTCGGCTACCTGAACACCAAAGTTCAACTTACAGGACAGAAATGCAGCTGCATCCAGTTCTGAGCTTCTCAGTTCAAGAGGGACTGGGAGCTATTGAAGAGAGTCCCCTGCAGAGCCACCAAGGTGATCAGAGGCTAGAGTGTCTGCCTCATGAGAAGGGGCTGTGAGAGCTGGCTGTGTTCAGTCTGGAGAGGAGACTGAGGAGAGGATTTCATAAACGCTTAGAAGCATGTAAAGGGCAAGTGCCAGAGGGTGGGACCAGGCTCTTTTCAGCTGTGCCCAGCGACAGGACAAGGGGCAACAGCACAAACTGGAACACAGCAGGTTCAGTTTCAACATAAAGGAGAACTTTTTCACTGTGAGGCTACCAGAGCCCTGGCCCAGGCTGCCCAGAGAGGCTGCCGAGTCTCCTGCTCTGGAGATACTCAAACCGTTCGGAACGTGTTCCTGTGAGATCTGCCCTGGGTGGCCCTAAGCAAGAGAGTTCATAGTATCACAGTATCACAGTATTACCAGGGTTGGAAAGGACCTAATAGATCAAGTCCAACCCCTACCACAGAGCTCAAGGCTAGACCATGGCACCAAGTGCCACGTCCAATCCTGCCTTGAACA
>JAOXOE010000001.1:74493090-74507890 GCA_028565055.1 Phoeniculus purpureus
ACCTCCCCCGCCAGCCCATTCCAGCCATCAACCACCCTCACATTGGAGAACTTTTTTCTAATATCCAGCCTAAATCTATCCTTTCCCAGCTTGAACCCACTGCTCCTTTTCCTAGCCACACAAACCCTCTTGAAAAGACCTTCGCCTGCCTTCCTTTACGCCCCGCTCAGGTATTGAAAGGTCAAAAGAAGGTCCTCCTGGAGCTTTCTTTTCTCCATGCTGAACAGCCTGTCCTCATAGAATAGATGCTCCATTCCCCTGACCATATTAGTGGCCTTCCTCTGGACACACGACAGTATGTCTATGTCATTCTGGGAAGTGCTGGATGCTCCAAAACTGGACACAGGTGAGGTCTCACCAGGGCAGAGAATAGGGGCAGAATCACCTCTCTTGATCTGTTGGCCACAGTTCTTTTGATGCAGCCCAGAATGTGATTGGCCTTCTGGGCTGCGATTGCACAGTGGTGGCTCATGTCTGGTTTTTCAGCACTCTCAGCACACACAAGTCTCTTTCCACAAGACTGCTCTCCAGAACGTCTGAGTTTAACCACTGCTGGTTAAATGACGAGCTATGAGTATGTCCTCAGCTGTCAAAATCCCACAATGTTTCCCAAAAAATTACAACTTCACTATAACTTCTTTGAGCTTAGTAGAAAACACAGGTTTAGGAATGCATTTGCTTACCTTCAGGGGAAATGGAAAACTTCAGTTTAGTTTATGCTAAACTGAAGACTGACTAAGAAAATATCTTGTTAAAAATATTTAACTAAATACTGGATTGACGGTTGGACTTGATGCTTTTGGGAGTCTCTTCCAAACTTTAGTATCCTATGATTCGATCTGTTCCATTACTAGGAACAGGAACAACACAGTGAAACTGAAGGAAAAAGTCAGTGCACCAAAATATTGGATTCATCTGAGAATCGAGCCTCCAAACAAAGGAAGGTCTCTGAGTCAGAATGTCTTTTGTTTTATTGATGTCCAGGCTAATAAAAGAGCAGTTGCACCAGCAAGTTCCATTGTGTGGGCTAGAGTATGCTCTTGGGTCTTCATTTAACTAGCGCTGGTGAATAGATTTCATTCTCCTCCCTGACCTTAGACAGCCTTTATTTTCAGAGCTACCAAAACCCCTTATGTAGACTGGTGGAAAAGTACCTGACTTTTTAATCTGCATATTCAAAAGAGATTCCTGCAAATACATGAATGCGTCTTTCTGGTTTGCTACAATACATTTATTTGATGGAAGTGAATCCTGGGCAGAAATCTCATCCTAGTAATCCTCCTCCTTTTTTAATGTATGTTGCTATGATCTCCCTCCTGCTCTTAGTAGAGGTATGCTGGTGTTCTGCTTCAGACGCTATGGGGCAATTTTTGTCTCCTCCTTGTGGCAATGCTATGCCATGAGATGTATACATTTCCTTTGGGTAAAGGATTCTCTCATACAAAAGATTTGATTACAGAATGTAACGATACAGAAGCGAGAGCTGGATTTACTGCTGAGGGCACAAACTAGGAGGAGTGGATCGCTGTAGATTCTATTTATTCCAGCTGAGAATTTAATCACAAGTCTGCAGTAGTGACCTAGCTGTCTGGGTTAACTTGAGCAGAAACGTTTTTCTTGTGGTATCTCTGAAACTTGCCCACTTCAGATGAGAAAGACAACCTCAATTGGTGTGTTGCATTATCACACACCAGTTGTTTATCAAACTCTTTCATACATCAAGTTAACAATATGTCACTATATTAAGGAAAACTTCAAACCTGTTTCCATCTAAGTGCATACCCACCATGATAGTAGAGGGATTAGAAATTATATTCCTCCCTTAATGTTGTTGAGGACAGGTACTGAAGATGTGAAATAACTGTGGTAATTCATAACAGTGTGTGAAATGAAAAATCACAGAGCAGAGAAAGAGTACCTCAAGTACTCTGCAGTTGCTATAGTGCTTTTTATTATCCTCACAGGCAGGCAGAAGATCATTTCAATGCTCTCGTAATTTTCACATGCAAAACATTAATAAAAACTGGGTTTTTGCTTAGTGTTTTACTTAAAGCAGCTACTTCTTCCCCTCACTCCTCACAGGCACTGCATTAAAAGTTAATATTTGAATCTGGCAGTATCTAGAAAGACTTAAAATGGCTTCAAGGCCACATTTATTAAATTGTAAGTTACCTAAGAGATTTTGCAACAGCCACTGAACCTGTTGACCTAAAGGCTATGTTCATAGTTTGTGATTTTCAATGATCTGGGCTGATTCCCTCTGGTAGAGGGAAAGGCTAATGAAAATACTGTATCTCCAGTACTCAAATAAATGTGTCCAGAAGTGGCTAAATTTCACGCTCAGATCATCTGCAAATGTAAATACAACTGAGAGATGATAAAAAGAGACCTCCTTACAGCAGTCAGTCAGTCAGTCAGTATTCATCTTACTTATTTTGGAAAGTGCAAGGAAAGAAGTGATACTTTTGGGGTCCAATAGCTATTGCTTACTTTAGTCGTTTATGCCCTAAAAGCTCAACCATGTAGCTTTTTATTCTCACGCATCCCACCCGTAACATCTAAGTCTTGAATGAGTCACCCATCACTGCAAAAGCTGTAAGACTGCTCATTAATACTAAGAAGAGAGGTAGCTTTGCTCACATCTGTCCAACATGTTGTTGCTTGAAGACAAATAAATAGCTGTGAGGACATAGGTGACTGTCACATACATGCAATAAGTTTCCTTGAAATCCATAAACACAGATTTATCTTAGTAAATGCTAAGATAACTTAGTGATGCTTTCTGTCACCTGTTTGTAAGCGTGCAGGCAGTCGCTGTACACACATAGCATGTCATTTAGCTGGCACTAGGCAGAAGCTTTTGGGAAGACGACAGCACAGAAAAGGCCTTGTGTATGTGTATATGGAAATAAGATTTCCTTTCTCTAGACAGAAGGAAGAAAACATTTTGCCTTTAAATGGGCTCAACAATTTTGTAGGGTGTTCTGCATGGTGTAAGAAACTGCTGTGTGACTCACTGGTGCCTTCACAGATGCGAAGGGATAGGTGGAGCGGGGGAAGTGAGCTTTTTTCTGTAGAATCCCAGATAATTTTTCTTTAAGTTACATAAGAAACATGAATATTCACTTAAATCTTCAGAGCTGAGTCAGGAATCTGCAATACAGATTACTCCACCTTCCTTGGGTGCCTACTCAAGTTCACAAGAAGCCATACAAAGCTGTTCATTTTGAAAAGCAGCCAGTTTAACTCTACATTCCAGGGCTCTTTCTCGTTAAGGCAGCTATAAAACCACACAAGAAATATTATGGGACAGCTTTACCTTGAAGTTCTTTCAACTGTCTGGAAGGAAGGCAGTAACTAGGTTCATAATATTGAGCTCCATACGTGTAATTGTACAAACTAGTATATGTCTTCACATCCAGATCATCTTGGATTCGGGACTTGGCAGTGTTTTTCTAAAGAGAAAAGGATAGTAATTGTATCTTACATATTTTTTTAAGGAGAACTGTAAAAGATGACTCCTTACTATCCCCCCAAACATTTAATAAGGTTGTATATATATATATATATATATAGTTGCATTGCAATTATACATCATTAGGTAGGATGTATATGAGTAGATATACCGCTCACCTTTAAGGATGCAAGCAACAATAGTAATCATAGTCAGACATTGCAGTAATAATTGTGGGTGAAAACTGTGTATTGTCAGAAATCTTTGATCTTGCATCCTAGCTGGCTTATCTTTTACATGTACTGCAACTGCCTCACTGACTTACAGTTAGAACAAAAGTCTGCTGGCTGGTACCAAGGTGGTCTTGAAGCTGAAGCATTCTGTATTGACCTAGATTTCTTTACCCGTCTCCAACTTCATCTTTTAATGCACAAAAATTTGATTATCCTTGGCATGAACAAGAAATTCAGGGAATCCCAACAATAGCGAGGAACTGTGTTTTTAAATTTGCTTTTATTTTCCCACTTCACCATTGCAAATTTATTCACAGACACTATGAGATGAGACACTTTTTGGCAAAGGATATCTTTCCCTTCCAATTTTTCTTTGTAATCTTCACAGATGCGACTTCCCATTAAAATAATTTGAGAGAAAACAAAAGAAGAAAGAAAAAAGGAAATATTAAGAGGCAGCATTAACATCAGCTGTGCTGTATGATGTGGCTGTTTGACTTCTAGGTTTGACAAACATGAGAATTATGCCAAGAATATGAAAGCAACACACTCGGGATTTCCTTAATGAGCAAAATGGCTTTGGAACCATCCTGGTTGCATAAAAATGGAACTGATGGGCTACACCTGAGCCAGAGAGTTTTTGTTGATTTGTTTTTTCGTTTGTTTGTACTGTTGTGAGAGCATGTGTTAGGCTGCATCTATTGAACACAGCTGGAACCCGTGGGGTTTGCTATTTCTAGAAACTATTTTTACACATGAGCTTTCTTGGAAGGTTCTTTCTATTTATCTGTAGCGTTTTCTTTTCTTCCCTTGACATTTCTTCTATCATCTGATAAAATGATCTTATGAGGAAAAAGGAAACTGTTTTTCCTCTCGCAGTACAGATCGTATATCTGAATTAATAGACTGTGGGGGTAATATTTCCATTGAACAGGTCAGAATGGGATGCAGCAGCATTTTCAAGTTGGAAGCAATCAGCTGTGAGTCACAAACCATACTTTTTCAGTTTTCAAGGTGTTTTTAATTGGAGATGAAATGAAATGTGGCAATAGCCTGATTTCAGTTGTTCTTTCAAGGTCATACTGTAATTCTCTAACTTCATCTTATTTCAGGTCTTACAGAGCTTCTCTCCCTTGGGAAATACAGAGTTACTCGCTTGCTGAGGGAAATGGGGAGGATGCTGTTTAATGTTTTGCTTTGTTTATACAATGCCATTTGAAACATTTCAGGACTCTGATTGAACTGGAGGAAATGACTTTATAACTGGAGTTTCTAAAGGCAATATATTCTGGGACATGCACTCCAGACTTTTTCTGCCTCCAACAATTTTGTAAATAACTTTAATACGGCTGTGAATGCCATAGCTGTGTATCAGCAATGTCTAAAGCATTGTTCAGGGGAAGGAAACAGAAGAACATTGTGAACAAAGTCCTAATAAAAAAATGTGACTATATCCTTTTAATGGATATTTTCTGTTTCTTCAAAGTAAATAAACAATAACATAGAATCCTACTATTGTGAAATCAGTTATTGTAAAATTCCTTTCTGGGTAGAAAACCATGTTGGTGCATGTATCTTGGATCAGTCACTTAATCTTGTTTAAATGAAAATCATATCTCAAGTTCCTGAATTAATTCCTCTCGCACTGAAGTGTTAGCACAGCTTAGATTAAGACATATTAAAAAACTCTCACTTCATTAAGAAGCTATTAATAGATTTGCTATAACCAGTCCCCTTGAAGAAACACAGTGTAATATTTTTATCATCACCATGTAAGTATTTTAAAAATAACAGTAAATCTAAACTAAAAAGCACTTTGAATGAGTATGATTAATAGTTTAATACAAAGATTGGCAAATCAATTAGGCTGGGTGGTATTATTTTTCTTAATGTTCCTCTCACTGACAAAAAATTAATGACAATATTGTTGCTTAGGGGGACACGGTCAGGAATGTCATTGGCACTTCCTTTTCAGAGGTCTTAGCAACACAAATACTAGCAGCAGACTCAGGAGATCACACGTGGAACTGGCTTGGCTTTTGAGATGTTGAAGAGGCTGGGATGATTGGGGCTTACTGGTCTGTGCTGGCCATGCCTTCCTGGCAGCGAGATGCTGCATTTGGCACATTTCTGCAGGAGAGGGAGGGAAAAAGGGGAAAGGATGGAGAGGAAATGTACACAGCTACATGTACACAGGACTAGTTATAACCAAATCCTGCTGGCTGGCATGCTGGGGACTGCCTGTGCCAGCCTTTACTTTAAGGTCTGGGGGAGTTGCTGAAATTTTTGTCATCAAGATGTTGCTAGTTTAAAATGCCACTAAACTCGACTAAATGTCACGTTTCCCAGTTAGCTACCCTAGATAAACTGCTTGACTTAGCTCCTGGAACCCAAAGGAAGTTTAAAGTTTGCATTTAAATGATTTGGGAGGGAAAGGAGAGCCATTGATGGTTTGTGTGACAGTAACACAGAGACTTTAAGCAGCAACAGCAATGAAATGGGGTGCAGAGGTAAGCAGGAAGCTCTGAAGTCCAAGCAGCAGCTGCCTTTCTGATTTTCTGAGCAGCCTCTGAAGCAGCCAGGACATTATAGTCAGGAAAAAAACTGGTTCAGAACTTTCCAGTTTGGTTTGTTTTTTCAAAGTTCTTCAAGCTTTCTGCTTGAACTGAGGTCTATAAAACAAGCTGGGCTTAAATTTCGCACCCTACGTGAAGCACTGTATAAATACACAATACCACTGAGGTTGGTGTGCTCAGGCCAGGGGTATACTGCGTTGTGTTCAGAACAAAGCACAGAATTCAGGGATGCTTGGATGGATGCTGTGTAAACTACCAAAATGAAATCAGTCTTCTGGGTGTATTCCAGACGTTCGGCCTGATGAAATAGTTGCTGGCTACAACCAGAAAATGAAAAAGGGAGGCTATAATGAAACTAGCACTTCAGTTTTAAAGCATAACTGTTGCCACAGCAACCTCTGTAATGGACACATTTAATCCTCAAATTCAGTGCTGCAGCTGGACTGGCTTGAACAGTAAACAGGACGTCAGCACTTGCAGAACATTTGACTAACTGAGAAGAGATTAACCTTTCCATTGGGGAAGAAAGGGGTACATGTACATTAACTGATGGTGAAGGCTACTGATTACCTTAAAGCCCTACACATTTTCTTCTACTCTGTTTATTTGCTTTCATAAGCCTAACAAAGATAAGCATAGCATACATGTCCTGAGATAGAAATTTTTGGAGAGTGATAGTTTTTGCAAGCCTGAGGTTCATGCACTAAACGATGGTTTAACATGCTTGGATTTACCAGACATTGCAGCATGGTGTCACAGATAAGTGATCTGTCTCTGGTTTGAGCCCTGAGTCATATCTGTTTTACTTAAGGTTGTTTTCCTCCTCATTTTAATCCTCTGTCTGCTTCTACCAGAATGTGAAAATGAGATGACACCCTGCTAGTTCTTAGGACAAGTAAGAATCTTACAGCGTCTGAGGATGGTGTGTGTCACTGTATGTTCATTATTCTTCCTAGACTCTGACTTAAAGCATAAATCCTGTAAGTTTTATATGCCATTAAACAGGCCATGAATTTCATTTTACAGAATCTGAAACCTGTTTCTTTTTGGATCCCGCTACGATTTGGAAGGAGCAGAGAATTTTTAAGGTGGGCAATGTTGTGACTGAGCTATTTTATTTGCAGAATGTATATCAGATCTTTCTTTTAGGTTATATTGTTTATGCTTCAGATAATGCAGAGGCAAGATGGCTTAACCCTTAACTTTTCTGCAAAACATCTACTGACAGAGAGGGAGCCACAAAGCACAGTACTTGATGGCCCTTCCTTTGTGGCTCCCTGACTGTGAAAGGGATTGAAATAATACAGGCATTAATTTATACTGAGGCCATCTGCTTGATAAACTAATTTTCTTTCCCATTATGTGTGCTGAGGTTGTAAACATACCACACACCGCTAGGGCACCAACAGTTTGTCTTGCTACTTAACCACAATATTAAACAAGAGCTATGCCAAAAAGCTGTACTACCCTGCTGGTTGGATTCCAGTTCAACTCCCTGTTTCTAGGACTGGAATCTAGAGCAGCCTGTCTATCATCAGTACTAAACCTCCTACGGCAGAGACACCTGGCAAAGCTGTAAGAATGAGCTAGCAAGAGCTGTGTGAAGTTCAACAAGGAAATAAAGACAAGTGTGAGGTCTTGCATCTGGGATGACATAGCCAAAGAGCTCAGTGTAGGCTAGGACCTCTGTGGCTGGGGAGCAGCCTTACTGAAAGGGACATGGGGGTCCTGGTGATCAACAGACTGAACATGGCTCAGCAGTGAACTGCTGCAACAGTGAAGGAAAACTGGGCCCTGGGCTGAATCCCCAAGGGCACTACTAACAGAGAGAAGGATGTGATCATCACCTTCTACTGAGGCTTTTCAGGACACGCCTGCAGTGTCCAGTTCTAGTCTTCACAATTCAAGACAGATGAGGACAGACATCTAGGCTTCCTATTCCACAAACTGTTGGACCAGGTATCTTTTAAGATCACTTACAGACTGAGCTACTTTGTGATGGTTTAATTCAATCTCTTGGAAAAAAGAAAAGCAAACACACTTTTGGGACCTACCATCCTGCTTGCTGCAGGTAATGATATTTGATTGCAGTGAACCACTTCTACTGCCTCAGAATGCTAGGAAATATCTGGAAACCGATGTTAACTGAAGAATCAGTAAGGTAAGAAATAAACTGAAGAAAGCTAAGTTTGAGATGTGAGGAAGCTAAGGGAAGCACCTGAACTTGAGCTGAGTAATGAACTAATGACTCATCTGGATCATGTGATGGACACATCTTATTTACTTTCAATTTTTATTTAGTGTACTACAACCCATCCTTTTAATTAATTAAATTATCTGTGAAAGCAGAGATTTGGTGTTGCTTGTGCCTCAGAGTGTACTGGTAGGCATGAGAGAGATCTAGGTGGCACCCAAGA
Source organism: Phoeniculus purpureus (assembly GCA_028565055.1). NCBI lineage: Eukaryota > Metazoa > Chordata > Aves > Bucerotiformes > Phoeniculidae > Phoeniculus > Phoeniculus purpureus. Next base: position 74,501,771 of record JAOXOE010000001.1, read on the forward strand.
TAGCTTAGTAAGGGAACCCTTTCATGGAATCATAGAATCTTTAGGTTGGAAAAGATCTTTAAGATCATCAAGTGCAACCATCAACCTAACTCTGCCAAGCCCTCTGCTAAACCATATCCCTAAGTTCCATATCTACATGACTTCTAAACACATCCAGAGATGACAGTTCAAACACCTCCCTGGGCAGCCTGATGCGTAATGATGATGACCAACATCTGATGACCCTTTCAATAAAGAAGATTTTCGTAACATCTAACATGAACTTCCCCTGGTACAACTTGAGGCCACTTCCTCATTACTTGTGAGAAGAAATCAACACCCAGCTCTCTACAACCTCCTTTCAGGTAGTTGTAGATGGCAATAAGGCTCTCCCTTGAACATCTTTTTCTTCAGACTATATAGCCGCAGTTCCCTTAGCCACTCCAAAAACTAGCCACTGCAACACATCTCTGCAGCTCCCAGCTGAACTGAGCTGGCTTGGCTGGAAACAGAGCAGAGATGTGAGGTGTGGTGGCACATTGCTTCCATGCCTGATCAAAGGGAGAGTGTGCCAGCTGAAGAGTGGGTCTGTGTGGGTGACACACAGAGGAAAGTCCTTTCTGGGAAATGAAGATATAATCCTTGTGAAAAATAAACATACTAAAGAGTTCCCTTTGTTTATATGAACTCTTCTCTGCCTTCTCCCACATGTGGCTTCCTCTTGCTATTCTGTATCTCAGCCTTCTAGTGCCCCTTCCCTGGTGAATAAACTTTTAGAAGAAAATGGTTTCGTTCAGAACTTAGAATCAATATTTTCTGTTTAATAAAGTTTTTAGGTTATAGCTCCATCTTTTTCTCTCAGATTCTCTCTGTAAATACTGTTGAACTGATGTATGACTTCCTTTTTTTTGTTTTTGGTAAAATTTTATATAGATTGAATACTATCTTCTGTGTACTGAAGTGATGCAATTGCTTACCTTGCTTCAAAGCAGATATTAACTGATCTTAGGATATTCAGGTTTTTCTACACCAATATTCTTGCAAAGAAGCTGTGAAGATTGGGGCTGAATTACCACTACCTTGAGAGAAGAAGCAGTAATGAAAAATGATTGCCAGGTAGGGAAAATATTCATATTATGTGCTTTGGAATGTTGTCTTTCAGATGCATTTCCTTTATTGCAAGCTTGGCAAACAAGTAGTTGTATGACTATGTAAGTAAAAAAAACCAGAAGGAGACAGTCACGGAATTGTCAGTTGTAATCAGGATACTTGATCCATGACATTTAATAAAATTAATATAACAGTGGAACATAAACTATAAAACCATAAAAATATAGCTGTAAAAATGCCTCCACTCTTAATAGTCTGAACCCTTGATGTTCCCATAAAGGTATGTCATTAGATTCAATATTATCCCTTCTTCTTTTTTAAACAAAAATTACTGTAAAACTGAGGCCCTTCCAGTAACAACTTATATTATGGCTATATATTGGACTTCAATCAATGTTTTATCTAATTAACACTACTGTTCATCAAAACAATGTCTTCAAGTCTGTGAATTGAAGGCTCCATGCTTTATTATTTGTGTAGCATTGGAGTATTCTTTAAGTGAATTTTCTTTATGCCCACTGTCCCTAGTCTACACTGAATTACCTTAATCATGTGAAATTATTTTTGTATTCTTTAAGTCATTAAAGTGCTCAATTTATTGAGAGCTTTAAAAATAATCTAGAGACTGCTTTTAAATTTGAAAGCTATTTAAATAGCAAACATGTAGGACAATATACCTTCCACTGAATCAGTACCATTACTATGCTTATGCAGCGTAAAACAGACAGTCTCTGGCAGCATCTGTCTAGCTGGGAATATCTTGATGAAAGGGAAATTTCGGTTGCATGTAGCTTGTTTATCCACCTTCTTTACCAATCAGTCACCCCAAAACAGACCTGTGAAGCATGGACCGTGCAACTGCATTTGGTGCAGGATACCCTGCCGGAGCTTTACCAGCAGAAGCAGGGGAAAGGGGCAATCATCAGGTATTAAAAATATCACCACAGTAATGCTTTGGTTTTTATCTTTGAAAAGATACTGTCCAAAGGTACAAGTCCTTCTTGGGATGATTTGCAGCCCTCTGACTCCAGCACTATCCCTCACTGGAGAGAACCAATAGGGCTGGGATCTTGTCAGGACACGGGCATCCCCTCAGCCAGGAGCTCACACCACAGACCATCAGCCCAGCCTGAATGGCTGCTGGCTCATGCTCCTGGCCTGTTTTCCATGATTCTGTGAGGAGCTGGAAGAAGGAGTGGTCGATACCTTCCTACCGCCTGCCAGATTAAAAAAAAATAAACAAAGAACCAAACAAAACATTTTGAGGGAGGAATGTGGAGAAATGGTACAGGCTATTTGAGAGACAAAGACAACCTTTTCCTCCTCTGTGAGGACAGGAACCTGCAGCTTTACCAGCACTACTGCTCCTTCTTTTCCACAGCTGTCAGCATATCAAGCTGTTGTCTTTATGATCCAGGTGCTATCTAGCATGAGGCACCGTCTGGTGTTGCATGTGATCCATCAAATCCATAGTCGTCAATTCAAATTAGGGAACTACAGGACAGAGTCCAGTGGAGAGCAACAAAGATGACTGGAGGCTGGAAGCATCTCTCTTACGAGGAAAAGTTGAGAGAGCTGCAACTCTTTAGCCTTAAGAAAGGAAGAATGAGAGGAGACTTGATGCCTACCCATAAGTATCTGAAGAATAGCTGTAGGGAGGATGGTGCCAGACTGTTTCCAGCTGTGCCCAGTAACAGGACAAGGAGCAGTGGGCACAAGCTGGAAAACAAGAAGTCATTTAGAAATAAGGAAAAACTTCTTTACATTGTGAGTCACAGAGCACTGGAACAGGCTGCCCAGAGAGGTTGTGGAGTCTCCTTCTCTTGAGATATAGAAAACTTGCCTGGAAGAAGCCCTGTGCAGTGAGTTTTAGGCAGTGCTGCTTTGGGTTGTACTTGCAGGTCTTTTGATGTCCCTTCCAACTGACAATTCTGTGATTCTGTGATCATTTGGAACTCACAAAATTGTCACCACCTCATACAGAGTAGATTGCTTCTCACTTTTTTCTGGTGCCATGGGCTTCTAGGAAGAGCACTCCGCAGGAGACCTTTCTGAGGAATATCTGAACCCAGAGTTACCCATTGGTTATGGTTTAAAGGAACCAAAATCTGGGGAGAAAAAGATCATTATAAAATGTACTGATGGAAGACAAGTATACTGATATCTTACAGTGACTACTAGCATCTGAAGCAAGCTATAAAATAATATTTCTGTTGGTCCTACCATTATTTTGTCAAACTTACTGGTAAAGAGTTGGTTTTATCATTTTGCTCAAGTAACTTTTGCCTGTTGTCTGCACCTCCATCTGTGTAACTTCGGTGACATTATCCAAGGAAAATAGGAGCAGATGGAAAACATTTTAGCTCCATATTCACTGAGCACAAGATTAAAAGAAAGGCCATGGTGAATTTTTAGTAAAGCAGGTGATTGCACATAGAGCATTCCTTGTGTGTCTGGGAGGCCGTGTAATTTACGGAGCAATATGGACTTCCTTGGTCAGCTGGTTTCAGAAATAAATTTTCAATTCTGTTGCTACTTAGTCTTCTGGGCAATTCAGAGTCCTAATGAAAATCAGCTCTCTGTTCTATTACATATTAACACTGTAAATTGTTGCACCTGGAATTGATGAGCCCTCAGTTTATTATGCCAGAGGAGTCATGCACAGCTGTTCTTTCCCCAAATGACTCACTCCTCTATGTATATGTTACACAATAGCTGAGTTTCCTGCTTGCCATTCCACTTTGTAACAACACAAAAAAATTATTTTAAAAATTTCTGCATCAAAATTAGGCCAGAGGACCAGTCTGCGCCGAGCTCTGACAGCGCCGGTCCCTGAACGCTGCTTAGAAAGTTTTCTGCGTGATCTGGGGATTCCCTGAATGAGAAATCTCGGGAGAGCCAAGGTTGCATAAAACCGGGAGATCTTCCAGTAATACGACAACCTCCTCCACAAAGAAGAAGGGAAGGGTTCTAGTTATTGGAGACTCACTCCTGAAATAGACTGAGGGTCCACTATGTAGAGCTGACCCTCATCACAGGGAAGTCTGCAGTCTACCTAGAGCCTGAATCAGGGATATCACTAGGATGCTTCCTAACCTGGTGAGATCAGCTGACTATTACCCACTGCTGATCTTCCAGACAGGTGGGGAGGGAGCTGTATTCCATAGCCTGAAGGGAATGAAGAAAAACTACAAGGCCTTGGGATGTTTGGTGAGAGACTGGGGCACAGACAGTATTGCCTTAATTATTTCCATTTTAGGGTGAGGACATGGGCTGGAATAGAAGGACTCAGTCCATTAATGCCTGCTAATGAGACTGGTGTTGCAGGCAGGGCTTTGGGTTCTTTGATAACACACAAAGAGGGAGAGTTTATCTCAGAGGGGAAAAAGGGTTCTGGGGCAGGAATTGTCAAGGCTCATTCAGAGGGCTTTAAACTAGATTTGGAGGGGGGTGGGATAGTTGATGGATGCCCACCAGTGGGACAGAGCTCTGGTCTTAATGAAAACCAGGTGGCTTCTTGCTGTCCCAGGGCAAAATCAGAGTGCTCAGCTCGCTCCCTAAAATGCCTGTATATACCCATGCACCCAGCACAGGGAATAAGCAGGAGGAGTTAGAAATCTGTGTCCAGTCAGGTAATCTTGACCTGGTGGCAATTACAGAGACCTGGCGGGATAGCTCACATGGCTGGAATGTAGTGGAGGAGCCCACTAGGAGAGGAGCCCTGCTAGATCTGGCACTCAACAACAAAGAGGTTGAAGCAGTGAAGGTTGAGGGCAGCCTTGGGGGCAGTGACCATAAGATAGTGGAGTTCAGGGTCTCATGTGGTAGGAACAGAATACCCAGCAGAATAACAACCCTGGACTTCAGGAGGGCCAACTTTGGCCTTTTCAAGCAATTACTAGGGCAAATCCCATGGGACAGGGTACTAGCAGGTAGAGGGGCCCAAGATACCTGGTTAACATTCAAAGACCACTTCTTTGAAGCACAACACAAGAGCATTCCAACAGGAAAGAAGTCAAGGAAGGGAGCCAGCAGACCTGGGTGGTTAAACAGGGAGCTGCAGGGCAAACTGAAGAGGAAGAAGAAAGTCTATAGGTCATGGAAGGAGGGGATGGCTACTTGGGGTGATTATAAGGCTCTGGTGAGAGAATATAGGGACGCAACTAGGAAAGCCAAGGCCTCTATCAAATTCAACCTTGCAAGAGAGGTCAAGGGCAACCAAAAGGGCTTCTTCAAATACATTGCAGATTAAACTAAACCTACAGGCAATGTAGGCCCCCCGCTGAATGAGGTGGTTGCCCTGAAGACAGAGGCTACAGAGGAAGCAGAGATACTGAACACCTTCTTTGCTACTGTCTATACTTCTGGGGGCTGTCCTGATATCAAGCTCCAGACTGCGAGGCTCCAGAGGAAGTTGAGGCAAGAGAGGAGCTTGTCTTGGTTGGTGAGGACTGGGTTAGAGATAAGTTGAGCAAACTGGTTGTACATAAATCCATGGGCCTTGATGGGATGCACCCACGTGTGCTAAGGAAGACAGTGGAAATAATAGCTAAGCCACTCTCCATCATCTTCTCTAAGTCATGGGTATCAGGAGAGGTGGCTAGAGACTGGAGGATAGCAAATGTCACTCCAATCTTCAAAAAGGAGACCCAAGTAACTATAGACCGGTCAGCCTCACCTCCATCCCAGGAAAGGTGACGGAATAATTTGTTTTAGAGGCTGTCTCCAGGCACATCAAGGACAGAAGGGTTATTAGGGACAGTCAGCATGGCTTCACCAAGGGGAATTCATGCTTGACCAACCTGATAGCCTTTGATGAGGGCATAACCAGGTGGATAGATGATGGCAGAGTGGTGGATGTGGTCTACCTTGACTTCAGTGAGGCATCTGACACAGTCTCCCACAACATCCTCACAGCCAAACTGAGGCAGTGTGGACTGGATGATTGGGTAGCGAGGTGGATCGTGAACTGGCTGCAGGATAGAAGCCAGAGAGTGGTGGTCAATGGGACAGAGTCTAGTTGGAGGCCTG
>JAOXOE010000001.1:74517170-74553792 GCA_028565055.1 Phoeniculus purpureus
GGCTGCATCAAAAGAACTGTGGCCAGCAGATCAAGAGAGGTGATTCTGCCCTTCTGCTCTGCCCTGGTGAGACCTCACCTGAAGTATTGTGTCCAGTTCTGGAGCATCCAGCACTTCCCAGAAGGACATAGACTTACTAGAGTGTGTCCAGAGGAGGGCCACTAACATGATCAAGGGAAGGGAGCATCTTTCCCATGAGGACAGGCTGAGAGAGTTGGGGCTGTTCAGTCTGGAGAAAAGAAGGCTCTGGGGGGCTTTCTTGTGACTTTCAGTACCTAAGTGGGGCCTACATGAAGGCAGGGGGAGGTCTTTTCAAGAGGGTTTGTACAGATAGGACAGGGAGCAATGTGTTCATTGCTGGGAAAGGATAGGTTTAAACTGGATATTAGAAACAAGTTCTTCAATGTGAGGGTCACTGATGGCTGGAATGGACTGGCTGGGAAGGTGGAGGGGACCACATCCTTGGAGTCATTTAAAGTCAGGCTTGATGAAGCTCTGAGCAGCCTGACCTAGGTAGAGTTGTCCTTGTGTAGGGAGGTTGGACTAGATGACCTCTAGAGGTCCCTTCCAGCCTAGAACATTCTATGATTCTATCTATTCAGAATTTGCTAATGAAAATACCTTGTGCTGTTAAAATAGTGGTGCTGTTATTTGGTGGTTTAAGATCACTTAAGATTGGAAAGCTTCTGAAAAAGGAAACTAGCCTCCTACCACCTATACTTATTTACCCCCATCACTGCTGCCCTACTGTGAAGATGTTGTCTAGCTCAAAGCTGAACTTAAGGACAAACAGAATGAATGAATGCTTCTAAGCCAGATGCATGAAATGAGCTAGTTCACTCAAGGTCTGGGATAACTCGGTGAGATACAAAGGAAGTGATGAGAACATGTGGAGAAAGCATATAGATAAGGATCGGGTTGTTATACTTAAGACCAGCAGAGCCTGAACTGGCACCAGGTGACTGTGAAACCACACATTCAGATGGCTTAGGATTTATGCATTTTTTAAACGACTGTTTTTATGTCAGCACAGTGATGCCAAAAAAAGTAAATTCAGCTGCTATGTGTTACTTAGTCTGGGGAGCTGTAATGTCCTGTGTCAGTAAAGGTTGCATTTGTAATAGGGGTGCTTGCTGGTATCACTTTACCAGTAACCTCCTTCTTGGCTGCAATGTACTTTATTGGGCTCCTGTGAGCTGTGCTGACAGTAACGAAAATGTAGAGCTCTGTGGCCCGGTTCTTCTCTGATGGAACAGAAATAACCCCTCCCCACCTCATGGGAGCACTGAGAAAATTAACACTTCAAGCAATTGAAGGTTTGAGATATTGTGGTAACGACAGCTATGTGATATTTCAGCCTCACTTTGCACTTCAGCTGCTCTGAATGCAGACCAAACTGGTTAGTTGTGATACCTCCAGTCACTGTATTCCTCACAAGTCCATTCCACAATTTTTTTGCACCACTATGGGTTTGCCACCAACGCAAGGTAGCCCTTCTTGCCCCATCAGCAATGCAGACTCCACAAGATTTGCTGAAGTGACTTCTGCTGTTTAAATGTCTCTGGTTTCCTAGGGCTTCTGCAATTGTCTCTCCAACCTGCCAGTAGCTATTCTTCCTTTCTATTCATATGTCTTTTTCCAAATTTTAGCAATGTCACAGTGTCCCTGAGAATATAGAAACCCTTTTGCTCTTGCATTATGGAAGAGCTTGCCCAAATGTTTACAACAGCTTCAAGATGGGTTGGCTAAGAATGTGTTAACTTGCACATTTGGCCTAAAAAGGGACAAATAATTAATGCTGCCTGTAGAAAGCTGTCTGTAATGAAATTTTCCGAGCCCAAGTACTGTCTTGTGTGAAGTGGCTTTCCAAATTTCAGTATCTTTGTTCATTTTAACTGATGAGATTTTAGGTTGGTCCTAACAAAAATACCCACATAGTGTATCAGCATGGCTTATGCATGCTTAGTTTCATAAAATGTAAGATATTAATATGAAAACCAAAACTCCTTCCTGCTTTTGATGTCATTAGTGTCTATTGTTTGTGTTAATAAACTGGTTGAACAATTGGATTCCAAACTCTGAGTCTTCAGCTGTTTAAACAGTATTTATGTGGGGAACATAAGTGGATTAGCAGACTTCTCTTTCTAGTCTGGACTGACAGGTAAGAGAAATTACACTTCTTATGTCTGCACATCACTTCTGCTGTTGACACAGAGGTATCATGCTGTACATGAAGCTTTTCTGTGTGTCTGGTTCTCTGAAAACTGCCTGCCCATATTCTATTAACAGAAGGTACATGATTAATATATGCCAATTTTAATAGCAATATTAATACACGTGTATAATTGCAGTATATACCAGTATATACAGTTACATAACGTGTACGTATATATTTACAACATATGTATGTATGTTCTCACAGCAGTGTCTGGAAAGCACAACCTATTTTGAACTTACTCTGCAGCACCTTGCACAGTTTTATAACAATTCTTATTTATTTCAACCCTTTTCAGAAAATTAATAAATGTAAGAGAAACCTCTTGATTGCTTTAGCTTCGTGGTGAAAATCCTATCACTTGTTTCATATGAAAAAAAGGGATTAAGCTGTAGGAATCGTCTCCTGAAGTTAAAGATTGTTCGAATAAATTTTAGGACAGGACTGAGAGGAGATGCTCTGGTCTTCAGAACCTTCTGTATATGTATATGTCTTCTACAAGAACCTTCTATATAGGTTCTTCAGCCCTTATCATCCTCCATGTCTCTTAGCGTGCAAGGTTTTACTCTTTTTATAAAAATGTGATAATATAGGTAGCATAAACATATTTACATCAGTTGTGCTACAGTTTTCAAACAGTATCCTCATTTTTTTTTTCAAGTAGTAATCACAGAATCATAGAATCACACAGAATATTAGGGATTAAAAGGGACCTTGAAAGATCATCTAGTCCAATCCCTCCACCACAGCAGAATCAGCTAGAACAAGTTGCACAGGAACATGTCCAGGAGGGTTTCAAACGTTTCCAGAGAAGGAGACTCCACAGCCTCCCTGGGCTAACCCTTTCATCACCCTCCATGTGCTCCATCACTCTCACCATGAAGAATTTCCTTCTCATATTTGTGTGCAACCTCCTATGTTCCAGCTTGTACCCATTGCCCCTTGTCCTATCATTAGATGACACTGAGCAGAGCATCCTTCTGACACCCACCCTTTCCATATTTATCGACATTAATGGGGTCACTACTCAGTCTCCTTTTTTCCAAGCTAAATACTAGGAATTCCTACCCACACATTCTCTCACAACAAAAATATCTTGCCTTTTCTCCAATGGCATTGTTCCCTCTTCAACACAACTGGGTACTTCACAATTCTCCAGCTACTGTGTTTTGCACAGAAAAGAAAAGCTAGAACTGGCCATGAACTTCTGCTTTGTGTTATTTTGTATTAATGTAGAAATAGCTAGTGTGATAAAAGAAATACTGCCAGCTCTAACCTAGACAACAAAAGAGGCATAAGCGGGCTGAGCAGTCCTGAAATTTAAATACGGTGATAAAGTAACATCAAATGCTTTCACAGCAAAGGCTGCTGCACTGAAATTGAAATTGTGTTCTGTGCTCTTTCTTACTGCACTATCACCGTTATTGATACCTATTACTCCCCAGGAAAGCCCTATTCACTTCTACTGAACCTAATCTGGAGGAAAAAAATAGGATCCTTCTTATAATCCTTCATTCTCCTTACTACTGCTGCTTTCCTCACTCTGATTCTTCTTTCTTCTAAAATAATAGGAAATTATCTATTATCTTTCACATACTGCACACCCCATAAGATTTCCTCCACTTTCATTGCAAAATTAAGAAGTGAATAAATGTTTACATGGCTAAGTCTTACAGTACTTCCTCTTTTTGGTCATGCTCACCATTTATTGTTTAATTTGCAGGTATTTAATTGTAATTAAAATGTTTATAATAGTCCATTCAAGAATGAATGCAAAGAAACTTAAATTTCTAGTCATGAAGACAATTTTCCCTTTAAGAACCTTAAGAAAGCTCAGTAGAAGATCCTGACACTTGTTACAAATAAAAAAATGAATTAAAAAAGCTAAACTTGCACATTTAATCGAAAAGCGTTTTCACACAAAATTAAGAAAATCAGAATTTATTTTCTTTTACCACAGACAAATCACAAAAGAATCTCAGAATCATTCAGGTTGGAAAAGACCCTTGGGGTTATTGAGTCCAAACATCAACCCAACTCTACATGGTCACCCCTAAACCATATTCTCCAACAAAACAGCTATGTGACTTCTAAACGCATCCAGGGATGGTGACTCGACCACCACCCTGCACAGCCCATTCTAGTGCCTGACTACTCTCTCCGGGAAGAATTTTTTTCTGATGTCCAATCTAAACCTACCCTGTTGAACCTTGAAGCCATCCCCTGTGGTTCTGTTGCTTATTACCTGTGAGAAGACACCAGCATCAACATCTCTACAATGTCCTTTCAGATAGTTGTAGAGAGTGATGATGTCTCCCCTTAGCCTCCTCTTGCTCAAAATAAACGACCCCAACTCTCTTTATCTCTCCTCATAAGATTTATTCTCCAGGCCCTTCCCCAGCTTCGTTGCCCTCCTCTGCACTTCCTCCATCTCCTCGATGTCTCCCTTGTACTGAGGTGCCCAATACTGGACACAGTACTCAAGGTGCGGCCTCATCAGTGCTGAGTACCGGGGGACAATCACCTCCCTACTCCTGCTGGACAACAAGGAGTTTCTAATACAAGCCAGGATGCCATTGACCTTCTTGACCACCTGGGCACACTGCTGGCTTATATTCAGCTGCTTGTCAATTAGAACCCCCAGGTACCTTTCTGCTAGACTGCTTTCCAGCCAGACTTCCCCAAGCCTGTAGTGTTGCATGGGATTGTTGTGACCAAAATGCAGAACCCAACACTTGGCTCTATTGAAACCCACACAATTATCCTCAGCCCATCAATGCAGTCTGTGAAGTTCCCTCTGTATAGCCTTGCTACCCTCCAGCAGATCAACACTCCCTCTCAACTTGATGTTGTCTGCAAACTTATTGAGGATGCACTCAATCTTCTCCTCAAGATCATCTATAAAGATGTTGAACAGGAGTGGTCCCAGCTCTGAGCCCTGGGGGACACCAGTCATGACTGGACTCCAACCAGATTTAACTCCATTGACCACAACTCTTTGGGCCCAGCCACCTAGCCAGTGTCCCAGTGTACATACATCAGAGTATGTGCCCATCCAAGCCATGGGCTGCCAGCTTATTTGTGAAGATGTTGTGGGGGACAGTGTCAAAGGCTTTACTGAAGTCCAGATAAACTACATCAACAGGCTTTCTTTCATCCACTAAGCAGGTCACCTAATAGAATGAAATCAAGTTTGTCAAGCAGGATCTGCCTTTCATGAACCCATGCTGACTGCGTCTGATCACCTGGTTGACCTTTAATTGCTCCATGATGGCTCTTGAGATGATCTGAGTTTTTTTACCACATTATTTTTTTACCACAGATAAATCAGACAAGAAGGGTGAATGCAGAAAAACACTGTCTGGGTGGAAAAGAGCATTTCATAGTAACATACCTCTTCACTTTCTTTCTTGCTGTTGTTTAATGTTAAATAACTCTAGAGTACATTATGAGCTTTTTCTGCCACTTTCACACCATGCATTACAATAATAAGAAAAATATCCTAACCCTGTCTGAAGAAGGCAATAAAAGGCAAACCGATTTGCGTAAGTTGGGAATGCAGAGTTCATGCAAGATTTTCTGAATTATGTACTGTGTTGTTAGAAAATAAGCTAAGCTTTTAAAAAATAGCTTTAATCTTTCCCCTTTTTCACTTTCCCTGGCTATGAAAAAAAAAAAGATGAAAGATATTACTTTATGTTGTCTGGTTCAAAAGTAAATGGAAGGAGCAAAATTCATGAGGCAATAAAAATGGTGACAGTAGTAGTGTCTTAACTTCTTCTGAAGTCCTGCATATGAAACCAAACAAAAGCAAATTTCAGGCATTAAGATAAGTGAATAGATGAAGAACAATAAAAACCCCCCTGTGTTTCCATAGACCTCAAAAATTTTTCTCTGATTTAAAATCACTAGAACTTTTCCATTTACTTCATTAGCACCAAAACTTCATATTTTGTTTTAAATGAGAGAGTGTAACTAAACCTCCAACCCCTTCAAGTTAATAAGGAAGATAAGCTCTAAATGAATTCCAACCAAGGAACTGTCTATTGTAGTGCAACCACAAGGCCAACAATGACTTTCCCTTAAGGCGTCGATCTTAGCGAAAATCTTAGCAACCGATCTTCCTGGTGACTTTATTAAAAACTCTGTGATTTGTAGCATCTGGAAAATCCGTTACTTAAATTCTTGGCTTAAATTGGAAAAAAAAATATGTCTGCATCATTCCTTCATCTCAGTTTGTTCAAGCTCTGAAAAATTACAGAAAATGAACTTTTGTATTATTGCATTAAATTTGCATGGTAATTTTTCCTTAAATTGTTTTGGAAACTGGGAAAACTCTAAGTGTGGAAGCACTTCCGTCTCCATTCATTTGCAAATTTTCTGGATGCAGGTGGGTCTTAAACATAATTTGATTTTCCCATTGATTTCAATTTGATTTCAACTTGATTTCGACTCTTCAGGGGAATGATGTGGTATATTAAGTTTTGAAGAGGCACAAGTTCAAATTTGTGTTTCAAAATCCATGAGTGAAAGCTGACCAGATTTCTAAAACAACCTAAGTTGATTTTTCGGTTGTTTAAGAAAATTTCTGTCCCTTAAGATACCTTCTTTCCTTCTTGGATGAATGTCAAGTTTTTCTGTCTTCCTATACCTTTATTTACTTCTTGAAGTATTAAAAACTGATACTTCAATTGATAATACATAGGAGCAGTTTTAAAATTGCTGAGTAGTTTCAAATATTAATCAAATATCTAGAAAGTTAAACACTTCCTTCTTTTCCTTTTCTTGGTTATTTTTCTATGCTTTATCATAGAATTTCCATATATGCTAATGGAGTCATTTTTCATACTGCAGTTGCAGCACTTGGGTGTCTTGTAGAATTTCCCTATGAATAAAAACTTGTTTCTATATAAATAACAACTGCATAAATTTGGTATATAAATTGATTTTAATATTGATATTTTGAATTAGTAAACACTTTATGAAAGCAATAAACCAAAATGAAATTTGAATTATTTGGCATGCTAAAATGTACCCGCTACACGCTACTTTGCAGTAAAAACAAGGAGCTAAGTAGAAATCAACATTTCAAGAACAGATATGTGACTAAGAATGTGGGATATGTGGGAAATTGTGTGGGATATTTCATTTGAGATACTAACTCACATTAATAAGTTAGGTTATTTGAGGCGATATGTTCTGTACGATTGATGCAGTTAACTTCTCGTTGTTTCCCATTAAAGCAATGGATCACTGTCATGGGATGGTAATGAGTAGCTAATCATTTGTGTTTAGAAGGTGCCTAGTTATCTCCAATCCTGTTATAGGTAAGCTCAGGTAGCGTATTATTATCAGCAAACTGCTTCTCAGAATGTTCTAGACTTCTCCATTCTTCCTGAAAAGAACAAATACTGTTCAGCTGTCAGCATTTTAACTTAATCCAAAACGGTGTTGAGAGCTGTGATAACTGCAATTGAAGGCAAAAGCCATGGAAAAACCTAAACTTTATCTAATGCTAAACTTCATGTTTAACTTTGGAACTCATAAAATCATTTTACAAAACTTGTAAGTACTTTAGGGCCAAATTCTACTTCGTTTTTGTAGCTATGAGTCATTAATCAAAGTACGAGTTTTCTGAAGGAGGTGAATAGTGCTCAAATTCGTAAAGGATGTACATGGATTTTAGTTTCATCAAGCACGGGCAAATCTGGGTGATCTGTGAGAGGAGTAAAATAAAAGGAGTGGCCTCCACTCATGTAGATGGACACGTGGAGGTAACACACAAAAATTCTGCCTCTCTCATTCTGTGTCTGCAGATGCTGATCTCAACCTCAAAGAGTGTAGACTGAACATGCTGTTGCAGAGAGGCCATGGCCAAATCAAGTAACTCTCTATTAACTCCGAATATCTCTGGTGGTGTGTTTTATCTCTCCTTTTCGCACTCATGATCTTACAGAGCTGTGCTGCTGCGGATTGGATTTCTTACGGTGAGTTCTGGTTAGCAGAGAGCCTGGCTCTAGGTAAAGACAGACTTCCCTGAAGCACTCCACTCTCGGGACTGACTGTAATTTTGGTGAAGAGGTGCTTCAGGGAAACACTCACTTTCTCTTCCTCTGTCCGGGTACCTCTCCCGCAAGATGGGATTAAGATGTAATGAGTCAATGAGGCAATGGGCCTTCAAAGTTTGCATTGCATCGTTCACGTGACTGATCTATCTGATACCCAAAAAATCTGTATGTAGTGCAAAAGAGAAGGTACTAACTGTGAGGTACCATTAAACTCCAAGGAACTAGAAATCCAAATGATTGGTAAGTTTTTGAACCCTAGAACAATTATGAAGCTTACATACTGGGAACATGAAAGGATTATTTTTTCTTCCCTTTAAAAGACAACTGAGTAATAACTTGCTGAAACTGTGAAGTAATGTCTAGTTGCCTTATTCCTTAAGCGACCTTCCGAAAATCACGTGTCTTGACAGCACTTCTGCTTGTGGCTTCACTAATACGAGCAGTATGCCTGGACCTGTTATTAGGAGAAAGAGTCCCTTGAAATTATAGGCTGCACTTGGTGATCTTAGAGGTCTCTTCCAGCCTCAATAACTCTGTGATTCTGTGAAATGAGCAAGTGTAATGCTTTTCCCAAACAACAGCTTAAGCAGTTCTATTTGATTCGTGACAAGTATGCTCAACTATACGACTTTCTCTGCTGATAAATACTTGTATGCTGCAAACGCTTAGATACACACGCAGCAGTGTGCGTAGGAGCAGCCCAGATCACTTCAGAACACAATTCTGGATATGCATACGTATTTGTAGAGATAAGATTGACAGTATTTTTTAAGGTAAATAACCCTCTTAAAAAAGCAACATCTTTATGCGGATTTTCTACCTTTAAAAACTGGCAGTGCCAAGCTGGAGATACAGCTTGATAGTTTTATTTAGGCAGTTCCTAGAAATCAGGTCTTTCATGACAGCTGTTCCTTCTTCTTGCCTCAGGAAAGCCACAGACATGCTCTGAGAAAGACCTCTTTCCTTTCTGTGTTACTGTTCCAGGCAATCTCAGGTGAGACAATCCACACGATGCTAAGATCTTACTAAAACCACCCTCTTTCGAAATGTTTGTGAAAGCTTTACAGAATTACTGAGGCTGGAAAAGACCTCTGAGATCATCAAGTCCAACCTATGACCTAACATCAACACAAAAAAGCAGTTTTGTCTGGTTGATTATGGAGTAATGACATTTTCAAGTTAACTCTTTATTAAGAGAGAAAGGAGAGCAGCTGCTGTGGCTCCAGCAACAAGACTTGTATGCAGAGGGTTCTGATACAAGTACAAGCATGAGGTCCTTTCCTTTCCATTCCTACCTCTCACAGGAGATGGCATAAAACCCAAACCCATTTTAACTTTAGAGGCGACGTAGTGGCCATGAGGACCTCCTAACTCATTTAAGACTTGATAGGTTAAAAATCAGGTTATCCGGCTAGGCAGGGTGCTTATTGCCTTGTTGAATCCACAGGTGTACAGAAGTTTCTTAGCACTATTTTGACAAGATAAAAAGCTTTTAAAGTGTAGGAAGTGTAATTCATACTCACTTGAAAGCTTTTGCAGTGTCACTTCAATAAAGAGCAGCTTTACCGAATGTAAGATTTATACTGCAAATCCTTCGGTTCTTTATTTGAAGTTGGAAAAAAATAACTTCAGTCTGAAAGTTCATTTCCTAGTAATGGTGTTGGCACATGTGTCTATTCCTCTGGTGCCAAGCTGTTCTGTGAATTAATCTTTTGAATGACGTGTCAGCATCCAGAGCACTGGTTTTTATCTGCTCATACTGTCAGGCTGCAACTGTATGTGAACCCGGGTCTCTACTCCACAGTCACGAGTTATGGCTCAACAGAAGTCAAGGACTGATCCTGCAAAAGAACTGTTCATACTGGTGGTTGTTTATTATTAATGCTGGACTCATACCACAACAAATCATCGTTAGAACTGGGCCAATTTGGTTTTGCTACTTTTGGAAAACAATGTTGATTTGAAAGCTGACAGTGTGAGAGATACAATTTAACCTCATGACGCGTTAACTAGTTTCTGTTAATTCTATGAGGTAAGTTTATTGGCTAATTTGTCATGAAAGAGATCATTATATAGTCCACCCTATAAAAAAATGCCATCTGCTTTTTGAGCTGCTTAAGGAAACCCTGTCTGTCTTTCTGAAGTTTCTTCCAGGCATTTTGTGAAATGTCCCTTGAAATATGTAGAGACAGTAATTTCCAGTGCCCTACAAGAGAAAAGATGACTGCTAGAATGTTCTAGGAAAAATAAACTCACCCTGATTGTTTTGTAATTCATTTTTTCCTTCCCAATCATCTTCCTCATTGCTTAGTAGGCAATGTGCTGGTGGCATGGTAAAACGTGGGTAAAAGTGAATCTGTGTAAAACATCGAAGGTTTCTGATGTTTTGTTTTGATTACAATAGACTCCAGATAACAGCTCTACGTGTTGAAGTGCTTTGTGTAAACAGGATCGCTGCCAGTTCATATGGTTTATATTTCTGCGCTTGTTTAAAAGACTAAATTGCTGTAGGCACCCATTTGGATACCTTTCTAGTAGCTTCAATCAGATTTACTTGGGTTTGGTTTGTACCAAAGCAAACACAGCTAATGTAGGTTATTATAAGCGGTACATATAGATTTCCTGAGTTAATTTGAAGCTAAGTGGCTGAAATTTCACTGACACATAAATCACACTCTATTCCAAGATTAAGAAATCATTCTGGCAGTAGAGATTTAATTAGCAAGAGAAAGCTAACATACTTCTTTCAAACATGCTACGTGTTTCACTGAAAATGTAGCCCTAGATGGGGATTTTATGAACAAGTAGTACCAGGAAAATTGTGTCTTTGGGATCAGGCAGTGAGTGCTGAGACCCCGCTGGGATCCTGCTGCTTGAAGGAACCCTGAGAAGTGGCTGGTAATGAAGGAGTGAATGCTCTTGAGGGGGTATAGGGATGGGATATGTTTTGCTTTCATCCTTGAATAAATGCAGTGACCATCCAGGCAATAAAGGGGTTGTTTACTTTCAGAGGAAGAACTTCAGCAACTACCGTGGAAAGCCTGTGACTGAGGAAATCTCTGCAGGGTAGAGCAAGCTGCAGTGCTCACAGTACTGGTAGAGGATTGAAGGGTTCTTCTGTATTATTGGCAAACCTCACTTTCCACTGATTTAAAATCTGAGAGAAAACTCAGGTTAGAAGAAGGTAGCCTGATATTTGATAATGTACATAGAGTGAAAAGCACCAGGTAGCTGTGGTTGAGTAAGTGAGACAGTGCCAGTGAACAGTGCTTTTTTTCCTATGTGCCTCGTGTGTTGGAATTCCTTGAGATTTTGTGCACTGGAGTGACTTGTACTCTTCTTGCCTTGCTTCATGCTATAGCTACAACTGAAGAAGAGTGGTACACGAGATAAAAAACACATGTGTTTGATGAGGATTTACATTTTTGTTTGCCTTTAGATAAATTGCACTATATTTCACTGAGATCTGCCTTACCATGACATCTTTGAGATTAAGGAAGTACAAAAGCAGTAAAGAAAAGATTTTGAGATTCATTTTAAACCTCAGAGACGCATTAATCACATAAATTTCACTTAGTGATTAAATATGCTGTATCTAGCCTTTAAAACTCACTGGAATGTTGGTAACGAGTATGAGCTTGTAGCAAGTAACCACACTTCTTTTCTTGATGTGATTTCGAATGTGAAGTTTAACACTCAGGTAGTCCACACTTCGGAACAGACAAATAGCTGCTACTCTAGTGGCTTTTACTTCCTTCTGACACCTGCCCTTCTTTCCATTACCTGCCTGAACTCCTCTGAATCATCATGCTTAGGAGCACCCCTTGTGCCTCTGTGTTCAGAGCCCTCATGTACAGGGCTATGCCAATCACAGCTCCAAGCTCCACAAGTGCCTTGTGGTACCTGGTGTGGGGAACGGAGCACAAACAAGGAGGTGAGAAGTCATCAGAGAAATAATGTCCGGGCCAGACTGCTGATAAACATTCTACGTGAGATATTTACCTGGAAGCAGAGTCTTACCAAGGCAAATCTCTTCCTTAAAGGAATGGGATAGTCTTCAGCTTCTTCTGAGAAGGAGCAATTAAGAACAATGCCCCACTGAAAGCTCATCAAGAAAGCAAGATCGCGATCCACATTGGGTTTGTGATAGAGCATTGTTCTATCTCATTGTTGAAGAAGAAACCCATTGTTGCTTCTTCCTGATTGCAGTCCCTCCACATACATAACCCCAGACAAATATCAGTAATTCACGGACTGAAAAGTGGGGAAAACATGAACTTGACACCGAAACAACTGAAAATGGCATCAACTGGTCTCCCTCCTCTCAGATCCCAGAGCTCTGTTGGCAAGAAGTCCACTTTGTGTCTGTATCTGTACTTCTTTCTATGTTTTGTTTGTCCATCTGTATCCCTCAAAGGCACATACTGCTTTCTGCAAATTAATTCTGTCCCCGACAATCAAAAGAATGCAATAAATAATACTATTTTATAAACTCCAGTGCTGGATCAGCACTCTCCCAATTGACACTCTTATGAAGAAATAAACCCAGCCACCCCTAGCCCCTTGGTGTTGAAGAAATCGGTGAGAACGCAACGGGGTTTGTTCCTTACGAAAGTCTTCCTGACTTCCCCTCTGCTCCTTTTTCGTGCAACACCCTAGGCACCCAGAAAGCTGCAAAGAGTAAGTTCAACCAAGTCAATAATCAGGTTTGGGGAGAGACAGAGACTCGGTGCACATGACGCAAGCGATTTGTCACCCTTTACTCCACCCTTGACCCTTGGGCAAATGCGGTTCCACTTCCTGAGGCTGAATTCTCCATTCCTGAAGGCAATGGTAACTCCATTTACCTACTCTTTACTGGATGACCAGGCCCAAAGAGTCACGGTTACTTAGTCTAATTCTACCTAACTTCTCATGAGGATGACAAAGAAGGAAAGTCTTCCTGGCAAAGGCGTCTGTGGATTGCTAGACTTGCCTTGAAAAGCTGGTGTCATCTCATAGTAGCACAAGCAGCAGGTGAGTAACAGGAATAGGGGAAATAACTAGTGGAAAGAGTGTAACAAGAGGAACTAGGGATGGCAGTTGTGATAAAAAAGGAATACAGTCCTCATAGATATATACCTGAAACACCCATGCATCTGCCATTGCACCTCACTTTTGCCTTTTGATATGATGTACAGGATTGGAGATGGTAAGTGACACACATTTCAACAGTCTGTTTTAAATCCATTACAGATACACACTATTGACACAAAGCTGACTCCTTTTCACTGTGTGTGTTGGAGCATTCACTTTGATCACAAATACTAACTTCACTTCATTTGGGTTATTCCCAACACTGTTCATTGTCTAACACCGACTCTTTTTAATTTTCCTGCTCTGCTATTTTCTCTTGCAAATAAATACATTCCATACTTATTTGTTCTCCTAGTACATTCTGGTTTCAAAGGGACTCAGAAGTTAGAGACTTGGTATGGTGTAAAAGGCTGTGGGTTTTTATATCAGATTTAAATAGGTCTGCAGCCATGATTCCATTATAGCAAAGGTGCCCTGTATCTGTAACACATTTGTGTTTCATTCCTATTCCTGTTAAAAATTAACTTATTTTATTGTCATTTAGTGTGAACTGGAGTAAAGTTTCCCTCAAAAAGATTCCCTTATAAAATACCAGGAATAAGTATGAAAGTAAAATGGAATTGCTTGCACATTTGCAGCAGTTTAAACTGAAGCAATCATAAGGTGATTTTTTTATTTAGTTCAGTTATGAAATATTTATGCAGAAACACTCACGAAGGAGTCACATTTCACTCCAAGAATAGCGGGCAGTAAGGGTAAGTTGCACAATAAATATAAATTAGAACACAATATTCATTATACAAACACTGGCACAAATAGCAGTGCTTAGGATACAGTTTTCTAAAAATGCACATCTGCAGCAAGCTCCAGTGGTGCATATGGTCGGTGAAGCTTGTTAGTTTTGCACAGCTGCTTATCTGTTATATGCCACTTCTGGCTGCAAGAGAAAGCAAGTTGCTAATTCATTCAAATCATGAGCAGCTAATGCCGTCCTCTGTGCATTTCTCCTTGTTTAGATTTGATTGTTTTTCTAATTAGAAGCTAGTTCTTCTGCTGAAACTCACACCACTGTTATTTATTTATCTTATAATATAGCCAAGGAGTGGTAGGCTACGTTCATAGCCCTGTTGAGCTGGCTGCCTTGCCTACAAAAGAACTCCTGATTAAAATATGCAGTCAAAAGCTCCAATTCTGGCAAAAATTAAAGCTGTATAATGAGACCCCCCTGGTTAATGTGGGGCTAGTAGATGTCTTTGATGGTTCAGAGTTTGCTGTGTTGATGAACTGAGCCAACGAAAATAGGGGAAAGCAATAACAGTGATATAATAACAACAATAAGGACTAACAAGGCTTGCTCACACTCTGGCATCATCAGAAACCCAGAAGATCCCAGGGCTCAGCTGGAGATACAGAATTTCTTTATGAGGTTAGATTTTTTTTGTTATGACACACATGCTGAGGAGTGATCAGGCTGGATTTTATCCACACCATGTTTATTTCTTTTCCAAAATCCCTAGGTGAATTCAGCCTTCATCTGACTGTATAACAATTTTTCTGAATCATTAGGTGGATTAGGCAAATAAAGTGTACAAAGAAGAAAAGAAGGAAGAAAGGAACAGAGGAGCAATATTCTGTAGCTACCAGCACAGCAATGCCAATTATCTGCGACCACTAAAAAGAACCATGCAACAGGCTGAATGAAGGGGTGGGTGACTTTTAACTTGGCATACCAAAAAAAGTGCTGGACATAAGATTTTAGCTAATCTTGCTTAAGGCTGCATATCCTTACATTACACTTGCTACAGAGATTATCGAGGATGGCTGTAATTTATGTCACTGTGTACGCATTTTAAGCATTCATTAATTAAGATAGGCCACAATTAGGAATATTTGTCCAGTTCTGGGCTTCCCAGTTCAAGAGGAACATGATGCTACTAGAGAAAGTCCAATGCAGAGCCACTGAGATGATCAGTGCTCTGGGGTACCTTCCTTACAGGGAGGCACTGAGAGAACTAGGTCTATTCAGAATACAGTGGAGGAGACTGAGGGGACATGGCACTAATGCTTGTCAGTATCTAAGGGGTGAGTGACAGGATGATGAGAACAGGCTCTTCTTGGTGATGCCTGGTGATAGGACAAGGGGCAATGGGCATAAAGTGGAACATAGGAGATTCAATTTGAATATAAGGAAAAACTTTCTTACAGTGACTATAACAGCACTGGAACAAGCTGCCCAGAGATGTAGTACATGGAGACATTCACAATCTCCCTGCTGTAGGGGAACCTGCTCTGGCAGAGGGGTTAGACTAAATGGTCTCGAAAAGTCCCTTTCAACTTCTGTCATTCTGTGATTTTATGATTAATAATTTTCTGTATGGGCTCAAACAGATTGGACAAGGCGTTTTTTTACCCTTGAATGAGAAGGGTCATCAAGTCCAACCCAAAGCAGGACTGCCTAGTTGCACAGAGTTGCTTCCATGTGGGTTTTTATCTGCAGAGAAGGAGACTCCACAGCTTCTCTGAGCAGCCTGTTCCAGTGCTTTGTCATCCACACAGTAAAGTCATCTTTCCTCACATCTAAATGAAGCTTCTTATGCTCCAGCTTGTGCCCATTGCTCCTTGTCCTGTCACTGAACACTACTGAAAACAGTTCAGCTACATCGTCCTTGTACACACCCTTCAGATATTTATAGATACGGATAATGTCTCCTGTCAGTCTTCTCAAGGCTAAACAGTCCCAGCTCTCTCAACACTCTCTCTCTACTCTCTTCCCACCAGAAGCCTAGAATCCACTGGGTTCCACCTTGTGATGATCTCTGCAGCAAAGCCCATTGTCTTTTACAACTCGGTTACATGTACTGGGAGTTTTATTTGACGCATTCATAATTCCTCACGCTCCTATTTTCTTGGACATTTCATTCTGCATTTTTTTAGACATCATTGATTTTGTGTCACAGGATGTGCTGTATCAATTCAAGGAAAAAGAAAGGAAGCATGCAGTGATCTTATTCTAAACTTGACAGACCTTATCCATCTGAATTTAAGTATAAGGCCATTCATACTTTGTTGAAACTTATTCAAGAATTCTTCCTTCTGCAAAATGCAGCATTTCAGGCATGGGGCTTAGGCTACCTCTAGACTAACAATGACTTGTTTTTCATACCCTTATATTAAAATGCTCAGAACGTTCTTTCCCCAGTAACCTTATTGCTTAAAGGAACCCGGAAACAGACTACAGCTTGTACAGTATTGCTAAACTAATGGTTATTTATTTATGAAGCAAACGAAAGGAAAGATCACATGAGGTATCGTCAGCTTATTTCTGAATCTGTATTCTGGTTTAGTCACAGTATGTCACAAGGTCTTCTCTGGTAAAGTGAACAATTTACTGTCATAATCACTTTGGGAAGTACACTGAGCAGTTAAATTAGTGACTGGGAAGTGCTTTAGCCACGCAGAGTACTTTTGTTCAGAATGATCAGTTTCACTCACTGTGCTAAGATCATTAATGTTTGGCTCACTGGAAATGTCATTGTTCCTCCTACTTGAACAGAGTGCTTCTCGCATGCATATGCAGTGGATTTGCAGGTCTTGCCAGGTCAGCTTCTGAGTCCACATGAGCTAGTTACTACCATTCACTCAACTAAATGACTCCAACAAAGTTTCTGTCAAATTTTCTTTTCACAATCACTTTCCCATACTAATGTCAAATAAAACTACGGGGTACTGGAAGTGCGGAGTGCAGTGCACTACCATGGTGTTCTGGAGGGTTTACTGGAGAGCATCTACAATTACTGTGGTAATTCAATCTACAGATCTGGAGAGAATCTACAATTACTGTTGTCTGCCTCCATGGGATTCGCTAGCGGGATGGCTGTAGGGAAGGTGCATCTCAAAGAAACTCTCAATTACGACAGTGCCTTGCTTGCCAGGTATGCTGCATCTATTTTTGGCACTAGCCCAAAAGATGTGATATGAATGTTTTGCCATTCTGTTGTTAACTGTGAGGGCTACATGCCCTGGATGGCTGAGGCCCAAGTATAGGTCTCCAGCCTGCTGAAGGAATGATGAAGATACTTGGAGTAGTTGAAGGAATCAATAGTCGTGAAAGTAAGCCTTGATGAAAAGTTCTTGGTCTGTGAAAACCAGAGGTGATGAGTGAAGATTGTGACTTGGTGGTTAATAAAGATGGTGATTGCTGTTTCATGAGACTGGAATAATGAAGGCAGCTAAAATAGGTGGAGGTATATTTCAGATTTGGCTGAACATCACCGCCGAAAGTGATGGAGATGACTGGGGCTACCAGAGGCACTGAACTAAACAAGGAGTGATGTTGTCTAGTAGTCTTGATTGTGACTGACTGGCTGATTGTGTGTCAGTGTAATTTGTGAAAACAGAGTTTGTGCTGACAGTAATGCATTTTCGGAGGTGAGAAGTGGATGTTGTAAGGACTGATGAATTCTTTCACATTAGCATTCATTTCCTCTGTCTCTTACAGACTGATACTTTGTCATCCAAGGAGGAAACAGATTCAGTCTTCGTATTTTTCTGGGCTTTTCTCTTGCACAACAGCCAGAACAGTAACTGAATTCTGTGCTCTCACATTGCTTTGTGCGTAAAGTTAGATGCAGCAGAGGCAATACATTTTCTTGTTCTTTTGCTAGGCACGATCCAAATTCCCAGTCTTCCTCTTCTTTGCTCACAGTCCAGCCTAAGATCCATTTCCCGTGAATGCTATCACTCAGAAGCAAAAGTGATAGATTTTGGCTACTACTTATCATTTGTGCAGCAGCATGCATCCCTGAAGTCCTCAAAAGCAGCTTGGAGGCAGCAGGTTTTGTGTGTTTGAGGAGATGAAAAAGAATTGTATTTTAGATAGCCACATCCCTGTCTCTTCTCTGGAAAAGTGCAGGGAATACTGACTTGGCACAAGACTTGTAAGGCCAGAAAGGAACCTCTCTGCCAACTTCTCTCATGATGCCAGTCTAATGCAAAGATCTGACAGCCATTAGAGAGTATTGCAGGCAGTATGGGCACAGAGAGACAGTATCTCCCTTGGTGGTCTGATTAGACGTGTATTTATGATATCAGGTAGCCTGATGATCTCAGGAAAAACATACTAGTTCCTAGCCTTCAGGTCAGTGGTAGGGAGTGAAGGGGAGTCTCTTGTTTGATGATACAGTGATTCATGGCCAGTAAAATTCATGACAGGAGCCTTTCTGTGGAGAGGCAGCCCTATCAACATTGCAATTAGCTATGTTTATAATTGATAGCACGTCTGGAAATCACTGATTCATGAGCAGGGATCTTCATGACAAAAGCATCTCGTTTCAGGGAGAAAGACCAGGAACTGCTCTGAATTGCACATGATTGTGATTAATGGCTTGGGAAGATAAATGGTGACTGGGAGCGTGATGAGAAATAAATTTAAGTCACTTTTAGAGGAACAAGAAAGAGGAGGGAATAGCTGCCTGAGCACCCTTGCCCCAAGATTCTAATGGGGCATTAAGGAGGGTGCAGGTAGTGCTGAACTGAAGGAATGAGTGCTGGTGGCCAAAATTTTGTCGTGTCTGTTGTCTGACTTTTTGGCAGCTATGAATACATCCAGTCTTTTGTGGTCTATCTAAACTTTTATTTGTGATCAAATAAAAAATTGCAGATTAAAATTAAAAAGGCAGAGGAGGGAAGGAACAAAGGATGTGTGGTGGGAAAATGACAGGAAAAATAGAATAAACAGTAGGTCTGAGTAAGTCTGTAGACCTTATTCTTAGCATCCACAACCTTACATTTAAAGCTTACATTTTCCCTAGCTTTACTTTTTTCAGCAATATGCTTATATAAGGTTTTCTTGTTGCCCATAGTATCCCTGGCCAGATTTAATTGCATCTGGTTTTCAGATGATTCTAAGCATTGCCATAGAAAACCTTTTACCCCTCTTTCTTTCTCATGTCCTTACAGCATGACTTAAACCTAGGGAATAAAGCCGTCTACTGAACATCCATCTTCAAAAACAAATACTAATATGCAACTTCTCTTCATCCTCACAACAATCCTATTTATGAAAGATTTCAGACTATATGTTTTAGCTTTCCTACCAATATTCTTAAGCTCATTAAAATATTCTGTTGTACAGAATTACCAGCTTAGCCGTAATATCTGTCATCAGTACCTAGTATGCAGAAGCCCAGGTCATAAACTCAATTTTTATTAGGCTGTATCATCCACACAGCGACAAAAAACAAAGCTCTTAACGCATTGAACTAAGACATATGAACAGTGTCTACAAATGAGCCTATAGGAATGCTTGATTTTTTCTGCTGCTCATGGAAAGAAATATTTTTAATGGTGATTTAGTGTAAAAGGACTACTACTACTATTACAGAATGTCCTAAATTCTTTTATTTTCACTAAAGTACTTCTGTGGTTGCAAAATCTGTTCCTCCTCAGCAGCTATGCTTTCCTTCGTAGAATAATCTGTAAAAATATAGCCTACATTGCCTGCTAAGAGATGTCTTTTGGAGATTCTCCACATGTTTAGCAAAATCACTGACTGAACATGAGTCTGTGAATATGGATCTAGTTTAATCTGTAGTCTGGAGCAAGAGACTGTCCTTATTTAAAAGCCATTCATGTTTCACTGGCTTTTAACATGAACACTGCCAGTAAAATCACTTGATGCAATTTTCTTTTCAAAAGATATTCCTCTTTGGAGAGCTGAGGCTGGCCCCTATTCCCCATGGTCTTCTGAAGAGCCAATCATACTTTACTTGGGGCTGCTGAGCTGTGAACAAGCTCTGCTGTTGTTGCAGCTGTCAAGAGAAAAGATGACTTGAAAGAAAGAAGGGATCCGTCTTCACAAAATGAAGGCAGCTTAAATGAGTTAAAGGACTTCCACCTGCTGAGCTCGAGCATGAGCCATCCAAAAATGGGATTTCTATTATCTTAAGAGAAAATGAAAGTGTTTTATGCTACTTTCCATTAATAAATTCCATTTGTCTGGTACCATCTTCCTCTCCTGTCTCTTCTAAGGGAGAACAATAACATAGCAAAACTAAAGACAGTTACATCAGAACTAATGCTGTGCTCACAGATGTCACTCAAGGTATAACTAATATGTACTTTTTAGACAGATGACAGATATGAGGGTTTTTTACTCATATTTTAGACTGGGCAGTGACAAGCTAGTTCTAAACCACAGAGTGCAGCACTGTATTTAAATCTGTAAGCTTATAAAGAGTGTGTCTATTTGCAATCAGATCCTCCCATCTAATATTTACTTTCTTCTTTCTAAAGTGAAATCTGTGGTACTGAAATGGAGTCTTTGGAAAAAGCCTCGTGTGAAAAAATCTGGTCTTCTGAGTTTGCAGAAAGGCAAGAAAAAAGCGTTCCCGCAGCTGTGAAAAACATAGGTCGTGTTTGATGAAAAGTGAATACAAACACAGATGCTATTTGTCAATTTCAGAACAGTTTCATCAGGGCAAACATTAAATGCCCTAGTGTGCTGACCTTAATTACTCAAAGTATCAACAAAAGATGGATTTCAAAAAGAAAAAGAGTTTGGAGAGTCCTACAGTCCTGGCTACTGTGCCTGCCAGCAAATCTAATCACTCTTCCCTCCAACCCTGTTTACTCTATGTTTGCAACAGGTAGCTCTGCCCCCATCATCTCATCATGGCTTTCACTTTCCTCTTTCAGATGATCATTACTCATTCTCTAAAATTAAAGATTCCTGCAGGGATATATTGATGTTGAAACTATCGTTTCCCTCAATTCATTGTCATTCAGTCACTCCTTATTTTCCCCCCATTTATCCCTTAGTGCTTTCAAGTTCATATATTCCCCAAGGTCTGATTTGTCTCCTCGTTCTCTTGCTTGATTTAAGACCTATACAATCAAAGCCATGTTCTGGTATCTGTCAGATGTGGCTTTCTTTCGTCAGATCTTCTCATGAGACATAAACCTCTTTGCATAGATCAAGTAAGGCTTAGTAAATTTAGGCTTATTATTAGTCCTTGTCCTTGACAAAATTAAATGTACTGCTACTATTGTAGTACTGTACTATCATATAGTTAGTAAGGTGTATCATTCTATGAGACTTGGTCTGGGTGATCCTGCTCTGGCAGGCGGATTGGACTGGATGATCTTTCGAGGTCCCTTCCAATCCCTAATGTTCTGTGATTCTGTGATTGTGAAGATGATAAATGCTATCTGAGAAGATTTCCATGCATGCAGTAGGTAATTGCTTTTACCTTCTCTAGTTTCTGCTACTTATTTACTGTAGTCATTTCCAAGTAATCATTTGGTCAGGCATATCTGCTGTCTAATGTTGGTGGGCATTAGTTGCTATGAACCGGGAATCTTTTGCCTCACAGATACATTGGCGTGGATCCCTGCAATGCTATTACAGACATACTTAGACAAACATAAGATCCTGCTCACAGTTTGCATTATGCCCCTTAAGAGCAAAAAGGTTGGTAGATCTCTAAGGCTTGAGATAGGTATTTTACTTCATTCTTTATACTCTGGTAGAGAGGCACTTGTTTGTCCCACACAGATTTTTCTGCACGTTAGCAGGAGACAGTCAACCCACTTTGGACAAACTCAGAATCTGCCTAGAACAAAAGATGAGCCTCTGCACTTAGTGTGAGGTTTCAATAATTTAGGGATAACAGTTACATTTCTTCAAAGGGTCCAGGTTGATAGTTGTTAAAACCAGCTCTTCTGTTTGTCTTCGATGATATGTATAGCACAGTAAGTATTTTCAGATCTACAACAGATACTACACTCACAAGGATGATCATAGGGTCATAGGATGTTAGGGGTTGGAAGGGACCCAAATTGATCATCGAGTCCCACCCCCCTGCCGGAGCAGGATGATGGTGCAGAATTTTTCAAACAGAGTAATAAATGGTATCTCCCCTAGAGGTGCTGACAATCAAAACAAAAACTATGTCCTAAAGATTATCTAGACTGGCAAGCCAGGTGCCAATTAATCCTCATTTATATTGATTGTTTCTTATCTTGTGAACAGGATCTGGATTGAAACCAACTGATTATAGAGACCACCGAGCACTGTTAATTGGATGGAAACACTTTTCTGTCATCATGTATCTGACCAGACCAAGTTAATGATAACCTACTGGTAAAAAGTTCTTTATACTATTATCCAGTGCTTCATTTACTAAGCTTACAGAAGAAGAACATCGTTACTTTAAGAACTGTTAACAGGACTTCAAAATACCTCTGATAATTATGTGACAATGGCAATCATAGGACAGGGAGAAAAGAGAGGTAGCTGGAGGTCAGTATGATGGTTTCTACAAGACTATAAACATTCCCTTTACGTAAGTAATTTATTGATCCCCATAATTTCTCATTTGTTCAAAATAAGAACTTTCATCTTCCATGTCTTCTGGTTTTAGTTATAAGGAAAGCTATCTGCTTTAGCTATAGGGTCTGTAAATAACAGAATTTAGAGTCTGTAAAAATAACAGTGAATTTCAGCTTTGAGAAAACAAAAAGAGGAGGGAGGTTGGCCTAGATGACCTCTAGAGGTCCCTTCCAGCCTAGAACATTCTATGATTGTATTGTTTAATATCTGGTCTTTTAGCTGCATCTAAATAAATTGCATCTTCAGCATCTTCCATATACTTCCCCAGATTGGTTAACAGATGAATTCTTTCCTAAGAGACCTAGCCCATTTCTGTTTGGATAGTGAAAGCACCTAATCAGGTAATTATAAACCATATTAGGATTAATGATGTAGCTTGCTAAACCCTATCCTAAACTCTGATGATTAATGAAAATATATGAAGTCTCCATTTATTTGTCTTGAATTGTATTTTTCCATTTCTAAAAAGAAAACATTAAATGACTTTCCATTACTATTTCAGTTTTAATGAACCTACTTACAGAGAAGGGGTTGATCAGTTCTCTGACAGCATCTCTCCTTAGGGTGGTTTCAATCCAACTGAAAGGATGACTTCCTTTCCCTTACTCAGTGACACTGAGCATCACTGCATTATTTTCTCTGAGCCTTCAACCTATTGTTTGCAACCATGCCTTCTGCCCTCTGGTTTTGAAAATTCCCTGCTGGAAAGTAAATTTTTAATGTTCTCTCCTTTTTTTTCTGATTATCTCTTCTGGGTAGCTTGATTAAGCTTGATTTAGGTGTCAGTGTTTTTCAGTTTCAGTGGCTAGCACTAGCAAGCAAAATATTATTTTGTAGGACTTTGATTTGTCCAGAGACAAATGTATTGCCTTGAAGATGCTGCTGATTTGGAGGACTCCTCTGCAAGTCCCCAACTGCAAAGTATTTCAGATGTTGCCATGGAGCCTTCTGTTTGACATCTGACCAGCTAAGGCCTCGTTCTTCCTGAAAAGGCTTTGCAGACCTTAAAAGGAGGCAGAGCCTCTTTTGGGTGGCTGAAGTGTCAGTGCAAAGCTCTGAGGCACTGAGTAAAGAAGGGTCTTGCTTCAAGAAAGTGAAAGGAAGTTGGTTACTGTTGGATCAAAACAAGGTTTGCTGACATCTAATGAGTGCAAGTTTTAGCACGAGTCCTGTTCCCTGGGTTGGTGTCTGGGCAATGACTCTTCTCATGACTACATCTAGCTGAAAGCTCTTCTCTCTTTATTTCTGTTTGTGTCTTTAAGTACTGGTCAGCTCTGACGAGTCTGGGCTCTAGGGCACATCCCAAGGAGTCGATGGTGTCCTTATACCAAGGTCTAGCACACGTGGTTTTCTGCACAGACATGGAGCAAGCCCACCTCCTGGGCCAGGTGCCTACTTACCGTAGTGCAGTCCAGCACTGCAAAAAAAACCCCAGTTCCCCACGGAGGAACTGTTCCAGCCAAAATTCAGTTTTTCCCACCCATCACCCTTAAAAATGCTGCTGTCTAAAGAAAGAGACACACTTTTCCCACGAATTGGTGGGAGAGTGGGTATATTCGACTCAGAAGTGGTTACCTGAGGTGTTCCCAACCAAATACCAATGTCAGGTGTGTCCCATGTACCAAACTAAGCTTATTTCAACATACTTAGGTATTTGTGGTGTGGGCCCATACAAGTGTTTCTAGTTCACTAACATAAAAGTGCTCTTAAAAAAAAAGTTGGTGTAGTTCATTGGAAGTGACTTGCAGTGGGAGGGACGGCAAGCTTAAAAGACAGTGACTTCTGTAGAGAGATGGTGAGCTAGTGAACTGCGTCCTGACCGATTCCTTTTGTGTAGAGAGAAGTAGGAGATATTTGCATCCTTTGACAATATCTACTCTTTATGGCAAAAGCTGTAAAAGTGCTAAGAACTCACTAACAACTCTGGTCAAAGGGGAAAACACCGTGGAAGACAGTAATAGTAATCTTTTAATGAGGAGCCAGCCATCAATGCAGTTAATAACCAGCTCTATGAACGGATAGCATCACTGGATTTTTCTTCTGATGAGCCTGTCATTGACTGCTGGCACAAATTATTCTCTTTGATCCTGGTCAGTAGAAGTGATCTGTGGCCTTCTGCAGCACATTGGAAAGTCAAGATAAAGGTCAGTGGTTTTGGCTTTTCCATTTAGTTCTTCTAATCATCACCACATCCGCCAGGGCAAAAAATAATTGCGCAGAGGTATGTGTTTAAAACACTGAGTGCACCGAGGGTTGGACTTGATGATCTATTAGGTCCCTTCCAACCCTGGTAATACTGTGATACTGTGAGTCCATAATGGGGTTGTAAGGTTGAACAATATTAATTTTTACTCTTTATGTGCTAACAGAGCTCTTGACCAGCTTCAGTTCTAGTTAAGTTGGACAATGCCATGTTTATTCCTGGTGTACTGTGCTGCTATTTGTGCATGCAATCACACCTCTCGGGGAGAACATAAGCTCCCAGGTAACTACATGGTTTAGAAAATACGAAATTCTGTAGTCATGCACTAATCGATTAAATGATGAATTCTGCTGTGTTGCAAACGTAGCGTGAGACTGTAATGCTCCAGTTATGCCTTTACTGCAAATGTTAAAGGATAGGCATCATATGACACCAGCCAGGCTTTGATATGAAGGTGTTATGTCTGCCAAGACCAGCATCAGAAAGGAATGCCAGTATTGCAAGAGCAGTAATTCAGCTGAACTTGAGTGGGACCAAGTGTCTCATTAAGGCTTTCGATGAATTGGACATGATGAGTGTTAAAGTTTTCAGAGCAGGAAATTGATTATGAAAGCAATCCTTGGTTTATAAATCTTGACCACAATTCTGAACACAAAAAGCTGTTTTTGCTTAACAGTCTTTACTCTGCTAAGATCCAAATGAAAGCATTATTGGAAAATGATTAGTATGCTTAATTACATCTAATCTTTCTGTGTATAATTCACTGGAGTAATTCGAAACAAACAGCCATTACAGTCGACTAAACCTAAATGTTTATTCTAACAGCAACAGCCAGGGACATGGAGGAGTACAGTATTCGATGTGTTGAAGATAGATAGTACTCTCATACAGTCGATGGAAAACTAGATCTCAAAATGAAAAAGGAAAAAGAAGTATGTAGGTCATGTACCATACTGACATCTTAATCCAAAAGCAGTGGACACGCTACTATAGCAAATCAGAACAGATCATTCAGGGCCTTGTGAAAGAGACTGAACACTGTCAAATCAGATTAAATGCTCTTAAAACATATGAAGAATAAAAATTCTTGTGGGAATTAACCTAAGTGGTGCTAAATGGGGCCAGGATTAACAACCTGTACTTGCATCATGCAAGTAGCAATGGGCAACTTGGAAATTGTCATTATTTCGGTTTGCTTCGGATAAACAGCTGAAAGCTTGGGGGAATGTGTGATGACCACCCAAGTCATTTGAATCTGGAGGAAAGAGCTGGAAAGCTTTCAGAAAAAGCTTTTTCACATGAGATTTCTAGCACTGTTACCTCTGGTGTCAGGAAACATCCTTTTGAGGACTCTGCTTCACGGTATTCTTTGTCATATTTGGAACGTCTATGGAGGCAAAGAAATTTGCATATCTACCAGAATCTCAGTTTGGGTTAGAGAGATTTAAATCATTGGGGAATTTTATATCGTTTGTTTAACTCTTACTTCTAGGAAGTGTGGATATGAGGTTCTGAAAAAAGCTTTGGCTTGGTTTGTGACTGGCACCTTCTGGACATAGAAGCATCTCTTACTTTGCCTTATCAGGTTAGCTGCAGAGTGTGTGTTGCTCATTTTTGTTTCCCTATTTTCCAATTTCAGTAGCAAATTCTGTAGGAATTTTATGGTTAGATTAGGTGGCTTGATGGTACTGCTGGGCCACCACAAACCCCTCACTTCTTAGAAGGGAATAATATGACACCTGTAAAGGCAATTCTTTACGGGGCAGTTGATGGCTGGAATGGGCTGCCCAGGGAGGTGGTGGGGGCCCCATCCCTGGAGTCATTTCAGGTCAGGCTTGATAAGGCTCTGAGCAGCCTGACCTACGTAGAGTTGTCCCTGTGTAGGGAGGTTGGACTAGATGACACGTAGAGGTCCCTTCCAGCCTAGAACATTCCATGATTCTATGATTGTACTTGTTTCACTGTCACAACTTTTGAACATCCAGTAACATTACTCATCTTTTACTAATTCTATAGCACAGTGTCAGGGAGGTAGTTCTACCGAGCGGTCAGTTAAGATCAAGTGAGCTGAGTTCCTGTAGTTATGCAGCTAGGTGGGTTGAGGGTTCAGCATCTCAATGCAACAGCTCATTGCTCAGTTAACATTCTTTCCACCTACCCTATATCTGTCTCTATAAATTGCAATTCCTAAGGCCAAGACATTAGTCTGCAGTTGAACAGGCTAAAAACCCCATATAACTAAATGAGCATGAACTCAGTTATTGGGAAAAAAGTGCTGTCCTGGTCCCAGCCAGACCACTGTTACCTAAGGTCTGGAAGAAAATGGACCTCCTAAGGAACCAAAACCAGATAACTTGACAGTGCTGACACTTTACGCACAGTACATAGGGAATTTAGAGGACTCAAACCTGATGATTAGACAGCTGAGAAAGTTCAGTTAGCTAGAAGACAAAAGAAAATGAGTACTGCTTTAATAGGAAAAGGGTTGTTTTGTTAACAGTGTAATTCCATAGGACGCTCTGTTTCTCCTGCAATCCTGGTTTTGTATGAGATTCCCTTCTCAGATTGACACAATATACATTTGCTCATATTAAATGTAAAGAGCTTCTCCTGACACTAATACTTGTTCTTTGAACACAAGGTGATAGCATCAGAAAAGAGTTTTCTTGGAGAACTGCAAAACTTAATTAGATTTTAGCATTCAAAAGCTATTCAGTCTCGCCCTTTCAAAAATGTCCAGTAAAGTAAAAAGCCTTTTAAAATTTATTTTATATTTCATAAAATCCCTCCCTCATTCACACTGCATTTCTCTTTTTCTGCCTGCCTCACCCACACTCTTCCTCTCTCTCTTTCTCCCCCCTTCAGTGGTAATTAATCTTTGAATTTTCCTTTAGTCGAATTTCAGATGAAGATTCCATGCTGAAAATTTTGGAAGTTCACAATTTATTTCTGAGTCTGAATTTCCATAAATAGATCATACCCACAACTTCTTTATCTTTTGTTATCCCTAGAGAAAGGACTATTTTGTGGAATTCTGTTGATGTTCTCCATCATCAGTGTCAACATAATGATGTACCATGGGAAAGCAAACTATGTTGTTTTCCTGCAATACATTATGGAACAGAAGCTTCTTTCACTAAAAGATAATGGAAATTACCACTCCTCTGAAAACACAAGACCAGCCGTATTTCATTTCTATTGGCTTAAATAGAACTGTTGCAGAGATATTGATCACAGAATCACAGAACATTAGAGATTGGAAGGGCCCTCGGAAGATCATCCAGTTCAATCCCCCTGCCACATCAGGATCCCCTAGATCAAGTCACACAGGAGTGTGTTCAGGCAGTTTTTCAACAACTCCAGAGAAGGAGACTCTACAGCCTCCCTGGACAGCCCCTTCCAGGGCTCCATCACCCTCGCTGTGAAGAAGTTCCTTCTCATATTTGTGTGGAACCTCCTATGTTTCAGCTTACACCCCTTGTCCTATCATTAGATGCCACTGAGCAGAGCCTGACTCCATCCTCCTGACACTGCCCTTTCCATATTTATAAACATCAATGGGGTCACCTCTCAGCCTCCTTTTTTCCAAACTTGAGAGAGCCAGCCCCCTCAGCCTTTCCTCATCAGGGAGATGTTCCACTCCCTTAATCATCTTTGTGGCTCTATGCTGGATGTTTATGTGCACACATATGCACACACAGACACACGCACACACAGACACACGCACACACACACGTATATGTGTACAGCTATATCTATAGGTGACCAATGTGGACTTTCAGGGAGCTAAGTCATAGTTTGAACTAAGAGCACATCAAGTCACTGATACTGAAAAAGTATTTTGACTTCTCAGAAGTGTTTAATAGGAATCTGGAGGGCTGCTCCACTTCCACAGGTCTGCTAGAACCTTTAAACTGTTGGCAAAAGGATTTATATGTACTAAAGCATTGCTTTTCCAAGGGTTTTGGATCTGTGTCTAATGTCATAATATGTGATTACTCAGTTATTTAGGGAAGACCCCCGATCTTAAGGCCACTGCAAAGGGCAGGAGTAATCATTTTCTGACTGTTTAATCTTTACTAAGTCAAACTTTCACAGTGAAGTAAATGCACATAAGCCCCATTACCCTTAGTGTCCTTTTTGTCTCGATTTGCTTCTGCACATATTGACCCACTGCAATGACAGATTAATTGTGACATTAAATGAAGTATTAAATTTAATCTTCTTTACTTGATGTAGCAAAAGTTCCCTTTCCAAATCGCCTTTCTTCAATTTTTGCTTCATGATTGCCATTTTTATTCACTGATTTTTTCGATGCTAGTCTAGGCCAGTGACCTAAAACTGCCAATTAAGGAGTAAAATGCTAATCACCATTCTTCAACTGAAAGCATCAATGTAAAAGCTTCCCATGCATTATTTATATTAATTATTTTCTCTCTCAAGGGTTGTCCTGCTTTCTCCTAAATCAGTTCAAACTAAACAAACAAAATGGCTTATTTCCAATCTAAATGTTTGTTACAGCACTTCCAACTGACAAAATCCATGGCTTGTTCCTGGTTGTCTTACAAAAATTCTGGCCTTAGGAGGCTACTTCTGTTCCCAATGGACTCATTAGCAATTGAAGAGCTACCTCTTAAGGTGTTTTGTAGTCTTTTCCTTCTTTACAATGTATTAATGGTGTGTGCTGGTTAGTCTTTAGGTAGCCTAACCAGTTTCACTAGTTTACACCACGGTAGTGTTGCTAAATGATGACTTTCAACATGAAAAATGAGTCACCAGCAAAGACTCATTAAAAAGACTCGCTGAACGCCACAGGCTATGTGACTTGATTGCCCATTAGTTACTTTATACAAGAATTTCCTATCTAGCTTTTAGTAAAATCAGCGATCCTTGCTAAAGTGTCAAAAGCAGTTCTAGTGCAGGACTTTACATTCATTTCTTAGAATCAAAACTAGCAAAAATAATCCAGCATTGACTGAAGTTTCTTTGAGAAAACCCTTCAGAATTTTTTTAAAATAGTGTAACTTAAATGACAACTACCCTCATGGTGGCATAATTCTAATTCTGTTGGATATTTTGCATCCTCAGTTTCTACCAATGGAAATGGTCACTGAAACCACTCAATTCATCACAGCACATGCCAAAACCCCAGAGGTTAAAGTCTAGGATACACGCACTGTCCTTACTGTATAAGCAATCTTAACATTGACTATGCCCTTTACATTCACTGTGTTTCAGTCCTAGTACCATCTCGCAATTTTTCAGTACTTCCCTAAATAGCAGGAAACTTTATCCACAGGAACTCGGTACATCTAAGTCAATAGATGCAGGCATTAAAATATTTTGATTTGACATATCACAGGCTGAATGCTGCTTGCTTCTGGCTGTGACACTGAGTTTTAGTCACCTCATCTCTTTTTATGTAACAGCATAGTGCCAAAGCATTCTTCATGGAAGCAGGAACGTTGTTTTAAGTGAACCACGTTTTAATAGGTCTACATTTATTTTATCAAATACCAGTGAAACGCAGAAGATTATATGCACCTACCTACCTGCTGAAATGAAATAAACCGTAGAATTAAATAAAGGAATGCTGTTTCAAGGAGGATATTTAAACAGATTTTGAGAGCATCAGTCATTCAGTGCCATAAACATGAAAAAGCTTATCCTTTGATAGTGGAAATCCAGAAATTATTGCAGTGTATTTGCTCTGTTTATTCTCCTAGGTGTCATTCCCATATATAGGACTTTTCCATGCAGCATCACAGAGCTCAGGAAGAAAACTCCAGGGCATAATTTAGTTACAAAGAAGCCCGTGTTATCAAGGGTAAGTCGGAAGGCAGTTGGGCCCCTGACACAAGAAGCCACTTACAGCTCTCTGACCTCATTTTGCCAGTGTCTGTCCTGTAAGGGAGGAGTAGGTGGTCACCTGCACCAGCTGTCTGGGTAAAAGGAAAAAAGTGTGCATCCTATTGTCTCCTTAGGAAACAATAATGACCAAAAGAAGACTACAGTATGCTAGGAGTTGGCCTCTGCTCTTCCCCTCCAATGACAAATACAGAAGTGATCTACAACTTCCATTTAAGAAGTAATTTTTAAGTACTTTGGTGAACAAAACTATGTGGTCTGGGGCACAAAAATATTCACTGCTATCCACCCCTCTCTTTGTGGAAGGTAGCTTTCCTTTGTCCTTCTCGTCCTTCTTTGCACTAGGATCTGAATCATGACAGATCTACCCTCATGTTACTGAGGTAAAAGCCCTTCTTTTCTGTAGTAGATTCATATGCGGGAGGGCAGCTATTTTGAATATGAAACGTGGATGTTGATAGTGTTAATGATCACAGCTCTCTCCCGTTGGCTGAACACATTACTCTGCTAAATTGGATCACTTCTTTACAAGAGCCATGTTACCTTCTGCTTTTCAAACTTGATTGCATGTAGAAGTCAGCAAGTGATGACAATATTCCATTAAATTAAATACTCTATTTCAGGCAGCTTGACTGTCTGTGGTTTCTAGCAGGTCACTTTGCAAGCACTCCTCTCCTCAGCCACATTGTCAGCTCACACACTCATTTTTCAGGCAATTTTCCCACACGTAGTCCATTCCTGAACTATATAAACTGCCTGAAAACAACAAAACACCATCATGAACACATAAAAAAGTGCAAGATATCTAGATAAAAAAGGAGTTAGAATCAATAACGTGGACCACAGACTGAGCAGTCATCACGAGTGTCATCCTCCTTTCCAAAAAAAGCAAGCCTTAGGCTTTGCAAGAGCATGCAAAGCTCAGAGTATTTCCATTTTAACAAGGCTGCAGTTGGATTATTACTTTCGTGTTACTCGTGACCTTTTAAAGAATTCTGAGCAGCCAAGAAAAGTGGATGAGAAGTCCAGAAAAAATGGAGCATAAAGAAAAATAGAAAGACTTGGAGTAGTTTAATTTAGAGGACACTGCACAAAGAAAAGCTTTAATAACATGCTTCAATTGTGAAAACCCTGGTTGCTACAAGTTCAAAGACAATAGGCTTTTTCCAAGGGATAAAACTGTAAGTAACAGACTTAATTTGCAGCAAAGAAGACTTAGATTAGATGGTAAAGGAAAAATGTGCTGACTAGAAGGGTGAAGATAAATGGAATTCATTGCCTGATAATGTGACAAGAGTCTACAGGACTGGAAATTTTACAGAGAAGATTAAACAATTATCCTTCAGAAGTAGCTGACATTTAGCTGACTAAAACTCTTCTGAAAACCTTTCTGGGTTTACTCAAGACTTCCTGATTTGGAAATTCCAGGTTCATGGAGGCAGTCTAGAAGAACATACACCGCAGAAAGGGCAATGTGCTTTTCCACCCCAAATTTTGTCCTTTATGATATCTGACACTTTCATCTCAATAGTAGAGCAATGAGGACTGCTCTGCTGAGAGCAGTGATCTGCTTTCTCAGCCAAAGTAGATGTAAAATATGAAGATAATACAAATGTTCTGACAGCAGAAATTCCCAAATCTTCAGGTTTAATTATCAAGATTAATTAAGAAAGGATTCATTCATTCAAGAACATTTTACTCTGTGAAAAGAATGCTAATAGAAGAGAACAGATCCATCTAGCTACTAGTTCCTCTTTAATAACATTTTTCTCTCACAGAAGAGCCCTTAATCAAAACTCCCACTGCTCAGTCTCTCAAGTAGATCCTTAAAATCTCACCTTGGTTAGAGGATGCTGACCTCACTTTCAGGTAAATCTTATTAAAGGGACTGTAGAGAACCTCCTTTATGTATAAGCTATTATCTGCTAAGCAGGTCAGTTGGCCTATCAGGAAAGGCAAATGCAGGATTATGATGATTCAAAAACAAGAAAAGAAACAAGTAAAAAACCCCACTACAATCCTCATAATCTTTTCTTCTTCTTAAACTTTGTCATTGCAAAAATATTTTGGTGGTTTTCGTGATGGTTCAGAATTGCATTAAAGTGTTCCTATAGAAACAATGAAAGAAAAGCTGCTTCATCCCCTGTACACCCACATCTATTGTGTTCTAAACATTATTGTGTTACGTTTTCACCCTCAAGATATAGTACTACCTAAATCTAATTCAATATTTGTTATAGGGAAAAAAAGCAACATGTTTTAGGGTTGAAATTATGAAGTTTAAAAAGCAAACTGTAACTCTTCAATCTCAGGAAACCAGGAATGTTCCTGAAAAGGTTTGGGGGTGGAAGGAGACTCCTCTTTGTAGGTTCTGAGCTATAGTTTCGCTAAAAAAAATATTCTATGCAGAAAAATTTCATTGTTACCTGTAAATTTTAAAACATTGAATGGAATGTACATGCCACAGTGCTGCACATCGTGTAGCTTAGATGTGCTGTTGTGAGTGTCCAAAGCTCACAGAGAACTTTCTCTCCTTCAGGTGTATGTTTTGTCCTGCTCTGAAAGAAATAACCTTTGTTTTACTCAAAATGCTGTTTGGTGTGATGAGATGTCATCATAAGGTCTGCCACAGAAGTGGCCTCTTTCACTCAGAGATTATTAACCAGAAGGACAAACAAACATTCCTCAATCTGTAGAGAGGTAGGCAAAATACATGGGGTGTACTGTATAGTCTGGAGACATGGTACAGAAGAAGGTTTACCAGACAGAACAGTGTTTATTCACCCAGGTTGTTCCCTTTGTATCAAAAGCATGTGATGTGTATGGAAACGCCTTGTCTGGGACATGCACTGACTCCTTGAGGTGGGTTCAAGATCACAATTTCAAAAAAGAAAGGAAAAGAAAAAGCAGTTAGGTCTCGATGAGATCTTGGATAGAATTTGCCAGACAATGGATAACTTAGGGAAAACGAAAAGGGGTTATTAAATCTATAACTATATACAGAAAGAAGGAAAAAAGGTTAAGCAAGTTAGTGCATAGAAACCAGAAACTCCGTCACAAATGCCATCACATAATCTGAGAAAAAACAATGGGAGATTACTAACATACCGGTCTTTGGGTTTTTACATTAGAGACCTGGGGAAAGCATGTCAGCCAAGATAAAAGGAGTAGGGAGGGGATGGTCCCCCTGTACTCAGCACTAGTGAGGGTTAGCCTTGAGCACCATGTCCAGTTTTGGGCACCTCAGTACAAGAGATACATTGAGGTGCTGGAGTGAGTGCAAAGGGGGCAGCGAAGCTGGTGAAGGGCCTGGAGAATAAATCCTATGAGGCAAGACTGAAAGAATTGTGGCTGTTTAGTTTGAGGAAGAGCAGGCTAAAGGGAGAACTCATTGTCCTCTACAACTATCTGTAGAGATGTTGGTGCTGGTGTCTTCTCACAGGTAATTAGTAACACAACTAGAGGGAATAGCTTCAAGCTTCAACAGGGGAGTTTAGACTAGACATCAGGAAGAAATTCTTCCCAGAGAGAGGGGTGAGGCACTGGAATGGGCTGCTCAGGGTGGTGGTTGAGTCCTCATCCCTGGATGTGTTTAAATTCGCTTAGATGTGGTGTTGGTGGATCTGGTTTTGGAGTGAACTTGTAGAGTAAGGTTGATGGTTGGCCTAGGTAATCCCAAGGGTCTTTTCCAACCTGAATGATTCTATAATTCTATGATTCTATGAAAAGATAGATGTGGAAAGTTGGCTCTTCCTTCAAAGAAAAGATCTGCTTCAAAGAGGCTGAAGGGCTTGCTTACTTCTGGTATCAAGAAATGTTCCTTCTTGGATGGAGCCAGGCTCTTCTCAATGTCATCTAGTGATAGGACGAGGGGCAATGGGTGTAAGCTGGAACATAGTAGATTCCACACAAATATGAGAAGGAACTTCTTTACAGTGAGGGTGACAGAGCACTGAAATGGGCTGCCCAGGGGAGTTGTGGAGATTCCTTCTCTGGAGACGTTTAAAACCCACCTGGATGTGCTTGGATGTGTTCCTATGCAACTTGGTCTAGGTGATCCTGCTGTGTCAGGGGGATTGGACTAGATGATATTTCAAGGTCCCTTCCAATCCCTGATGATTGTATGATTTTATGATTCTATGATTCTTTCCTTGTCTAGATTGTCTTATTTTCATTTAATGTTATTTAAAGTAAAAACCCATCTAAAAGAGAAACTGCTGGTGCTGGAACAGTTTATTTACTTACCCAGAGGAATGAAGAGCCTATGTAGGGTAATTCAATGTATGCTGGAGTCCCTTTTGCTGATAGAAAAATTAAGACGCTTATAGTAACAATCGTTTTTCCCCCATAGGTATGAGTGAATGAAATGAGAAGTTTAATGGTGTTATCTTGTTGCTCTGTTGCCTACAGACCATAAGCCTTGAATTTGTAATTGCATTAAGAACCATAGCTTGTGCTGTTCATTAACAAGGAAAATTTCACACCGGAGATTCATTGTACTAAAGACCAGTTAAATTACAGTATGTGTATGCACATTACAGATATTATGATTCATTTCTAGAAGGCTTTGAAATAATGTAGTTAAAAGAAATTATCTTGAATTTTTCTCTCAGTGTAAAACTAACACCCAGAAAAAAAGATTACTTAGGGTTTGTTGTATTGAACTTCCTTCACTAAAAATCCATCTTTTTCCTGTCACTCCCAGCTCCAATTACTCTGCCAGTTTTCCAGTGACTGGCAATAAAAATGTGATGGAGATAGGATTATTAATACTTTTTTTATCTCAGAGAAGCAGTATCCCTCGTTGGCTATTTCAGCAAAAGAACAAGAGCCAATGTCAAAAGTGGATACAGGGCCACTGAAGGTGCCAGGAGAAGAGCAAAAACATTAAAGCAGGAAAGCACAATAATCTACTCTGGCCTGCTATGCTGAACTTCTTCATTTAGCATTCCTACTCCAAAAAGCTTACAGAAAATATACAAAGAAGAATAGAGCATTGAAGAACTACACATACACCTCTCACTTTTGGACATAAAATGTACTGAGCAGTTGATAAGATGTAATTAGGATCCCGTCCTGCAGTTATGCGTTCAAAGACTGCCAAATAATTAGTTTTACTTAAGCATGCACCTAATTACATTGCAAGATACAGCAATTCTGATTCTCTCCCTAATGTGATGCTTAAAGGGTCAAGGAATAGGGCTTCAGATATATCCTCCTCTGGAAAATAAATGTATTCCTTTCTTCCTGAGCACTACACAACGAACTCACTAATTAGTCAGGACAGATAACAGTTCTTGTTCATTTTGAGAGAACCTGTTACTTCCAGTGATTTGTGTGAGAGTGTGGAGGTGGTTTGTGTAGGGTGGGGGTTTTGTTTTATTTTTTAACACTTTATTATCCCAAATAGTCAGCCCTTAGCAGTCTTTGCTGGGACAGTTGCTACCTTGTATGCAATCATTGCATCAAAGGACCAGAAAACATAATCAATGGCGAGTAAGGATGCTATGGGATCCTGGCTTTCTGGTAAATAACTCTAAATAATAGTATACAAAACGTGTCCACCTGATGCTTCTGTGCAGTCAGAAAAATAACTCTTGCTAGAGAGAGAACCAAGAGAGAGCCCCAGCTCTCTCTTCTGCTTCCAGTAAGATCATGGAGCAGATCCTCCTCGAGGCACTACTGAGACAGGAGAATATGAAGAGGTGCTTGGGTACAATGAGTATGGCTTCACCAAGGGCAAATCCTGCCTGACCAACCTGGTGGCCTTCTATGAACAAGTCACAACATTAATGGATGAG
>JAOXOE010000001.1:74553892-74616361 GCA_028565055.1 Phoeniculus purpureus
AATATCAGGGTAGTTAAAATCCCCCATGAGAACCAGGGCCTGTAGCTGTGAGGCTGCTGTCAGCTGCCTGTAGAAGATCTCATCAACGTCCTCATTCTGATGTGCTTCATCAAAAAAAAAGTGCTTCAGGATGAAAATGAAGGTTGCAGTCTTGTTCTGAATAGAGCTTTCCTTCAAAAGTAAACTAGGCATGGAAATTGGACAGAATTTCCAGACTTATTTTCCTGAAGCACTCTTTTCAACACCAATATTCTCAAGAGCGTGACAGCAAATCAAACTGCAGACATACATAGACCTGTGGGATGCTGAATTAAGTGGGGAGGTGTGAATACCTTATATTGAACGAAGTGATTAACAATGTAATGACAGCTAAAGGCAAAAAGGCAGCATAAACTGTGGCAAACCATGCAGTCATTTTAAGAATTATTTTCTTTGACCAGAATTTGGATGAAATCTCTTTTGGAACTGATCTTTCTTGTTTCTCTCCGACTAGATAGTCCTGTGCACTTTCTTGATTTATTCTATCTATTTATTCTATCTATTAATTTTTACAGTAAAATAAAAGTTGAGGAAGAAGTATTTCAGAGAAATCAGTGGCTACCAGGATGTCTTACATCTTCTTATTGAAAGGAGTCTCTGTTTTCAGTCAAATTCCATGCGAGACTTTAGGTGACAACATACAACACCGCATCAGTGCTGGATATTATATCACTGTCTCGAGGTTGGGCTTCCTTTTGCACAATAAAACCTCCAATTTACCTTAAAGAACGTCAGTCATTCTGTATTCAGGCTGCCTGCCAGTTAGGCAGCTGCAGTGAAAGCCTTTAAATAATTCACTGCAACCACTGCAGATTAGAAATGTTGATTCTTTTGACTATCCCCCTTCCAAAAAAAAGCAATAGACGACACTCCCTTCTTCGGGATGAACGACCAATCCCACTCACTTTGGTAGCAGATCTGCTTGGGGGTTTTATGCTTTTGAATTAAATGGTTTTGGGGTATTTTCCTCCAAATTGAGCCTGTCCCTTGTTGCCCACAACTCATAAACGGCAGTCTAAGGTCTCCCTGTTGTCAGCTCATTAACAGGTTAACTAAAGTAATTAGTCAATTTGTCCTGGCATTGGTGACGAGCTCAGATAAAAGGACCTCCTTAATTCTATCACAAACTACACAACAGTAGCATATAGGTTTTAGAAACTTCCACACTTCTAAGTTAGCTTCTGCTTAAATGTCTTCTTTTTTTCTTCCACT
Source organism: Phoeniculus purpureus (assembly GCA_028565055.1). Lineage (NCBI taxonomy): Eukaryota > Metazoa > Chordata > Aves > Bucerotiformes > Phoeniculidae > Phoeniculus > Phoeniculus purpureus. Next base: position 74,555,144 of record JAOXOE010000001.1, read on the forward strand.
GCACAATATAAGACATTTTCACGCCTAAATCCCCACGGCTGTACAGATATTTTGACTACTGTCCTTCCGAATCCATTCTCTCTCACTCCCTGGGACTAAGCACTCTAAAGCTATGCGATGTGGCAAGCACCAGCACCTGCCAGTGTGCAGCTTGGAACCTGCCACTGCCTTGTCAGCCTTTCTTTACACACAGCTGTGAACTTGCTAACTGGTTTCCTAGCTGTCTCTAAACTTCTCCCTTAATCCCACAGTCAATACAAGATTTTCTCATCTACTTCCTGTTCAACATTTGCAATTTTTAGAACAAAATGGTTTTTGTATATTCATAAATATCGTGTACTGACCTGATCCCAGAGCTGCAGCTGCCTCACCATACCCTGTTCTACTCTTAGGAGACGTCTCAGCAATCAGAGGGACTACAACAGTCTGATGTAGCATAAAAGAGGTTGTTTTCCATAGCCAACACCTACAAGTCTACTGTTGAAACGACTTTTACCAGAACAGAGCTGAAGCTGGGATTTGTTGTTACACACAGTGAAGAGCAGCGTGCAAAACTCAGAGATGAATTCCATGCAAAACTTCCAGACATTAAACAGCTCCAAATTTCGTACATCTCCAGAACTACAGGGAATATTTCCAGTCTGTAGTCTGCCTACAGGAAAAACTAATTGAAAGTTACACACTACGCACACACCGAGCGTGGTGCGTTGCTGAAGCCATCGTTACAATGTGAAACACAGTGTGGACAGCACAGTCACTCAAGAGACCCAGATTTGCTCTTCAGGGAAACCTTACCATGGTCATTTAGTTTTGCAAGAACGCAGGAAAGACCAGTCTGGCCTATGGAACGTTTATGAACTGCATTCAAGCTATTCCGCTGCCTGGCTCTGACGGTATTTTTTGTTCATGAAGGGAAGCAAGATATTTTCACTAAATTAGAACATTCAAATCGTTTACCATAATTGATTTTGGTTAGCAATTAAGTTAAGGTTATTCTGTGTAATAACGTAGCTATGGTAATATGATAATAAGTGGAGATGTAATTTTGTTAAAAGCAATCTGTGCTACCCATAATTACACTCTCCTCTGCTAACCGCTGCGATTAAGAAATGATTAGAAAATTAATGTCTAAAATAGAGCGTAAAAAATCATGTACACAGGGTGTTTTTTTCGAGCTGCTCATATCGGCGCTGGTCAGCACGCCAGGCGGCTTCTGCCAGCCAGTTTTAACATAAACAATGGAGTTAACGTAACCGCTTTGGTTTTAGCCATGAAGACTTGTGCCATTCTACCAATTCCATGTGTATGGCATGAAATGAAGGCAGAAAACATCTTTTAAATGTTTAACCCATCTGTAATTTTACATGTTTTTAGATTTTTCAAATGTGATCCGTAGCAGCGGCTGATCTGTGTTTACCATTAATCTGGTCGTCTTCACAGCGCTTACCTGCCTCCCTCAGCGCCGCTGCCTGGCTGCCTCTGAGATCCAGTGCCTGCCACCCTGAAAGAGGCAGCTCTTCTGCAGCCAAACGTGTTCCCATTTGTATACCGAAGAACTGTTGACTGAATTAAAGTCACTACAGCATTTCACAGTGTTTATGACCCAAGACCGAAAACCTATCCAGGGTTACGCACTTCCCCACCTGCCAGACAAACTCTGCCAAACTACAAACCCTAGACATGCCGGAGGTTTGCGCAGCTATGGAACACGCACCCAGGTCTGTCTGTATCAGTTTTTCATAGTAAGTTATTACAGGCCACAGGCTGAACTGGTTCACACAGGATGGAGATCAAAAGACAGTCCATGACCATGGTTTACAGAAAATGGTAGGAGCATGTGAACACCACCTGCTCTGAAAGCAAACACAAGTTGTTCCTAACCCCATTCCAATAAACAAGCCCCGTTGAGTCAGGAAAGAAACACACAAGGATTTTATCCTCAGAATTGGGCTTAGGCAGTTCAGAGATTGTTAAAGGGTCATAATAAACTGCAGGATAAAATAAAGCCATCTACCCCTTCCTAGACTGTGGTGAGAACCCTGTTCGTAGCTTGGTCCTGCCGGGGGACGTGTCAGGCTGTGTGATTTACTTGAACACACAAACACATTCAGAATTTTCTCTCATTTATCTCCATTTCTCCCCCAATACTCACGCTGCACAGGTGATTTTGCATTAAATCTAACGCCGACTGTGAGTCAAAGACTGAAAACCACCTCTTGCACAACGTAGCATTTTGTATGCCCTACACGGAGTCGCCTTCCCTTCAGCTGCAAGATTTACAAGGTACAAGACTGACAGGCTATAGAGGAACGCATACCTCATCTGATTTCTACACTATCCGTTCTTGAACAGAGAAGGTACCAGAATAACCAGGGGGACTGTGAGGAGAGATTAAACACATAGAGGTCTGTCTTCAGGACCACCCGGAGATCACCCAAACGCCGCTGAACAGCAGTGAACAAGGACTGACTTTTGGTCCCTACACTCCAGACTATGAGATGATCAGACAAAGAACTGCACACGATAGGAGAGAAATGAGAGACTGATGCTGGACTCTCAGGGCCAGGTTTTTATCAGCACACTGCCAGGCTAAACTAAGCCTTAAACGTTGGAAAGATGAATGAATGAATGAATGAATGAATGAATGAATGAATGAAAAACCAAGCTGCACACTACTCATACATTCCCCTCTCCTTAATCGCTGGATCAACCCAACCATTCCATTAAGCCGCCAAGACTCCTTTCCCAGGCTAGACTTCAAAAGGGCACCTGGGTTAAGCAGCGAGACAAAAGCTATTAGAATATCTGCTCAGCATTTTCCTTTATACAGCACTGGGACTCCAGGTCACTGCCAAGGAAGCCATTAAGGAACATTTCACTTCTTCACCAAGTAGCAATTACAGGTAAGTTATTTCCCCTGCCATGAAATACAGGAATACTCCCTATTGCCTTTATCCCTCAGCATTCTATCTCTTGGCTAGCAAGTTCACCTTCTCCTTCAAATTACCCAGGCCACCATCAACACAAAGAATGAAACAGCTTATCAGACACATACAAAATGTGGAAAGCTGAACTCAGAACACCACGCTGCTAGATTTTTCACAAAGATCAGACAGTAACACTGTGAAACACCTTTTTTGGGCTAAAGCTTATCAACACCACGTTCGTGTCATTCTCCTTTTTATTTATGGAAAGTGAGTTTTGGCCCAAGCTCTTTCTGTGGCAACGTTGCTATGGCAAAGGTCCGTTTTGGAGGCAAATCTTGTACGTGATGCGCCTTTATGGGAAGAAAGTCTATTTGCTAATGCAGACCTTCAAATCCTCAGCTGAGAGAAGATTAGGATTTCTCTTTACAGGAGAGTGTTGTACATGAGGGTACACACATCTAACACTGCAGCTGGGTAATACAGGGAGAACTGACCCCACACACGCCCCGGTAAACGTATGCCCAGTCAGTTTGCTGCATTCTCTTTTGTGTTGGTTTGGTGGTGGTTTTGGTAGGACCACCTTTTGGAAATGCAGTCTTCTGCTACTGTTAGTTACCCCTGATGGCAGTCAAACCGTGCAGTAATTTCAGCCTTTATGTATCTGTCCTTCCTTAGATAAACAGGAACTGTTAGCCCTTGGCTTTGTCCCAGGGCACGCACCCACCTGAGGGCACCTGGTCCACTCTTCCCTCAAAACTGCCTGCACGGCAGCGGAGGAAGATGGACGTGTCAGACAACCACTGGTGCGTTCCTCCTCTGACATCAGCCCATCTCACTGGCTCTGGAGTCCAGATACATCCCAGCAGTTTATTCAGAAGCACAGGAGCCACCCGTGTTATCTGCCAGTTCCACGTCGCTTCGGCCACCCTTCTCTACCGCTCTGGCCAAATGGGTGCTGCTCTGCGCAAGGCCACGGCTAAGTAGCCCATTCCCCTCTCTCGTTACCATTCCCTTACACAGCACTTTTCCCCTGGTGCCACCCACAGCAGTGAGCTCCTGACTTCTGTATCGCTCCACTGCTGTCACTACTGCGACGGTTCCCGCAGTCTCCAGGCTCAGCAAAAGCCTCACCTACATTTTTTCTTTATTTCTCTTGGCAAAGGGAAACTAAATAAGGAGAGACTGTGCCACAGTGGGCCAGCCCCAGCCAGCTGTGGCAGTGTAAGGACCTGAGGGAGACAAACTGTGACAGCACCACAGAATCAGTAAATTGTAATCGTCAGCGCTAGGGAGAAAACTTATTTTTGTGAGACTCTTCTACGGTTCATCCTTAGACATGATTTTACTCTGACAGACGTGTATAAACACATTTAAAACATGCTATCATCATTTGTGTGCATGCAAGAAGAAAACAACAGTTTCTTCCTAAAATTCTATTGTAAAAAGGTGTCAGGAAGAAAAATCCGAAGTAGAGATTTCTTATTAGAAAAGAGCAAAGACACAGAGTAAAGAAATGATCAGTTTTTAGACCATTTATAAGCTGTTTAAACAGCATAAAGGCAAAGGGTTGGACTTCTGTGTCACACGTGCATGAGCATGCACAACTGTAAGAGCAATAATACATGAGTTCAACCAGAAAATGCTCTAGGTTCTGAGAGAGACAAACCACAATCAGTTTTTAGATACCAGATGTCTAGAAACCTTATTAGGTCTTAGACTCATAGAACCACAGAATCATTAGGGATTGGAAGGGACCTCGACAGATCATTCAGTCCAATCCCCCTGCCACAACAGGATCACCTAGACCAAGTCACACAGGAACACATCCACAGTGTTTTCTAGAAGTTCTAAGCACCTGCAACACAGACTTTAAGATGAAAGGACCTTCTCCACCGTAAGTCTCTATAGAACCATAGGATCAGTCAGGGCTGGAAGGGACCACAGGACCATCCAGTTTCAACCCCCCTGCCATGGGCAGGGACACCCCACCCTAGATCAGGCTGGCCAGAGCCTCATCCAGCCTGGACTTAAACACCTCCAGGGATGGGGCCTCAACCACCTCCCTGGGAAACCCATTCCAGGCTCTCACCACTCTCATGATGAAGAACTTCCTCCTCACATCCACTCTAAATCTACCCAGCTCCAGCTTTGCTCCATTCCCCCTAGTCCTGTCAGTACTTGATATCCTAAAAAGTCCCTCCCCAGCTTTTCTGTAGGCCCCCTTCAAATACTAGAAGGCCACAAGAAGGTCACCTTGGAGCCTCCTCTTCTCCAGACTGAACAGCCCCAACTCCCTTAGTCTGTCCTCACAGGAGAGGTGCTCCAGCCCTCTGATTATCCTTGTGGCCCTCCTCTGGACACGCTCTAGCATGACCACATCCCTCTTGGAATAAGGGTCCAGAACTGGACACAGTACTCCAGGTGGGTCTCACCAAAGCTGAGTAGAGGGGGGGAGAATCACCTCCCTCGACTTGCTGGCTCATGGGAAGAGACCAACACCCATCTCTCTACAACCTCCTTTCAGGTGGTTGTAGACAGCAAAAAAGGTCTCCCCTGAGGCTTCTCTTCACACTGAATAGTCCCACCTTCCTCAGCCACTCCTCCTAAGTTCATGACACACTCTGTCCGTATCCTGAGGAAACAATAGTTTATTAAGCATATGGGATGACATTTTTCATCTTTTAAAATGGCTGTGCTATGTATTGACCTCTGTGCCCAGTTACTAAGGTTTTGAATTCTGCAAGTTTACATTTTAGCAAAAGATACAGAAATTGTCGTGTTTAGCCTGTGAGTACCCTGGCTCTCTTCCCAGTATCTGGCAATATGGTGGCTGTCACATTTGCACTTATCTCAGGCTGATGACCTCTTCAGACATGGAAATGCTTTGTCAGATGTCATTTTCCTTTTAAAAATTCTTCTAGGGAGAAGCAGATGCAAACAAGTACAATGTCAACCTGCCGAGAAGGGCAAATGCAAAAAGAAGGATGGCATGCCTGCCTTCAAAAGTGCGGTCAACACACTATCCAGTGAGTCTATTATGTTGACAGATAGAAAATCCCTCTCACTTTCTCACACAGACAATTGAACAATTATTTTTCGAGAACTGTCAAATTCCTGCATTGCATGATGTTGTGCAAGAAGAAAACAGCACTTAACCTGAGGCTAACGCGTGAAGAAGAGGCTGTAAGTGAACAGATTCAGACAGACTATGGCAGAATAAACACGAGGCAAAAAGGAAGATCTCTGCATCACAACTACTTTAACATATGTGATGCAATGGTGATGCTTACGCAATGCATCAAACATTCAGGGCACTCAACGCAAAATACTGTGTATTTCGGGTCCCGATTGGAAGCCAGTTTTTATTGAGCCTTCTGGATGCTTTTCATGACAGTAATTGTCTCAAAAATGAAGGGTGCTCTTTTGCATCTGAATTTATTTATTTGTGAGACTGACTGATGACATTCACAGTATCACACTGTAGAGGAAATGACCAGGAGGACAAAAGCCATTGGCTTCTGCCATGACACACAATATCTACAGAGGTAGTCATTAGCTAATGACTTGTGTTGCAAACCAAGATTTTGTTTAGATGGTTGTTCATAGCTGTCCTAGCTACAATACCAGTTCAGTTTCTAACCTTTGATAAAGCTTTTAAGAGCCCCGTGTCTATCAGCCAAGTCAATATGAAAAGCCTTGCATCTGTGCATAAAGGCACTGCCGCTCTTTCTTGGAAAATGAGTCTGAGAAAAGGTCAAGGTACAAACCAGGAACAAAAAAAACCCAGCTACTGACTTTTAAAAGTGTTTTGCATGAAAGTTCAGCAAAGAAACAGTGACAGCACAGGACTTTTGATGTCAAGAAAAGTTATACTTGGTAAAAGGAAGGGAAAATTGTTACCCTCTGGTAACAACTTTAACATCAATTTTTGAACCCAGAGTCTCTTGCAGCATTCCGAGCATTGGTGTCAATGCTCTGAATCTAGAATACCGTACCAATAGGAAGACTGATTATGGGGCAGCACACATTTCCATACGAGGAGACATCACCTCAATTCCCCCATTAGATGCACATGACACTGGAACAGGCTGCCCAGGGGGATTGTGGAGTCTCCTCTGGAGATGTTTAAAACCCTTCTGGATATGTTCCTGTGTGACTTAGTCTAGGTGATCCTGCTGTGGCAGGGGGATTGGACTAGATAATCTTTTGAGATCCCTTCCAATCGCTAATGTTCTGTGATTCTGTGTGATTCTGTGACATCCACTTGGACATTGGGTCTGCTGGCACTTGCTAAGTTGCGAAGAACTAAAAAGATGGGCAAGTGAAGGAGACAAAATATATTAAAAAAACTCCAGACAATCTCTCCAGTAGAAATCAGTTTGGAATGAACTACTGAAATCTTGTGTTGAAGGCATTGAAAAGTGTAAAACAATTTACACTCTTATGGCTGTTTCTCCTAGTTTGTGCTTTAAAATGCTCTCAGTCGTAATTTTATTAAAATCTGTATTTAAACAAAGTTTTTACAAGTGACAATTCCACTCAAAGACTCTTAATAGCTCTGCCAGTGCAGTGCTAACTTGACAGTTTGTCACCTTCGGTGATAAGGATTAATATGAAAAGAGCGTCCTCACTAAGGGCTACTTTTGCCTCTTAGCAGGATTTGTGAGGTTGAGAAGGGTTCCTAAGAGCATTAGGGATATCTGAAAGGAGAAAGACAGGGATTAGCTAGAGAGATTGCATGGCTAATATTTGTGAAGAAATGGAGCAGATGACTCTGAAGAAGATTGCAGAGCTGGGTATAATTCTCACAGAGAAGAGCGAAAACGGGAGTTTAAGAAGTGAGTCACTATTTGCCCCCTCCCAGCGCTGCTGAGAAACCAAACAACGAGCAGCTTTACCGTTAAAGTGTGCTGCAAAGGACCTGAAGTGGTAACAACTTGTAGGCTTTATATAAACCTTCTTAAGACCTCAGCAGAGGCTAGAACTTAAAAGGTTGGAATTACTATATGTGAAATTTTTTTGACCCACCTGGATCATGAGCTGCCTCAGGTCTGAAGGATGTTCCTGTTCAAGGAGAGCCTCAGACAGGTGGAAAGATATGAAAATGGTCATTATGTCCAGTATACTTAGAAAAACCCCTAACTGAATTTCTCAGTATGCTTGAGGTAAGGAATGTGCCTCAAGTCTTAGTGAGTTAGGATGTTTAGCAGTTCATGAGTTAGACATTTGTCTGCTATATCTTGCTTCTGCAATTTGTAATAGTACTTGATTTGATTAGTGGCAGAAAGATGTGGAAAAGAAGCAAATGTATGAAAACAGCAAATTCGGTGTGAAAAATCAAAATAGTTTTTAGCATAATTATCTTCAAACAATTCTTGTTCCTTGGCATGATGATGTGGTTTGAACTTGGGTGGGTTTCTTCACCTCAGAGATTGGAGAGTTACTATGGCAACTTCTGACAAGAAACTTGGAATTTCAAGCAGCATAGGATTCCAAGCATTATTGGAAACCAGTATGACTAGTTTGGAACTTTCTGTTTCCTGCTTCCTTCTTGTGAAGAGTCTATTTTCATCTAGTCTTTGTTCAGAGAGGAGCATAAGTCACTGGGATGGACACGGTAGCTGTGTTGCCCTTGGGATGTGATGAATGGAGAAAGTGGGAGATTTGGAACCGCGGGGATCAGCCCCGTCCTACTTCAAGTAGTGCTAAAGAGGGGACCAAATTGGGGTTTAAAGCAAACATTTTGGAGGCTTAACAAAACCCCACTTTGCATCCCTCTGCTCTTACACTCGCTATTGTCACTAAACAAAGTATGCTCCTCTTGGAAAAGAATTAAATAGTGGGAAATGAGACAACAAGCTCTGGAAAGAAAGTTGTTCCCCAATTCTTCACCAATTCTGTTCAACCAAAGATCATATTTCTGTGGCTTTAAAAGCCACTTTTTAGTGCCAGTTTAGTAATAATATAAATAAAATGATAGAGAATTCTGAGACTGACAGCTACTAGAGAGTATCTGAGAACATTGCCTTCAAACCAATTCATCCTCATATTCTGCTGACCCATGACCCATTCCTTTGACTTTCACCAGCTAGCCACCTTCTACTCATAGTTTGCTTTCCAAATTTGTTTTTATTGTTGAAATAAGTTTTTATTATTGAAAATTCTATAGAAAGTCTTTGCTGTGATACTGCTGGTGTAGTAATCAAAACATTCAGTGGAGTTTTTTGAAATCTGTTTAATGAACAGTCATTGCATTCTGTTTTAATTCGTAGTGCAAGCAAAATGCTAAATCAACAATGCTAAAAGAGCCAGGGAAGGATGGGTTTTTCAGTTTTAAGTTACAAAATTTCTACAGTAAATCTATGTTTGTACCATATTTTGGTTCCTCTGTTCGTTGTTTTGTACATTTTTTTCAACTATCACCAATCACCTGCACTCATAACTCAATTTAATCTACACTCTTCGTCTAGTTGCAAGAAACGTAGTCAAAAGAACATTTTTGGAAGCAAGCGTTACATCCAAACAAAAAGGAGAAATGGGAATACAATTCCTGCTTTGCAGGAGAGCAGTAGGTAGGTAAGGAAAAGGCATTAAAAATTAAATGTCTCTCTGAGGTTTAAAGTCAGACTTCTTCCTAAATCCTTAAAACTAACCCCAGACCTACTAGTGGCTTGTCTGAAGTCTCCAAATACTGTTGAAGTCTGTTTTTCTAAAGCTAATTCCACAAGAGCGTTAGGGCCATTACGGAACTGTATCGGTAACAACTGAAAGCTCACACCGAGCCCAGACAAATGAGGAGAGATAGAAGTGAATCTTGAAGCACTACTCCTGTACAACGTTATGTTTGCCTTTAACTCTGGAGTGTCAAGAAGCAAACACCATCTGCAAAAAGCATAAATAGAACAGAGAGATAAAGCTCCATCTGGAAAACAGAACCTTCTTTTTGTAGTTGTGCATGTCTTTACACGTCTTCTCCGATGCTTTCAGTTACATAGTACTCCACACAACAATTGACTGGTGGGTAGAGCTCACAGCCATTCTCCCACTCCCTCGTACTTATCACTTCAGTTGAAAAAAAATTCACTGCTTTAAGGAGTTAGAAATAATCAGATCGGTAAATAGCCTGTACTTGCTGTTTGTTGGATGCACGCTTTCCCCCTCTTCTGGAGAAGGATTCTTTCTCAAGTAAAGCATACAGCACAGTGCTATATGCTTTTATATTTATTGACCTTGACGATATTGCATACATCAGAGGTAAGACTTAACAAATAACAACTGCAAGGTACGTTTATTACACCTAAGGCAGAGAATGGTGTAGTGAGAGAAATAAATATCTCCTTGATGTTAAGGGTAGAACAGTGGCAGTCAGTTGTCTGTTGCTCACTGATCTGTAATAATTTAACTGGCATGTAACAATACTTTTGCCCCAAAGGGGTATCCTTGAATGCCATAGTAAATCACCCTGACAGACTATAGATTGCTTAGAAATGTCCCAAAGCCTGCTGTGTACACGACTCTAAACACACACTGCTGTTCACTCACAGCTACAACAAACTCAAAAGGCAGGTCGGATTCAATTTTTTCCTTCCCTTGTCCTTTATAATCATAGGATTATAGAATGACTTAGGTTGGAGAGAACCTCAGAGATCTTCTAGTTTCCATCCCCCTGGCATGGGCAGAGATACCTCCTACTAGACCAGATTGCCTAGAACCCCATCCAACCTGGCCTTGAACAATTCCAGGAAGGGAGCATCCACAACTTCTCCAAGGAACCTGCTCCAGTGCCTCAACACCCTCATAGTGAGGTCCTTTGTAAAAAATCACTCTCCAGCTTTCCTGTAGGCTCCCTTTAGGTAGAAGTCTTCTTTTCTCTGGGCTGAATAGCCCCAAATTTTTCAGCTGGTCTTCATAGGAGAGTTGCTACAGCCCTCTGATCATTCTGGTAGCCCTCCACTGGATATGCTTCAAAAAGTTTATGTATTATGTTGAGGGTTCCAGAACTGGATGTAGTCTTCTAGGTGAGGTCTCACCAGAGCAGAGTACAGGGGGAGAATCACTTCCTTTGACCTGCTGGCAGCACTTTTTTTAATGTAACCCAGGATGCAATAGGTCTTCTGGGCTGCAAGGATTATATTTCCCCTTTTCCAGTTAACAGGAATTTAACTGCACTGCTATGACTTATCAAATATAACAGATAATGACCTAGCACCTTCATCTGCCAGTTCCCTCAGGACCTGTGGATGTATCTCACCAGGTCCTATGGAGTTCTGAACCTTCAGGTTCTTTATATAGTTACAAACCTGATCTGCCTCTACCATGGGTAGTATTTTCTGCTCCAAGTCCCAGGCTTTGACTTCATTGGCTTGGAAGTTGTGGTTTGAGTGCTTTCTGGTGAAGCTTGAGGCAAAAAGCCATTGAGAACATCATCTTTCTCCATATCTTGGCTGACCAGGTCTCACCTGTTTCCTTCTGAAGGTGGCCCACAATTTCCCTAGTTTTCCTTCTTTCAGTAATTTACCTATAGAAGCTTTCCTTGTTGCCCTTGATGACCCTGGACAGACTTAATTCTGTCTGGGCTTTGGTTTTCCTAACCTGATCCCTGGCTACACAGACAGTTGCTCTATACTCCTCACTTCCACAATCTAAGCTTCGAGGTTTGTGGCTATGTCATCTTCTCTACCAGGAACTTAGAAATAAATCTTTAAAACCCTCAGAATTTTTAAATCTTCACTTTTGTTGTTAAAAAAAAATGCACTTTCTTTTTTTTGCAGACACACACACTTGGCAAGCAAATTTGAGAGAGAATCTGGATTAAATGACAACAGGTGTGTGCTTTAAATGGTGACAGGAGTTTTGCATCAGGAGGAAATTACTGAAGCACCACCACAGTATCAGAGACAGTCTGCTTATAGAGGTCCAGAAAGTGAGGTAGAGCTGTGCTCCCTGTGTCAGTGGGATTTGCTCTCTCTGTGGACAGACTGGCTGCCAGTAATGGACTTTACCTGGTGAACTGTAAGTTTAATGGGTAGTTGATTTGGATGCATTTTCCTTTTATTACAGATTTTCTTACTGCCTCTGGGTTTTCTTTCTGGATATTTCTGGTCTGAGATAGTCTTTGTCTCTATGGTTATGAGATGTGCAGTGAGTTATATAAAATTGTCATTACAATATGCAGAACTCAGTAGTAAAAACCTGTGGTTTCTGCTCATGGCTGTGCTCCCTGGGCTGTGTTACAGCCTTGGTGAAACACTCTGTTAAAACTATTAGTTGTAGTTTGGATTGGAGTGGGTTTCCTGCCTGAGGCACTGGGAAGTTGCTGTGGCAACCAGACTGTATGTTTGCAAATCTGCAAACTGGTGTGACTGATTTGGAAATTCCTGCTTCTTCCTTTCACTTCTACCTGTTTATTTCAAGAGGATGCACGAGGCACTGGATTGGGTATGGTAGCCATCTTGCCCTGGGCATGTGATGAATGGAGATAGAGTGAATGATCTCCTCAGAAATCAGCAGAGGAAAGGTTTTGTCTGTAATCCACTATTTGCTGAAGCAGGGAACTTTTCCTTCATTAATGGCTGTAGGAATTGGCATGTTGGAAGTGGGAGACTCTCTTGGTAGCCAATAGAGCAAGGAACTGCACCTTAAAATTACCACAGATGGATGAAGGTTGTGTGCACGGATTGAGTGGACTTCACATTTCCACAAGGATAAAAAACTGCAGGAAAACTCTTCCCTTTGAAGCGATGGAGAGAGCAGCTTGGACTTTGCCCAGCTGTGTAAAAATGTGATTAACCCCTGTATGTCTCTGTGTTGGAGTTTTCTTCGTGTACGTTAAATGTGTTGTCTTGTTTTTCCTCAAATCCAGTTAGGTTTGGTTTTGCCTGTGATTTATGTCTGTCTTTTTGAGTCCTCCTTGTTTTGTCTTTGTTTTGGCCCATTGGCTTGTTAGCACATGAACTAAATTTGGTAATCTTCTGTGGGACCTGGTTAACAGACCAACTGATGACATGAGTGGTAGTCCATTCAGGAGTTGAGACAAACCCTTGGCACCATTCCATTGTTTTGCTAAGTCTGAGATTACCATAGTCAGGTAAGAAAGCTGATGTTAAACACAACAGGTCAAAAGTTAAAACAGTAGAAACCAACTACTAAAATATCAGTTCTCAGACTGGGACATGATTTTTCGTGACCAGATACTTTTTTTATTTCAATTATAAATTCTGATCGTAGAGAAGAATACAAAAGAGCATTGAGAGCAGACATTTCGGTGATAGCAAACAATTGCTTTCAGTAACATTTTACTCAGGGAAAAACATTTCCTAGGTAGCTAGTGCATAATTAGATTGAATAACAAAAATAGGCAGCTATGTTAATGGGAAAGCCATAAGGGAATAGACAATATTATAAAGCAAAGGTTTGGTTATTATCTTGCTTTTAATATGTTTTTATTTTGACATATTTTAACAAGCACTACAACCTAGAGGTTTTTCTATTAAAGTACAGTTTTTATCAAAATTATTAAATGAAGCACTACTTGTTTTCAGAGAATAGGATGGAAAATGTTTGGGTTTTGTTAGGAAAGTGAAATGTTTACAACAGTTTTTGAGAATGTAGTGTACTATCAAAAAAGCACTCTTATAGAGAACTGTAAACCATTATTTTCATTAATACAACATTTTGATTAATAGCTATGACTAAAAATATGCAAAATTCCAGGTTAAGGAAAGTGAACAATATTTTGCTGAAAATGTATGCTCTTAAATAGAAGGATCAGCTAAAGAAAAAATTCAGAGACATCTTCAGTAGGCTTAACCACCTGCATCATAAGAGGAAAAATACATATGCACAACTAACCATTGGATTTCCATCTATGAGCTAATTGTTAGCAAAATACATTTAACTACAGTGGCAGCATCAGCTTACATCAGTGCTGAGTATATCAGTGTTTATCCAGGCACGATTGAATGCAAGGCAGCTGTTGGATTGACCTCTGCTCAAGGAAATCTGTTTGATGGTTTGGTGGTTCTTCTCCTCTCATTTGAAATGGCCATGAGGGAGGGAAATGTCAGTGGGGCATCTTTTCCTTTGTGAAAAGAGCTACCCACACACCTCCTTGGGAGGATGCCAGACCCAGTCTGAGACAACACCATGGCAACATTAGCCTAGAGCATGTCTCAGATTTAAGTAAATAGCAAAGATAAAAGAATCCAGGAAACATGGGGTTATAATGTTGTTTTCCAAATGTTATGCTGGTGCCTGTTTCAGGCAGGATTCAGGAAGAGATTATAGGATGTCATTCTATGATATGGATTTTCTTCCCAAACTGAAATGGGTAGATAAACGGTCAGCAAGGGCAGGCAGAGAGAACAGGAAGGAAAAACGAAAGAAAAAAAAGACTCAACCTCTGCTAAAGGAAAACCACGTACTACCAAAGCAGTGATGCTTAGAGAGGCTAAAGGAAGGATAAAGCATGGTAAGAAAACAATCAGTAGACTAAGAAAGCAACGAAGGATTATAAAGGGCAATGGAAGGAATGAAGTGAATCAGGTTGGCCTTTGGAGTTTGACGTAACTTTGGGTGAATAGCAGTGTGTGTTTGGAGTGGTGTACACAGCAGGCTTGGGGACATTTCTAAAAATGTGGCTTAATATGGCATTCAGGAACTGTTCTTTGAGTGATTAGAGTGATGAAAGTTTGCTAATGGATCTATGAGTTTAAAGAAAGCCACATCAAGGAAAATCTCTACAAAAGGTATGCAAGTTGTCATAGGGGTTTTGAGTGGTTCTCAAGTGACAGTGCACAGCATGTCGTCTGCCTGCAGCTCTGTAGCTGTTCTCGCAACCTTTCCTTTGGAAACAGGAAGAAAAAGTTCGTCCTTAATCCTAATAATACAGTTTTCTTCCTTTGTTGCTTTTCATGAATCAAATCCGATCAACTGAAAAGTGGCACTGAAAATGTCTCATTAGTCACTCCAGATCATTGCTTTCTTGTTACCTCACTATGTGGTCTCCTGCAAAATTAATATTAGACATAAACATCTACATAAACAAACGTCTACCTAGAAAAGACTCTGTTGATCCCAAGAAATTGTTAGTAAGGGAAAATTGAAGAACCGGATATTCACGCTGCAATATTGGTACTTCTCCTACTTCCAGTTTCCCAAATCTACGCAATACATTTCTAGCCCGATTTTGCAATCAATTGAACTCAGAATTCTGATTCCAGGAAAGATTATCTACAGTAACTAGTATTCTAAATTTAAACACAACTTTTCAAAACCCAAAACTTTGTTCTGATTGCAATTATTTTCTTCGAAGTTCACAGTTGCATTTTCATGCCTCTGTTTGGTTTTAATTGCCTACATTGAGCTTTGATAGTTCAGGAGACAAAATGCCCACACTTAAAAAATAATTACTGTTCCAAACTCTATCAAAAGAAAAGTTGCAAATGAGCTTAAGAGTCCAAGACTTTATTTTTTTTTAATTCACACACATAGTTTTGTCTCATTTTAGTGTAATTCCTCGTAAAATTAGGAATCTCATGACTTGGATGTTATATCACAAAGACGCCAGTCTTTTAAAATGTGAGTTAGGAATCCAAAGCATTTTCCAAACAGCATTTTAGAATGCTATCTTTTCTAATATGCTTTTTAAATTGTGTTACTTTTTGGAGTTTAAAATGTGACAGTTCAAAAGTACAAGTATTTGTCACTTTGTACTCACAGAATCACAGAACATTAGGGATTGGAAGGGACCTTGAAAGGTAATCTGCTCCAATCTCTCTGCCACAGCAGCATCACCTAGACCAAGTCACACAGGAACACAGCCAGATGGGTTTTAAATGTCTCCAGAGAAGGAGACTCCACAACCCCCTGGGCAGCCTGTTCCAGTGTTCTGTCACCCTCACAGTGAAGAAGTTCCTTTTGATATTTATAGGGAACCGCCTATGTTCCAGCTTACACCCATTGCCCCTTGTCCTATCACTAGATGTCATTGAGAAGAGCCTGGCTTCATCCTCTTGACACCCACCCTTCACATATTTATAAACAGCAATTATGTCACCCCTCAGTTTCTACTTCTCCAAGCTAAAGAAACCCAGCTCCCTCAGCCTTTCCTCATCAGGGAGATGTTCCATTCTCTTAATGATCTTCATTGCTCTGTGCTGGATTGTCTCCAGCAGCTCTGTGTCCTTCTTGAACTGAGGGTCCCAGAACTGGACACAATACTCCAGATGTGGTCTCACCAGGGCAGAGTAGATGGGACAGAAGGTCGTATCTTGATCTGCTAACCAACCCCCTTCTGATCCACCCCAGGGTGCTGTTGGCCCTCTTGGCCACAAGGGCACATTGTTGGCTCATAGCCATCTGACTGTCCACCAAGACCCTCAGAACCAGAGTTTGGTTAGAGGAAAAAACCTGTAGTACTCCTTAGCTAATGTATTGATGCTCTTCAGCCAAAGTTCAATATATTGACCACCAGACTCTTTGGCATTGAATTCTCAGCCTCTCAAGCTCAGAAGTTTTATTTACCAGGTGGTAAATTATAATGGAAAAGAAGAGGATCAGAGACAGTTCTCAGAATAAAACTAACTGTAACAGAGAACCAAGGCAGCACTGACATGTTGGCAAATATATACTTGCAGTGGAAACGAATTTGAGAACTTAGCTGCAAAATTCTTCACTCATGGCACAGAAATACAATTCAGCTTAAGAATATGTAGATTTTTTTTCTTTCATAGTTTTCATCAGTCTATAGAACAGATTTCAGAATCTTATATTTTCTAATTTTACTTTCTAATATAACAAAACAATAAAAATCAGTCTTGTTTCTACTACCCAGACTCTCTTGAGTGAGGCCATTAGTCCTGCTGTCACGGTCACGTCTTAATTTAGTGTTTATAAGGAAGTTATTGATACATTTGTATTAAATGAAACAGCATTTGCAGCTTAGCCTTGTCCTCCCTTTGCATGAACCTACACATTTTCTTAGAGTTCCTTTGAGTCTTGCTAACTTCTTGCTGAGAACACTTTAACCAGAGATAGGTAGACACCAAACATACCCTGCTGATTTAATAAGTAGAATTGTGTTGATTTTGAACAGCTTTGACTGTGTGATGTGGCTGGTAGCTTCAGAGAATGATGTGCTCCCATCTTGGTCTGGGTCTAATGATGCTGCCATTACTTAGCAGTATCTGGCCAAGTGAAAGCTGAGTACAGAAGTCACTCATCGTTTGTGGAAGTGTATACATAGACTAATGAGAAAATATTTCGTGTGTAATTTTAAATTACATAATGTTATGTTTTTTAAGCATATGGCAATGTGCAAAGCCTCACATCATCAAGAGGGAACTCTATGAGACAGGATCATATTGATTTGTCTGGTGTAGGTGATGGCACTGTGTCAGGCTAGTGTCAGGGAGCAGTATTACCCTGCAGTGTAAGTGAGCCACAGCAATTTCAGACTCTCATCTACAGAAGAGTCATTTCCCACTGCATTGCCACGCTGTAACTCCTTTCCCCAGGAGCAGCTGGCATCAGGTATAAGAGAGCCATAATGCTCTTCAAAACCCGCTCACTCCTCCCTTATTACTATGCTTGAGATTCCCAACCTTATTAGTGCCTGAAGGGTGTGAGCTGAAATCTCTTGAGCGGAGGTAGCCACAGGTGAGATAGCTGGAGGTTTATGGGTTTTTAATCTGGGCTATTTGCTCATCTGCACCTAAGAGACTTATTTATATTAATAAAGCTATATGAATAGAGGAATAAAGATCAATGCTGACATTTAAATGAAAAACATAATACGAAGGCAACTTTTTCCAGCCCTCTAAGTAGAATCACGTTAGTAAGAATTTATAGAAATATAGGTTTTGACTTTAGTATGAAAGCCTGCATGCTGAACACTTGTGAAATAACATCTTCAAGGGCATGCTGTTATCTAAGTGTTAGTATTATTGTAAAAGAAACCATATTGCTTTTAACATTTTCATTATGTACAGAAGCCAGTGAGACACAAAGCTGTGTTTGCTAATATGCCTCTTCCATATTTTCACAGAGCGGAAATATTTACTTTAAGTATTTTCAGCAGTAAGTGTTTATGTTGAGGAGTTTTGCTTTGACAATGCAATTTCCTTAAACACAGTTGAAAAGCATTCTAACTCAAAGCCCAAGTATAAAATGCAGTTGTCTTACACACTTAGGGTTTTTTGTACCTTATATGACTCTACCAAGTATCTGCTATCACCTTCCCATGCTTGTTCCTCTGATCCCCATCTATAAAGCTGACTAACCCAACAAAGCACCTCACCAGCACAGTAGTGAAATGATTGGTGTCTATTCATGGAAAACGCCTGAAAGCTGTAACTGTCCAAAAGTGTACTGAGTATCAGATTTGTAATCCCACTCTGCTGACAGCTAAAGCATTGCTTCTGAAAAGGAGCTTGCAGCACACAGAGAAGCGAAAGGCCTCACAACAAGCTGCATCTTCCTGCATTATTTACTACGTATCTGTGCTGCACAGCTTCAGTTTTCAGGGAGAGTTAGGGCTGAGAATGAGAGGTGCATAGCACTGCTGTGAGAAATGTAAATAAGATTAGGGTTGCCAGTCTCTGCTGAGGTAAATTTCCAGAACCTGAACGCACCTTTTCTTTGAAACAGCATCTTTGTTTGTGGGAGCTGCTAGTCTACATCCATCTGCCACATTTACGCCCTGGACCACGGAAATAATCTCTTCTCATTGATCACAGCTGTGACAAAAGATGTAGTGTTGTCTTGTTCTACATGTCTAGGAACTCATATCCCCATGACAGCAAACTTATGGTGTGTCAGCAGAGTTCTTTTTCAGTTTGCACAGATGAGAGTGGAGAGGTGAAGCCCAAGGGGGAATTCACAGACTAAACAAACTGTACTAATGACTGGAATGATCACCTTGTGAGTGTAGATAAAAGAGGTCTTTGGCTACAGTTTGCCTGATGTACTATTACTGTTCTTGCATTGCTGATGTGATCCATGACCTAATGGATGAGGTAGGTAGGGGACGTACTGATATGATCTGGGTGTGATGAATGTTTGAGTTGGCAGAGCTATTACAGCAGACCCATTGTGGGGATTATATTGTCAACGGGATGGGGAGAGTGGGGGTGGAGGCGATGATGCTGAGCCAACCCAGCCCAGCCGAAATAGCTCAGTTGGGAGAGCGTTAGACTGAAGATCTAAAGGTCCCTGGTTCAATCCCGAGTTTCGGCAGCTGTTATACAGTCAGAAGCAGTGTAGTGCTATGCCTGTTAAGTACCTTTATTGATGATTTGGACAAAGAGGATTGAGCGCACCCACAGGAAGTTTGCACAAACATCAAGGTGGAAGGGGCTGCTGATGTGCTTGAGCGTTAGACCCCTGTACAGAGAGATTTTTGACCAGATGGGATGATTAGGGGTCCAGGTCAATTGTGCCAGATCCTGTAGTGGGATCACAGCAACTGCAGAAGGTCCAAAGAAGTGAGATGAGGTTGGTGAATGGTCTGGAATCACAGAATCATAGAACATTAGGGATTGGAAAGGACCTCGAAAGATCATCTAATCCAATTCTCCTGCCAAAGCAGTATCACATAGACCAAGTCGTACAGGAACATATCCACATGGGTTTTAAACATCATTCCACAATCTCCCTGGGAAGCCCCTTCCAGTGCTCCATTATCCTCACCAGGAAGAAGTTCCTCCTCATATTGATGTGGAACCTCCTGCATTCCAACTATGAGGGACATGGTCTAGCAGTGGGCTTGGTAAAGTTAGAATAATGGTTGGACTAACCATAAAGGTCATTCCAACATAGGTTATCCGGTGGTGTCTATCTGAGAATGTGGTTTCAGATCTAAAAGTTATGATGGCTACCAGTGGCCATCCTCCAGTATGCTCTGCAAGTGGTTGATGTTGAAGACTACTCGGACTCCAGATACAACAAAACACTCTTGCCCAAAGGGTTTAATATAGTACTTCTCTGGTCAATGCATGTCTTGTACTTTGAATTTTAATGCAAGGTAGTTGTTTTTCTGTTCCCTGAAAGACGGCAATTTTTCAAGAGATCTAAGGGATCACAACTCTCATAAAATACAACACCATGCTAAAGTTGTTATGCTGAATCTGAATTGTGTGATAAATTGACTTCTTTTGATGCCATTTAAGGGAAGATAGAGATAGTTTGTTTGTCTTTAGGCTTTTTGGGAAAAGAGGGCTTGTAAAGGCCTCCCGAGAGGCTTGCTTGAAGAAAGTTTGTATTTGGAAGTCAGGCATTGCTTGTAAACATCTTACAATTGAGACTGGCTTACAAATAATTCAATTATCAGTCACCATGATGAGAATCTGTACTCTGCCACCTGCAAATAATTGGCTTTTACCACAGAAGCAGATATTGAAGGAATGGAGAGGAAATAACTGATGCTTTGTGTAAGTAATTTCTGCTGGTAACACTTTTTTGTGTTTTTCTCTGTGAGCCTCAGGAAAGCTAAAAAACTGTGAAACTTTGCATCTATTTCCATCCTGGTGATGGCAAATACTTAGACAAGAGCTTGCGATGTCTCCTGCCAAAGCAGGATGTGACTTGGCTATGAATCCACGGAAAACCCTTTTCTTTCTATGTGTCTCTGTGTATGCCCAGAATCTGTTTTACACTCCTGGCTGCATGCATTCTTGCCATCCTACAGCTGGAGATAAACTTGTAACATGTCCAGATGCAAATCTGTCTTGAGTTTCATGGCATAATCCTTGGATTTTATGTGCACGTCACCATCATAGTGTTAGCCCTGTCAAACCACCTGCCTCCTCTCTGACAAGGGGTCTAAAGCCCTGGAGCCTCATCACAGTGCCACATCCAAGGTAGCTCAAAACATCCAGCAAGCTTTTAGGCTATGAGAAACCAGAACAAGTCACACAGCCTGAAGCATGCTACACATCTTTTTTGCTGGGACAGCTGTTCTAGGGACAATTTGTCACCTAAGCCACTCCTTCTTCAGCCTACCCTGAGCCATGACTTCCCTTGTAGTTCTGTTTGCGGTGGATTTCGAGTTGAGATTTTTAAAGATGCAGTGTAGTGTGTTTCAGAAAAAGTTTGCTTTTGCCTGAGGCCATGAAAATGTTGCCATTAACTCCTGACTGTGTTTGGAATATTTATAAAACATTACATTTAATATGTGATGGCAGCTTCTGAGAGCTTCTGAAATTACTCACACTGGTCAAAATTGCTTCTTACCCTCGCTGTGGTGCTGATTCTCCCATTTTCCACAGCCACCGAGCATTCCTGGCCATTGATCTCGCTAATTCAGAGCAAACAACTGTGTTTGTTCTTCACGATATTGCCACAAGATGCGGGGTGGCTTTTTTCCTCCCTTTCTGAGAATTCGGTGTGTTCATATTAACCCAACGAGTAACACTCGTCTCATAGCCGGGAGATGTCCCTTTCAGCCACACTCGCCAGACAGCGGTGAGGAGCCCCGGAACGAACATCACTGAAACATCGCCCCTAGGTTGGAGTCCGGTGGTGACCTTGCCCACACCCCAACGCCTCTCCACGTCACCCCTGACGCGACACCCTCTTGCCTCGCTAGTCTGCCGGGGAGAACCCCCGAGGAACCCCCATCTGACACGAAAGGGGGCGGCGTCCCCGATCCGTCCCCGCTTCCCCGCACCGGCTCCCCTCCCTCTGCCACCCCGCGTCTCCTTTTTCCCCGGGCCTGGAGCTGCCTGTTGTTCCCGGGATGCTGCCGCCAGGTGGAGCAAGACACAAAGAACCGGAGCTTCCCTCACGATCGGGAGGAAAACGGAACAGCCGGGGGATCGCTCCTCGCCCGAGTTCGGCGGGGGCGCTGCCTGAGGTTGGCAGGCGGTCACCAGTAAGGGCTTGTGGGGGCTAGGGGAGTGGGGAGCCCTCCTGCGTGCACCCCAGCTGCAGCAATAAAATGTGAAAATATAGAAAGTCAGGTTTCTCTTCTTGCATTAGCTGACAAAAATGTTTGGGAAATGCGTGCGTATGCAGAGCAGCAGCATAAAAGTCACATTAACATCTCATTAAGCCTAAATGCACTTAGGGACTGATCCAAAGGCCATCAAACTCAATGTGAGACTTTCCATTGCCTTCAAATGGGATTTGGATCATGCTGTTAGTGACTGGCAAAGGCTCATATTAACAAACTGAAAAAATGCTAACGTTACCTAAAAGGCTATAAAAGCATTTCAATTCCTTGTTCTGGGAAATCCCTTTTAAGGATGATTAAATGTGAGCACAGCAGTCACCTATGTGGTGAAACCTTCCTGGTAGGCTAACAACAAAATAGCTGAGGTATGAATGCATGCAACACCCCTTTTTAACCACAACTGGAAGGGAAACCTCGTTTCTGATCGCTGCTAATTATCCATGATAGTAGAAGTAAACCTGTAGAGATCAGAAGTTAATTTAAATGCTATGTAAATGCTGTTTGAAATGAGGAAGAGAGAAAGGCAAACACAATCTAACTCAGGAAAAGCATATGACTGCTATGATAATGTGTTGTAGAAGTCTGGTGTCCTAACATGAACTAAAGTAACTAAACCAAACTAAATTAACTACACTGTGTATGGTGAAAATCCAACTTGTGTAGTAAACAACACTCTTTAGAGATCTCAGTACAGGGTATCATCACTAGCAGCTATGTTTTTGTGTGTGGAGATGAAAGGTAGTACATCTTTTAAAAAAAATAAACTAGAAATTCCTTTATGTTCATTTACTTCTGTAAAATGTTGCTTCTAGCAGAGACAGTCTGCAGCAGAGGTTTCAGCTCTGAGTGTGGCTCTTGTTCATCTGGCCTTAGCTGGGGCTGTGTTGTTTGGCTGATGGCAGAGATGGGCCTAGATTTTCCTGTGTATGTTTAAAAATCAAATTAAGTGAAATGACTTATTTGTCCAAATATTTAAAGCTTGGAACAGACATATCAAGTGGGACAAGTAGAATGCTAACAAAGATCTGAAAACTCTCTTAGTTTTCTTCTGCTGTGTGGTTTTGTCTTTGTTTTCTTCAATATGGTTTTGTTCAACATCTTCCCAGTGCTCCGACCAAATAGCATGGGGAGTGCTATTTATTCCATCTTCAGCTACCTCTATACCTCTGGCCACCTTATTCCTCATTCTGTTAGGACTGAACTGAAAGCTTCAGTTTAAACAGCCTCCTAATTTTGGAGTGCTAGAAAAACTTGATCTAAGCTGCGGCAGGGATGTTCTTGTAGAAGTCTCAACTATGAAAATGTTGCCAATAATGAAACTTCGCCAGAAGATGCAGGAAGGTATAGATGATGCCCAACATTTTAAAAATGCATCTAATTTCTACATGCAACAGTTATGGCAGACCCTAGCCATAACATTTGTAAAAGCTAACTGGTTAGTGAGAAAAGAATTCCCTTGGAGTAAAATAGCCAATTCTCTTCCTGGCAGCACTGATTTGTTTGCTACTTTTATTCTCCTGTTTCCCCTTAACCTCTATTTCGCTTTCTCTCTTTTTGATCTTTGAGATGTGTGTGGCCTTGCTGCCTCGTCTCTCTCCCGCTTTGTTGTCACACATTCATAATTAATGAAAGGGTATTGTTGCAAGAAGCAACATATTAAAACACTATTAAATGTATATTACAGAACTAATCACTGATTTGCAGCATCATTTCATCCTAACAGAGGTCAGAAACCTGGCCCATGGCAACTGCTTTGAAGAAACTGTCAGAAACTTCCAATCTTATACGATGTCCCCACATTCAAGTAGGAAAGGGATACAGGGGGAAAAAGATCAAACTGGTGTCTGGGGCTGGGATCATATTTTCACCTGTCTTTCTGATTGTACATCACCTCAGCTTTCTTACAGTTCCTCTCATCCCATTTCTTCTTGAATCAAGGGGAGTGTGCCACCAGTTACAGCAAGAGAAAAGTGTTTTGCAAACGTTTCTTCTCTTTCCTTCCCCCTCTGCTTATAGTAGTCATTAAGCACAAGGAAGAAACCATCAGAAACAATATAATGTTGTTTATGGATCTTGGCACTGTAGCCCTGGTAATATACCAACGCATGAGAGAGAGAGAGAGAAAGAGCGCTAAAATTCATACTGTATTTTTAAACAAGTTATTGCATGGCTTTATTTCCCACTAATCTATGAGAAGCTTATCTTTACTTTTAAAACTGCAGAGTCAATTGTTCAGTCAAACCAGGTTTTTTCCTAGAGTTTTAGTTCCCCTGACAGAGCACTTCATTAAAAAACCCACATAATAGCCAAAAAACCCCCTAATATTTTAAACACTGCTATTGCTCTCTGCTGTGGCCATTCGAGCACATGCTGAGCATTCACAGCGATGGCAATATTAAATGAGAAACTAATTTCTTAGCCAGGATGATGATTCCATCCCTTCAGGTTGTGGCTGTATTCTCTGAGAGCACGGTGAGCAGGGAAACGCAGCACTGATAAAGCCTGCTTTAGTCTTTATTTAATGTGAAGCAGTGTCAGTGAATCACCCAAGTCTCTGTAATTTTGTTCACTTTCTGGCTATGCTGGCAAACATGTGGGGTATTCACATAACATGCAGTGTCTAAATCTTACCTCTTGAGAAGTTAATCTGTGCCTTCCATAGTTAGTATTACTTAGTTATATCAATGTTTTACACTTGTATAGAGCCTTTGGATGACATTGACACTTAAGTAGATCCTCAAATACTTCTCAGGGAGAGACAAGTACCTTTATTACAGCAGCGCAGAAAGGAGAGGTGATCTTTCTGTGTCCATTCATTGAGACAATTTAGTCTGAGAGCCCTAATAACACAGTTAGAAACACCCAAGAGCTGACTGGCCAACCTCCAGCAATTTTTTTTTTCTTGTTTAAAGAGCAATTTCCAAAAGTGATGACAATGACGTAACAAAAACATTTTATCCACTCGGCTCATAGTTTCTGAGCATGAAGAACACTTCTCCTTATTTGAGCTGAAGTGCTAGAAAATTCCTCAGTTTTAAATTTCAGCTGATAATCTAAGAGTTTGACAAATTGAGTCTGAGATTTGCAGAGACATCAGGAGGTGTTGTGAAACTTCAGCAGCATGAGCCATCAGACTCATAGAGGCTTTGAGTTGTTTGTGCAATAGCAGAAACAGTCTGTGAATGAAATTATGTACTGATCAATGAATTAAACTGAATCAGTGACCTTCAGCTTTGCTGCTTGGGAGATTTTTAGTCTTAGATGTAGAAGATAAAAGGATGTGGGTTGAGTGGGTGAAAAGAGCCGTGGGCTGTCAGTAAGAAATCATTAGTGCCTTGATAAAAACCCATTGATTTAGCAGTGGGACAAATAACTGACTCATATAAGATTCAAGGGCACTTAAACCCACTCAAATCATAATTATTAGCTCTGTTCAATTTTATTAAAATAGATATTAATATTTTATATTAATTTACAATTGTTCACGTGAAACATGCAATGCTACGTGCTAATTAATGCTTGTTTTATTAAATTGAAGAAATGAAAATGACTTAGAGAATATTTCGGGCTCAAGTGCTACTCTCATCTGTCAGACCGGTGATTTGTGGATATAGTGGTCTGGAGACAGTTTACTTGGGAAATGGTTTTCCTGTGAAGTGTGCCTGTGAATGTGAATGAATGTGTTGGACACATGACCTTATTGTAGACAAAGACCCTATAATTTCTTTTTCTTGTCAGATTTTAATGCTTCTTGAAAATACAATATGTTTTCAAGTACAGAGATTTGAAGGAAGGCATGGAGGAATCTTTACTGTTTCATATGACTTTGTGATTTGATGGGATTACTCTTTTAAACTTGGCTGAGCCAAGTTAAAAACACTTCATTCCATGACCATCTTTAAAGTAATGTAGAGATGCTCCAGACACAGGCAAAATACAGTGAAGGTGACAGAGCACTGAAACGGGCTGTTTCTGTGCAACTGGGTCTAGGTGGTCCTGCGGTAGTGGGGGGATTGGACTAGATGATCTTTCGAAATCCCTTCCCTAATGCTCTTTGATTCTGTTATTCTGTGAAAATATTGCAGGCAACAAAATGACTTTTTACCCATCTCTTTTGCAAAAGGCTGGTGTTGTTGGGAGAAGGGATAGATGCGGATGGGTCTCCCAAAATCAGTGATCATGTCCCTTATGCCTCTCGTTACCAATCACAGGAAAGAACCTCAACTTTATTTTATTTTTATTCCTCTTTCCTGGAATTGGATTAAGATCCGTTACTAATACCTTCAAACCTACCCTAGCAGAACAACACGAAGCTCAACTACTCCAAAGCCTCAAGGCAGGTCTGATGTACTCAGCCTTTGTCCAAAGTTGAGACCTCCTTGCTGGGAGGATATGTAATTTGGAAAACTCCACTAGTTTGTCTGTCTGTATTCATGCCCAGCAATGCATTAAATGATCTGGCCAGA
Organism: Phoeniculus purpureus; assembly: GCA_028565055.1. Taxonomy (NCBI): domain Eukaryota; kingdom Metazoa; phylum Chordata; class Aves; order Bucerotiformes; family Phoeniculidae; genus Phoeniculus; species Phoeniculus purpureus. The sequence continues at coordinate 74,581,489 of JAOXOE010000001.1, forward strand.
AGTATGAGGGCCAAGAACAAGTTGGGAGAGGTGAAAAAAGTGTCTGGTCTATCTTTATAGTTCCTTCATCTGGAAAATACTATAATAAAATGTATATTTCTGATAGGAAATAATACTTAATAAGTAGTTTAAACAGATCCAGGATGATACCAAAGAAATAAGTGAGAGCAGCTCGGAAAGCCAGCTGTGTCCTGGGCTGTATCACATATGTGACCACCAGACCAAGGCAGGTGGTTCTCCCCATCTAGTCTGCTCTGACGAAATTTCACCTGGAGTACTGAATCCAGTTCTGGAGCCCACAATGTAATAAGAACATGGAAATGTTGGAGCAAGTTCAGAGGATGGTCAGAGGGGTGGAGCTCATCTGTTATGAAGACAGACTGAGGGATTTTGGGCTGTTCAGCCTGGAGATGAAAAGGCTCCAAGGGGATCTTACAGCAATATTCCAATACCTGAAGGGAGCTTACAGGACAGCTGAAGAGAGTCTCTCTGCAAGGTTCTCCAGTGATAGGACAAGGGGGAATGATTTCAAATGGAAAGAGTGTCGATTTAGATTAGATCTTAGGAACAAATTGCTCACTGTGGGAGGGTGGTGAGGCACTGGAACAGGTTGATGTGGATGCCCCCTCCCTAGAACTGTTCAAGGCCAGGTTGGATGGGGCCCTGGGCAACCTGGTCTAGTGAGAAGTGTCCCTGCCCATGGCAGTGGGTTGGAACTAGATGATCTCTGAGATCTCTTCCCACCTAATCCATTCTATGATTTTATAATTCTGTTAAATGCTCTGGTACAAATGTAGCTGAGCAGTTAATTGCCAGCATAAATATCTGTAGATACACTTTTAGATTCTACCCTATTCTATGCCAAATCATGTCATTGATCTAACACACAACTGATTTCCTTTAAATGCAATTATTCCAATTAGCACTAATTGCCAGTGTTGCCATGCTGCCACCATTTGGCCTGCTGTGGGAGGAAAGTGTATTAGTCACAGTTGTTCTGTGGACAGGAAAACTGAAACCCTGGACAAATTGATAACATAAAAGGAGATAAACCCACTTGTTCTATTGATTTCCTTTGGATTTTTTCTCATTTTAATGTTTGCGTTTGTGATATGGTGGGTGAGAAAGGCAGCCAGCATTACTGCTAAGAATAAATTTTGTTCATTATTTATTGTTCAAATATCACAAAAGAATCTTATTTCATATTTCTTTTTATTAATATAAAGTGAGGACCATTTTCACTAGAAAGAAACTGATGCTATTTATGAGAAGTTCCTGAACTATTTTCATTGAAGGTAGGAATGTTTTCTTAATCCACATCTTTAATGGGGACATGAGCTGGATGATTCTGCTTTAAGAAAGTGAATTTAGATGTTAATATGCCAGGGCTAGAATATTAAGGAATATTAATCCATGAATTTATGGTCTTAATTGGATTGAGTTTATGCAAATAATGAGCAAAGCAACAGAACGCACCAAAATTGATTCCTTAGAAAGGCCATAAAATATTTTAAAATTAGTTTCTACAAAGCTTTTGCCTCCTTCTGCTGATAACGAGATTTCATATCCTTTGTCGTTTCCTTTTCTCTCTGTTTCATCAGTCTGAACAAATCTCAACTTTGAAGGTCTTGCAGCAGACAATATATCCTGTTCCGACTAATCTGTGTTGCAGTGGAGGAGCATCACTCATCATTAACAGAAACTCAGTGATCTACACTGATGTCAATAATTCAAATTAACGTGCACTTTGTGTATTCTGGAGTTTACAAATTTGTCTTTGATGCCTGATTCTAGTATGAAACAATATATAACCGTAAAAATAACTACATACAAATAATCCCTCCCGTGAAAATCGATCAGGGCTGTGAAGAGGTTGGTAACATTTTCCTAACTGAGAGCAAAGCACAGCACAAACACAAAGAAAAATCGTTGTTATCCTAGGAAAAAAAAAAGTCTCCAAATTATCTAGTAGTGCATTCAGTGGAATGACTTCAAGAATATTTAAGACTTCAGCTTTGAGGTGTGTGTATGGCAAGACTTGGAGTATGAATTCACCTGTGCGTGGTTATGGTACTTGAAGAAAATGAATCAAAGAGGACAAAGTTAGGAGTACATCTGCTAGAGAAGAGAGGATTGTCATTTTTCTCTCAGGACATAGATGTTATGCATAGCTCATCCTACCTGAGAGGAAAGGTGGTTTGTACATGGGATTAACACTTTGGGCTCGACCAAGTTCATCCTGACGTAACTGGGTTCAGTTCCATTAGGTTCTGAAGGGTTGTATTCACTCTGCCAGACTTGGATTTGGATTTGAAGTTTTGACAGTCACCAAGAAATCATTAAAACTGCTCTTTCATCATTTCATGCTTGCATAAATGAAAACACTAACAATGCGTGAATAGGTCCTCAAAGTTGAATATCACTAGCAAGACATCTTTCTGACTGGTTCCAAGCTTATTCCACTTTATAATAATTTATTAAAGTGGAAATTAATTTTCAAGACCAAAAGATTATAGATTTGAGATCCATGTAAATTGCAGGAAATATAAGTTTTTTAACACTTTTTTCTTAATGTGTTACATGATCTTCTGATCTTCTTCACACCAACTCCATTGAATTTCTTCATGGAAATATCGGAATTTTCAAGCCAGCATGGTGGCATTGAAAGCATTGATCTGAAAATGAGACTGAGGGCTGACTTCATTAAAGTTTATAAATATGGAAAGGGTGGGTGTCAGGAGGATGGAGCCAGGCTCTGCTCAGTGACATCTAATGACAGGACAAGGGGCAATGGGTGTAAGCTGGAACATAGGAGGTTCCACATCAATATGAGAAAATATGAGAAGGAACTTTTCACAGTGACAGTGACAGAGCACTGGAAGCGGCTGCCTAGGAGAGTTATGAAGTCTCCTTCTCTGGAGATGTTATGTTCCTGTGTGACTTGGTCTAGGTGATCCTGCTGTAGTAGGGGAATCGGATTAGGTTATCTTTTGAGGTTCCTTCCAATCCCTAATGTTTGGTGATTCTGTAATTCTGTATTGGATGTTCAACATGCTGTTCCATCCATTTGGTAGATATGTTTTGTTTTTTATAACAGAAATCAGCAAAAGAACAAGTCTTAAAATTTTTATTGATGCATGATTCTAGTGATATGATGTGAAGCTAATGGCACACTTTCCTTTAAGTATACAAAACATCATATATTCACCTGCAGATTGTAAAACAGAGGATGGCTCAGAAACTGAAGCCTGTTTTTGTTTAAATTTGGGAAACTCTTCCTTAATAAAAAAATGAATCCTCATAAGAATGAGTGGTCTGTGAAAGAAAATTGATAATAATTACCAGATTGCTGTAAATACTTTTTGAAGATTTGTCTCTGGATACTGTTTGTAGCCACTATATTGAAAAGATGATGTTTGAATTTTTGCTTACATGAAAAAAAATAGGAAGGAACACTAACTATTTTTTACTATGTTCAGCAGTGGTGTGAGGACACTAGTGGTCCAGTGATTCTGAGAAACTATCGCAGGAATACAAAACCTCTGTGAAGTGGGAGCTTTAACTGGGGAAATAAATATTATGAGGAAAGAGGGACAGTTGGGGGTGTTTAGTCTGAAGAAGAGGAGGCTAAGAGGAGACCTCATTGCTCTCTACAACTATCTGAATGTTGGTGCTGGTGTCTTCTCACAGTAATTAGTGACAGAACCAGAGGGAAGGGCTTCAAGCTTCAACAGGATAGGTTTAGACTAGACATTAGGAAACAATTCTTCATGGAGAGAGTAGTCAGGCACTGGAATGGACTGCTCAGGGTTGTGGTTGAGTCCCCATCTCTGGATGTGTTTAAAAGTCGCTTAGATGTGGTGTTGGGGGATCTGGTCTAGGGTTGAACTTGTAGAGTTGATGGTTGGACTCGATGACCCCAAGGGTCTTTTCCAACCTGAATGATTCTATGAAATTCTCACACAAGGTACAGCACACTCGGTTGCTGCTCACCCTGAAACATACAGTGAAGGAAATCAGAGTTTTGTTTTCCATGCCCATTTAGCCAACTATTCAGCAAGTTCTGATGGGAAGTAAGAAATTAATTAATTAATTTCACTGATGCATCTTTTTCTCATTGCGCTAAAAAAATACCACATTAAAAACGTGTTTTGCGCAATCTGCAATGTTTGTGATGTAGGTGAGTTCTGTATGCTCCTTTTTTTCCTTTTGTGCATTTCAGAGATAGAACTCTAAATGCAGCATTAATAAAGGAGGAAAATATCTGTACTTTCTTGCGCACAGTCAAAGAGACCATAAACTTATTAACTTTAATTGCATTGGGTTTTGAGTTGCCTACACAGTCTTTGAAGCTCATGTCTCATTGAGACATGCAGTGTAGGAAGTTCATCTCCTTTCCACTGCTGGTTTTGGCAGCTAAACTGTGCTAAAGATGAGAACATCATATCATTTTATAATTAATCAGAGCTCTATTTAGAAATGTGAAAAATTCTTAACTAAAGCTTATCTTCATATTTATGTATCCTAATAAGCAGCCCAGTGTTAATCTTTCAAGACTTCACAGGGGACGGGAGATGCAACATAGCTAAGAATCCATTAGTCTAATTAAAGGGTTTAAATATGATGCTAAATACTGATCATCAAGCTTCAAATTTGAAATTGTCACCTTTTCTTAATCCAGACTGTAAATTTATGGGGGAAATCGTGAACCATTTAGAAAGATGCTGCATAAAAGCCATTGTCAAATCTTTGTTTCAGATTCAGAGTAGTTAGGGAAGTTTTTTGTTCTTCCTGCAAGAAATATTTTCTCAGGGTTAGGGGAATAGTTTGTGAGCTGTATTTACACCCAGGATTTGCATCCTGTTGACTTGGTTCATAGAGAGAAAAGTGTCACCCAACTTGACAGGTCAATATGAAGGTAAAATAGGCTCTGCAGCAGTGCCTTAAAGGAGAGGACAGTGTACTCTCAGCAAGTTTGCAGGTGATACAAAAATTGAGAGTGGCTGATGCACCATGTAAGCGCAGAAAAAGGGAAGACTTGAGGAATGGTAGCAATGTGCAGATCAAAGAGACTCAGACCATTCTAGTTTCTAGAAGAAAGCAGGGGTAGATGTGGTCCACAACCATATAAAGAGTCTCAGTGTTTGCAACTCCATCGATCCTGATGGGCTGCACCCAGGAGTTCTGAGAGAACTGATGGATGAAGTTGCTAGGCCATTGTGTGTCTTATTTGAATGTGGCAGCCTGGTGTGGTTCTCGCTGACTAGAAAAGTCACAAAGCAGATTCTCCTGAAAACTATGCTAAGGCACATGAAAAATTGGGAGGTGATGTGTGACAGCTTCATTAAGAGCTGATCATACCTGACAAACCTGATGGCCTTCCACATCAGTGTTACATCAATGATGGATGAGGGTAGAGCAACTGACATCATCAGCCTGGACTTGGACCAGGCATTTGACTCAGCAAATTCTGATGACGCCAAGCTGTATTGTGTTGTGACACACTGGAGGGAAGATAGGCCATCCAGAAGGACCTTGATGGGATTGGGAACTGGGCCTACGCAAACTGCATGAGGTTCAACAAGTTCTGAGCCCCTCACTTCAAGAAAGATATTGAGATGCTGGAGTGGGTCCAGAGGAGGGCAACAAGTCTGGTGAAGCAACTGGAAGGAAAGTCTGATGAGAAGAGGCTGAGGGAGCTAGAGTTGTTTGGCTTGGAGAAGAGGAGACTCAAAAGGGACCTTATCACTCTCTATAACTACCTGCAGGGAAGTTATAGACAGGTTGGGGATGGGCTCTTCTCCCAGGCAACTAGAGACAGAACGAGAGGGCAGGGCCTGAAGCTGTGCCAGGGGAGGGTTAGGTTGGATGTTAGTTAGCCCTTCCTCCTGAAAGGGTGATCAGATGCTGGAATGGACTGCCCAGGGAGGTGGTGGAGTCACCATTCCTGGAGGCATGTAAGAAACATCTGGACATGGCTGTTAGGTCATAGGGTGGACTTGATGATCTTAGAGGTATTTTCCAGCCTCAATAATTCTGTGATTATATGAAGTGTAGGGTCCTGCTGCTGGGTTTAGGTAACCCCAAGCACAAATACATGATAGGTGATGAACGAATTGAGAGGACTCCTGAGGAGAAAGACTAGGAGGTCTTTGCAGATGAGCCTACAATGTGTGAATGCAGCCCGGAAGGCAAAACGTACCCTTGATTGTGAGGTGATTCTTCCCCTCTACTCTGCTTTCCTGAGATCTCACCTAGAGTACTACATCCAGCTCTGGATCCCCCAATATAAGTGGAACACGGAACGATTGGAGTGAGTCCAGAGGGCCACAACGACGATCAGAGGCCTGGAGCACCTCTTCTGTGAAGACAGATTGAAGGAATTTGGGCTTTTCAGCCTGGAGATGAGAAGACTCTGGGGGGACCTTATGGCAGCCTTCCAAGTGCCTGAAGGGAGCTACAGGAAAGCTGGAGAGGGATTTTTTTACAAGCGACTCCAGCAGTAGGAAAAGGAGGAATGGCTTCAAGTTAAAAGCAGGTAGATTTAGATTAGATTTTAGGAAGAAACTTCTCACTAAGTGTTTGGTGAGGCACTGGAACAAGTTGCCCCTTCCCTTGCAGTGTTCAAGGCCAGGTTGGACAGGGCCCTGGGCAACCTGCTCTAGTGAGAGGTGTCCCTGCCCATGTCAGTGGGTTGTAACTAGAAGATCTTTGAGATCCCTTGCAACCTAAGTCGTCCTATGATTCCATGATTCTGTTATTGTCGATCAGCATGAGGAGAAATGTGTACAAACTCTAACAGAGGCAATTCTGCCTGAACATAAAACCCCCCCATTCTCTTAAAAGGGTTGCAAAACACTTCTCTGAGAAGGTGTGACATCTCCATCATTGTACTTCTTCAAAACTCCACTGGACACTTAGCAAATGGCTTTTGCAGACCCTGCTATTAGTAAGACCTAGCTTTGAACAGTGATGTTAATTGCCTGGGATAATTAGACTGTAATTTAAGGCAAATGAATACATTTATGTAATGACTAGATAGGTATGTGAATGTCTAAAATAATGCATGAAGTGGGGATGGACCATAGCATTTTTTTTTTTTAAGGAAATCCTTTAAATATATTCAGGTACATAAAGGTAAATTTAGATGAAAGGAATCATTGCTGCAATTACTGATAGCTGTGTATGGGCACCAACCAGCAGGAGAGACTTTCATCTCCATTTACAACTTTGGATGATGAGAAATACTGGGTGAGAAGATACTTTACTCCTGGAGGAAAAGTATAGAAATAGAAGTTCCTTTGTGGATGTCTTTCACAGAATTAAGATTTAGATACAGATCCAATGAACGCATCACTTCTGAGCTTTGCAAAGTGATTTCAAGTTACACAGAAAAGAATCATGTTTTGCTTCTAATAGCAAAAATTGCCTGGTCCAACCTCTTTCAGCAGTAGGTTTCCTTCAAATAGCTGTAACTTGTATTAGTCCAAGAAAAATTAGGTTTTGTTCTTCAGATGTGGGATGTCTGTGGTGGGAGGCTGTATTAATCCTTTGAAAATCTGCTTTTTTGGAATTCTCAGAAGACTCTTACAGAAAGCTGACGTGTATTGTCTATCACAGCATGCTTTGACAATAAAATGACCGACTGTCTCAGTTCATTTGCTGTCTCCAAAGGAAACTAATTTACAGATCTTCCTGTTATTACAGATCTTCCTCATCTCTTGCTTAATCTGCTTATAATTATTCTTGCAATTAACTTATAAATTATTATTAGTAGTTTATTCATATTTAGAGACAGGCTTTCTGACAGTTGCTGTTATAACATCTGGCATATTCTCTGCCAGATCCCGATGTGATCTGTTTGCTCAGTTTTACTATAGCTTTGCACTGCAAACTTTCTGGTTTCTTAGGCTGAATATCCCACTATGATATTTTGGGAACTGGACACCCAGCGCTCAAGGTGCAGCCTATTTCCACACATGTATATACTCATATTAAATAATTATGTAGATTGACTCTCTAACACTGTGTTCATGAAATAGCATAGTTCTGTCTAATAATTCTTGTTGATTTACCAGAAAAGAATATGGCAAAAAACATGATGAAGACCAAATAATTACAGATATTGTTGAACAAAGAAGGAAACTGAAGAGACTGAAGGTGTGTTGTTTGTAGAAGAGATGAATAAAAAGCAGTATTATAGATGTCTTTAAATATTGAGTAATATAAAAATGAAAGTAAAAATAACTCCCTGCCCCCTTTATCCCATTGGCTTTCTTTCATTGAGCAGTAAGCAAGTGTCTTGTTCAGGATATGGACACTTCTAGCTTTGAGGAATCAGTCATACTGCCTCCTTTTTCTTCACACACTGATCATTGAGGCTTTTGCACCACTGTTCAGTTTAAACCTTAAGTAGTTCTGAATGGAAGTCTGTTTGGAAAGTGCCTAGACTATATAAAAGCGCAAGAAAGAAGTTGTTCCAAAAATGTATGCAGTTCAAAAGTTTAAAGCATTGCTTTTATGTTTTTCCTTAAATATTTGGTTGTTTCAGAGAGACAGCAGAAGCAGAGCAGACATTCTAATTATCAGCAGGACTTCTAAACATAGATGGATGCAGAAGGTCTTCTTGAAACTAAAGTTCTCTGTGACATTTTATTGCCATAAGAGCAAGTCAAGTTTTCATGGCAGCATTTTCTATCTCCAAGGCACTTCTAATGCTTTCATATGATTCATTAACAATGGAAACCAAACCTGCAAAATATTTTGGGGGTAAAGAACTCACTTTTAAAAAATGCATTAAACTCAAGAACAGGAGGTGAACGCTAACGATAAAAAAGTAAGATTGTCTTGATACTTCACACCATTTAAGGGTCTTTCCAAGTGTATTAATCTGACTCCTCAACCTTTTAGTAAAGACACCAGCAATCTCCATGACATTGTAAATACCATTGCAGCTGCAAGAAGATGAACACTTATGGTCTCCCGTTGGTGACAACAGTTTTCTCCAATATATTGTGTAGGTCTTTCTGTAGAGCTCATCCATAAAGCCACTCAGGAAATCTTTTTTTTAAATAAAACTTTTTTCCCACTAGTCCACCCTAAAAAAATTCTTCAGATAGCTTATTGTAAGTTATTTTACACTTATTTTCTTCTATATTTCTGTGATACAAATGTACCATGTAAGCTGTTGCATTTGGAACCTGGAGGGGTTTTGGTAGTGGAGAAGGAACTGTTGATACAGCTCCCATGAGAACCTTTGCAAAGATAAGTGTCCCCCAGCTCTGGATTTGGCATGCCGCTGGCTAAGCTGAGCCACTTAGTACCTCTGTGAATGAACATACTTTGTGGTGAGGAAACCTCTCCTGTTCCCTGTCTGCTTTGGGCTTTTGTTTGAGAAGCTGCCTTTTGGGTTGAAGGAGTGAGATGCAGCCATGGTGAGGAGGGATAACACACTAAGGCAGCCATTTCACCCTGGACCCATGGTGAAAGGAAGAGGGAGTGAGCCTGTGGAGACCCCAAACAGTACTCAAGGAAAGGAGTCTTTGCAAGACCATAACGAAGTGTACCTTGGAAGAGAGTCCTGTTGTAGGCTATAGGGGATGACATGAGAACAGAGGACTTATCCTGAAAGAGACAGGGATTCTGAAGAAGGGACCTGGGCTGGAGCGTTCAGGTGCTGGGATGACCCACAGCCCATAGAAAATCCCAGTGCTAACTCAAGAAGCTCATGGAGGACTTTTCTCCTGTGGGGGAGGACACCACATTGCCATGTGGAAAAGAACTGCCAGGGAACTTCCCCTGAGAGAAAGGTGGTGGCAGAGATGTGCCTAGGCATATAAGAATGGTGTGTATCTCTCTTTGTAGTTAGTGATAGGGGAGTTCTGTTTTTTAAATTAAATGTGATTTTGTTTTCCCCAGGCTGAGCCTTTTTGCCAGTTAATCATAAGAGTTGAGGGACACCTCCTTGTCCATGTTTGTGGGAGAGGCTGTGGGTGCTGGGTTTAAAACCACAGCATTTGTACAGTCATTTACCAGTGATTTTCAGAGAGATGGTTTGCACTAGCAAATATTGTTGTGCACGATGTTGGACAGTTGCATTGAGTCTGTATGCAAATTACGTCTCATGTCAGATTGTAATTGTCTTAAGCAAATTGTATAGGGATTAATAGCCCAACAGAGAGTAACAGCTCAACATATTTACACAACCTTACTATAAAAAATTAAGAATCTGTATCTTTGTCAGGGATTCCCTGGTAAGATCTGCCTGATTTGCTCTTCTATTCATGTACCAGGTTTTTGCCTGCCAGCCATTCACTGAGAACTTTGTACCTTTATTGCAATTCTGCATGCCCAGTCAGCACATGAAATGGTGTGCATTTCATTACTCTGTGAGCTGAAGGTGTCTGTGAACACTAAATGTGTTTGATCTTTCATTGGTGAAAGTGTTCCTTGTCTCTGCTGTGAAATGTTTTCAGCTGAGGAGTCGTTTCAGTGATCAGTTCCAGTCATGATGACTGCCATTATTCATATAAGAGGAAGTTGCTGCTTTAATCCTGTTTCACAGTGGTTTCTCAATATTCCTGAGCAGATGAGCACTTTTTGGCCGTGGAAGAGTCATGTTTGTTGTGACCAGCATACAAGTGCTGGGCTGAGTATAACTTGGTGTACTCTATATTGGCAATGGGATTAGTTTGGCTATTTCACAGAATCACAGAATTATTGAGGCTGGAAAAAACCTCTAAGATCATCAAGCCCAGCCCATGACCTAACATTACCACATCAACTAGATCTTGGCAATAAGTGCCACAGCCAATTTTTCCTTCAGCATCTCCAGGGATGGTGACTCCACCAACCACCTCCCTGGGGAGTCCATTCCAGTGTCTGATCACCCTTTCCAGGAGGAAGGGCTTCCTAACATCCATCCTACCCCTCCCCTGGCAGCTTCAGGCCCTGCCCTCTCATCCTGTCGCTAGTTGCCTGGGAGAAGAGTCCGACACACACCTGTCTACAACTTCCCTTCAGGTAGTTATAGAGAGTAATAATAAGGTCCCCCCTGAATCTCCTCTTCTCCAGGCTAGACAACTCCAGTTCCCTCAGCCTCTCATAGTTAGACTTTCCTAACCTTCCCTAGCCTTGTTGATCTCCTCTGGACCCACTCCAGCATCTCAGTATCTCTCTTGAAGTGAGGGGCCCGGAACTGCCCCCAGTACTTGAGGGGAGGCCTCACCAGTGCCCAGTACAGGGGCAGAATGACGACCCTAGACCTGCTGGACACACTAGTCCTGATACAAGCCAGGATACCATTAGCCTTTCATGTCACTTGAAAACACTGCTGGCTGTGGAAAGGTTATCAGGTGATCAAGCAAACTACTGTAGATAAGCCCAGGGTATGGGCTAAATATGGACAAGTATGCATATACTAATTTCATTTTGCAAATACCTGAGCTGTATGTGCAAAAAACCACCACCAAATAAAACCAGTAATTATGTTGTCATCTTATGCTTTGTTTTTTGGGGTTTTTTCCCCTAGGACGTGTTTGATACATGAAAATGGACAATACTAGCTTTTTCCTTGTCTAGCTTAAATCCTCCCAGAGTTATCAGGCTCCTAAGGCATCCTCAGTGGGCTTACGTCCTGCGAACTTGTACAGTGTAGTTGGTAACTGCTGTTAGTCTTGCTTGTTTTACCCCCTAGGTTTTAGCTTGCGACAAGTGCTTTCTTTTCCAAGAGCTGAAGATGAATAGATACTAAAAATTAAACTGCTTTCCCATGCTTTTCCTCTGTCATGTTTCCCGTTGGTTGAGGCTTTTGTTTTGCTTTCTCAGTGATGGTGTGCACAGTTTAGAATAACCTGAGTACCACCACAACAAAGTAAGTTCTCATTGAGAATTAACATCTGTGGGCAATAATTCTCCTTCACAAAATCATCAGAGAGAATATGTGACATGAATTAGAATGCTGGGCTTAGGAGTTAAAACTAACCTTTCTTATTCCTGCGGGTTCAAGGCATCAGAAGATATGCAATACAAACTCTGAGATGCACGTTGGTAATATTGATCATCTAAACTAATGAAAATGAAAACATCTAGGGACGTACAGATTAGGATACCTTTATTCCATTTTTTTTTATTTATTACAAGTTCTGCTTCAATTGCTTCACAGAAATACTCATGGAATAAGATTCCAGTAGAGATATTACTACAACAATCATCCCTATTTATGTCATGTATCTTTCAGTGGGGAAAAATGCATCCAGCTCAGTTGTAAGAAAAAAACAAACAGAACAGGACTAACATTTTTGTGCTGCATCTAGACTGTGCTGACTGTGCTGGATCACTTGCAATTTGTTCTGCTACCACTACAGAAACAGATAGGAAGCATCTGTTGTTCTTCCTTTCTCCCTTGCCGTTCTCAGGCCAGTCGCAACACAAACTTGATTACTTGTGTTCTGATATTTGCAACTTAAATGTCAAGACTTACTTTTGATGTGAAGTTCAGCAACTGATGAAGCAGACTGTACAGGCCAAGACTTACCCCCTGCAGTTACTCTGCTGCAGCTTTTAAAAGGCTGAGTATTCATTGTAGAAGGTACAAATGAAGATTTATGAAACATTCCTTCCTTCCCTTTTGTAGACTAAGCTTGAATTATCATGCCATCCCCACTGAAGCCAAGGCAACACCCTGTTATTAGTTGTGCAGATCTCAGTAAATGACAGCCCATCACTGCAAAAGTAGTCCTCTGGTTCTCTAGTGACAGTGTGCAAAGACCTCATTAGGGAAGTGTTTCTGATAAACAGAAATTCTTTGAAGTAGATTTCTGGCCTGAAATGCTGTGCCAATAAATTTGCTAAAAAAGCCTAGTACTTGTCTAAAGTACATTGTTCACTTAAAAGCTGACAATACAGAAAAAAAATCGTTAAGTGCTTAGGCGTGCCATTAAGATCTTACATTGATGTTATTTTGACGTTTCACCAATTGTATTCCTTCAACATGTTTCATCCTCCTTTATTTTTTTTTATTTCTGTCATTTGTCTTTTTCTTCTGTTGTGTCTTAAAATCATGTTGATGTCAGGAAGTAGTCAGTAACTTATTTTCCTTCTTTACCATCAATCTCACTATCTTGGTGGATATACTTAGTGGTTCCCAGGTACTCCATTCTTTTCCCTGGTTATTCTAAAAGGTCCTGAGGTGTACAAATATTACATAAAGGAAATTATTTAGGAAAGACCACTCTGCCTAAAGATTCATTTATGTGTAGGGGTTTTTTGTGACAACTGCTACGATTAATCCTGACTGCACCAATACTAAAAACTTTTGGTGCTTTAATGTACATCCCACATTAAAGAAGTAAATAAGTGGCTAAGTTTTGAACAGTAGCAAAAGTTGTGAAGAAAACCTGTTAGAGATGGGATGGGACAGTGCATTTTCAAAGTTCATAGAATCGTAGAATCATTAGGGATTGGAAGGGACCTCGAAAGATCATCTAGTCTGATCCCCCAAGTTCATTGATCAGTGCACCAGGAACAAGCAGAGTTCAGCTAGGAGAACTGAGTAGCAGTTGTAATACCAGCACACTGAAAAGTAGCCTGGATCTTTAATGAATGTGAATTGCCAAAGCATCAAGTTTATATTTAGTCTGAAAGATGGCTTTGTAGTGGAACAGAGCCCTCAATGCCATCTTGAGGCATTGCTGATCTGAAGCGAGGAGTACTGCTTCTAAATCATTGAGTACTCATTTTCTTGAATCCTGGTCCGTGCTGACTCTTCATAGTTTATGAGATCACAACTCATTGTGACCTGGCTGCAGGCCAGAGAGCAGAATAGAGTTCCAGATCTTTCAGACTGCAAATTGAATTACTCCTCTTGACATTAAAGTCAAAGCAAAGTCTCGTCAGTAGGGTGTGTTGACATTTGCCTGAAATTTGTGTTTCAAAAGTTAATTATTTTTGCTATTGCTATGCCAATACAGCAGATTAATGTGAACAAACAATTATGGATGCATGCAGTACCAAAAGAGTCTTGGGACTAGGGTCTTCTGAATTGCAGTTATTTTATTAACTTGTATCTTCTTGAAAGTGTCCTTGTCAATTTGCAGGGTTCTTTTGAGACCTCTGACTACTAATTACAAGCTACTTAGAAATGTATGTGCTGCACAGGGTATCACAATGATCCATATTTTAATATTCACTGTCCAACATCCAGCTGCAGCTGATATAGAAATCATCTACCTTTCTGCCTACACAAATTATTTAATTATTTACTACTTAATATTTTGCTTTACTTCTCCATTTAAACTAATGAATCAATTTTTGAGAGGTTTTTTTTTTTGGGGGATTGGTTACTAATATTAGGTATTTGTTTTGAAGGTACAAGGCACTGAACTTATTTCAAATGAAACAATTAAGCCAAGTCTATTCTTCTTTGGAAGACAGCCCTCCAAAACTGGTCTGTCCTTTACACAGTTGTCTAGCAAATAGCATACCATGAAGACATGTTGTTAGTCACTCTGAAATATATACTTGCAGTCTGGGGATAAAGAATCCAGGTACCAGTATAGTTTGAGGACTTACCTGTGGGAGAGCAGTGTAGGAGAAAGGGACAGCTGGTGGACAGCAGGATGGCCAGGAGCCAGTGGTGGGCCCTTGTGGCCAGAAAGGCCAATGGCATCCTGGGGTGGATTAGAAGGGGAGTGGTTAGGAGATCAAGAGAGGTTCTCTCTGCCCTGGTGAGACCACATCTGGAATCTTATGTCCAGTTCTGGGCCTCTCAGTTCCAGCAGAACAGAGAACTGCTGGAGAGAGTCCAGCACAGAGCCACAAAAATGATTAAGACAGTGGAGCATCTCCCCGATGTGGAAAGGCTGAGGGAGCTGGGTCTCTTGAGCTTGGAAAAAAGGAGACTGAGGGGTGACCCTGTTAATGTTTATAAATATGTGTAGGGGGAGTGTCAGGAGGATGGAGCCAGGCTCTTTTCAGTGTCGTCTAATGATAGGACAAGGGGCAACGGGCATCAGCTGGAACATAAATATGAGGTTCCACATAAAAATGAGAAGGAACTTTTTCACAGTGAAGGTCACAGACCACTGGAATGGGCTGCCCAGGGGAGTTGTGGAGTCTCCTTTTCTGGAGACGTTTGAAACCTGCCTGGATATGTTCTTGTGTGACTGGATATAGTTGATCCTGCTGTGGCAGGGGGATTGGACTAGATGATCTTTCAAGGTCCCTTCCTATCCCTAACGTTCTGTGATTCTATGAAGGAAGTCAAATCTGATGCCAAGAGAATTCAGGCAGCCACCTGCAACAGAGAGTGTAAACGTAATCTTCTAAGCAGCCGACCATTCTTCACTTTATTGCTGCTCACGGTAGAACATCAAGGATTGCAAGAACAAAAATCTAAATATATGAGAGAAAAACAATCTGAGAATCTGGGAATAAATGTCTCTGTGCGCTTAACTATTTTTTCTTGATTAGTGTTTATTGTGAGGAAAATACATAGGGGTTTTGTCATACTTTTAGTTACTCTTATAATGAAAAAAAGAAATAGCTGTATTATCATGGTAAGGTTTTATTGTAGGTTATTGCTTCAGCACAGAGAACAAAGTTTCTCAAATGCAGTGCTAGCAGAAAGAAAAAATTCTTCTTTCAAGTATTATTTCCCAAGCATTCAAGTAATGTTTTCCATTGCCATGTGCCCTTGATTTCATCAGATTACAGTCTGAAACAGGATTTTGGTCTTCAGGGCTTTAGATAAATCCTAGACACAATCTTTAGCAGATACTGACTCCACCCAATTTTAGCTTCAGGCAGTCAATATTTTTACCAGTCTGAAGTATTTTCCTTCCTATAACATTTTCTTTTACCACTAAAGGCATTAACCTTGGGCTTAATTCTATCTAGCTTTCTATGGAACAAAAATTTGCCCAAGCTTATTCCCCAAGTGAAAGTTTTCCTGGTGAAGAATCCTTTTGTGAACTTCAGAGAACTGTCACGCTCTCTCTTTCTCTCCCATTTACATCTTGGCACCATACAGAAAATTATCCTTCTAAATAAGCATTGTAAGAACAGAAAGACTATGAAAATACACTGTCTTAAGAAGTGGGAGGGACGTAAACACGCAAAAATGCTTCAGGAATTCAAAATGAGGCAACTGCTATTGCTTGGCTATCCTGTGGCATTAACACTCTGGCTACCAACTATGGCACCTGGCTACTGAAACTTATCCAACACTAGGCACTAAGTTGTGCCAGATTGTCTTAGCAAACAGTAAGGTGTCTGCATCTACCTGTGCCGCATCGCTCACAGCCACATGGGCAGGTGGGCCAAGGACCTTTTTCCTCCTATCTCATTCTACTTGACAGGTGATGAGGCAGATGAATCTTCATGATTCCATGAAAAGAGTACCAACAGAAGTGCTACTCCCTACACAGCAGGGCTGCAGAGTCAGTAGAGTCACAACACTAACACAGAGGAACAACACTAAACAGTTTAACAATCAATAGAACTTTGGCAGGGGAGTTAACTTTTTACCAAGGCTAAATTGTGCCTATGAACAGGAAAAAGAAGTCAAGAGGGCAAGGAAAGAGACAAGACAATGGGATAGTAAAGGAAAATCACCATCCTTGGATCCCACATGGTTATACTTGGCCTGTGTTGTTGATTCACTGGGTTGTCAGACGATGGGTCCACGATGGGTGAGTCTGTGTATTCACATACATAGTCTTGGTGTCCTAGCACCACTCTCGGGGTGATTGCCTAGTGTCTGTGCAATCGGGGGCTCTCAGAAGTGAATTGTAAGTGGTCCATGCATACACTTATGGAGGGAATGGGTTTCTAGCACAGTTCACTATCCTGCCTCTCCAAAGTCCAGTCTTCCTCCCTCTTCTTATTCTTCTATTGTCACATGTTTTGCATGAATCACGGTCCCCTGCGGCAACGTTCCGCTTGAGTTGTTTGAAACATCTTAAGTTAGACACTACATAGTACTAGACAAAGCATCTTGGGCTCTTCACAAACTGTCTCAGACACCTCCCACAACAGTGCCAGTATCTCCTAAGACAGTGGAAGAGACCACTGAGCAGTATAAAATCAAAGCTATGTATTTAGATGTTGCTGACAATGGCTGCTGGCTGCTGTCTCCAGAGGACTTTAGTACTTCAGAACTCTTATCTGATAGGACCACTTCTTCAGAGCTAGAGGTGTGTGATTATGTCTCATAATCACAAGGCTGAGTAAGAGGAGTAAGCCAGAAGCTCACAGAAATGCTACGCTGTGGGCCAGTTGTGTTAGCTGTGCTAGTGAGTCGCCCTACTGAAAGCATGTCCAAAAGAGCAACTACAAACCACTTTATCTCGCATGCTTAAGTCCACATTCTTCGTCTAATACTGCTGTTCTGCAGAGAAAATCGTATTTGTCAGCTTCCTGTTGAATGTTGATGATATTACAGGATTGAATGATTCCTGTGAGGATTTAGCAGCTTCATTTGGCAGCATTCAAGCAGTTAGCAGAGCATTGCAAAATTAACTAAAACAAATCCTTATAGTCATTCCTCTGTGAGGATACTTCTCAGAATTTAGACATGACATAACTCAGATGTATATAGTGACTTAAATAGATAAATTGAGTTAAAAACCTCACAAGGAGCCTTAAAAGCAAATAAACATTAGCATTGTTGTACAAGGCTACAAAAAAATGAAGTAGATAATTAAGTTAAAGAGAATAAATTAAATTACAGTGGTTTCTGGTTTATGGGGGTTTGTGTGTTATGTACCAGAAACTATATATTTCATTGCAGAAATCATTGTTTCACTAAGATATTCCCTACTCTTGTCCTCCAGATGTAAAAGACAATCCTGACTTGTTTTAATATTTAACATCCTTATTTTTAAATCTAATTTCATTTTTCAGACTAAGCATGATTTTTAAATTGTTTTCTTTAACAAGTCTGCTTAAACAAACCAGCAGAAGTGAGTCTCAGAACAGGATAGAGTTGAGGGTGATGGCTGAAACCTTGTAAACAGAGAGTTTCTGACTATATACAGAGTTCAGACTGTTAAGCTGCAGAACCTAGAAGTGAAACAATTTCTAGTTAGTAATTTTCCAAAATAATTTAAGGTTATTACTTGCCCATGGGGAAAACAGCCCAAGAACATAGAAATCTGCAACAAGTTGTTTTGGAAAAAACACTGATCCAAGTTCAAAGATAAGAGAGAGGAAAAGAAGAATATCCAAATAAAATTGTAGCTCTGAGATCTGTCATCTGCAGAGGAATAATTATAGAAGCTGAAAATCACATTGTGATCTCTGTTGTGACCCCAAATGTCAGCTGAACATGTGCTTCATATGAAGATTGAGCCTGTAGTGAGAAATCTTTGTAAGAGAGCAGGCAGGGTAGCCACGAGCAGAAAGAGGAGGTGGCAGCACATGGACCAGAGTCTTCACCTATTTAGTACTTATGATGCCCCTCTAGACTCTTTTGGGGAATTCAGTTGACTCAAGCCTGATTTGTAACATGCAAACTGGCAGAATTTTCAGCTTGTCTTCTGCCCTATGGCAAACCTGAAGGCCGTTTTACTTGGATGAGCTGAACTAATTTGTTTTGATGTGTTTTGAGCAGTTCTTCAGATTTTCATTGCAAAGTGCAAAAAACATTCTCCCACCAACCCGCCCTCCTGCCCCCTCAAAAGTAAGTCAATTAATCAAGACTTTCTATCTATTTCAAAAGATGTTTCTTCATGTCTCAGTTGGAAGAGAACCCATTATTTGCACTGCTCTATATTTAGTGATACGTGTCACTTCAATCTTTGAGCAACCTGAGCTAGAATGAGAATAGTGACTGACAACCAAGTTTTTAATTAAATGGGTTGATTCTGTTGTACAAAATAGTATCTCCAGACTCATCTATTTCAGACAACTTTTCCAATTCGAGCTTCCTTCCTGGAACTGTGGATGAAGAACTAATTTTTAATTCAAAGAACCAATTACTCTGTTTGCTAAGGAAGCATGCTTAAAGGCAGAGAGCTATTTTCTCTTAAATTCAAACAGTGTCTACTCAGCGGTGTCTATTGTCAGTAGGTCTGCAACAAGACAAAACACATCTTCCCATTCTATTCTGGGCCTCATATAATTTCAAGTCACCTTCTGCTGCAGTTAGACTAATGAAAAGTCAAGTATCGAAGTGGAAGTAAATGTCTGACCTTATTTACTTCTGTGCCTGTTGTAACTTCTGCTATGCACTGGGGTAGTTAATACATGTGTGGACAGAGAACTAGTCCTGTCATGGAAAGGCAGGTTTAGGGGAGTTTCACAGAAAATCAAAATCTTGAGGACAGTCTTTTACCATTTTTCAGAACAATTTGTCTCCTTTTTAGAGGTAGTTACGTATTTAACCCCTAGACTCTGTTTGTGTACACGACGAGAGAGCACCTGCCAGCAAAAAAAGCTCTGTGAGCTCCTTTACCAACAGCACTCATTCCTGTCCGTGACCATCTCATGGAAATGCTTCCGAGTGAAAAGCACAAAATGCAGGGTCAAATACATCGAAAACGGTAGCACAATTAGCTGATAGCACCAGATCACAAGGTGGACATGAGGATTTGCTATGCAATAAAAGTGACAAAGGCAGCTATAGGGAAAACGTTTTTGTTACAGGTAGGGAAGCAAAGGGAAGCATGTGAAGACCTGGTCTTAGCATCTTCTGAAAATTCTGGTTGATTTTGTTTAATTGTTATACAAATCTCAGCAGCAATAGGTTCACAGAAAGGCTTCAACTATGACCACAGTAAATGAATTTCCTTCTCATGGGATGAGACCAAAGAAATTGGACTTCAACTTACAAGGAAGAACAATTCAAAGTGGTATCCTAACTGCTAGGCTGGTCCACTACAGATATAAAAGATGGAGCAGCATAAATTTCCCAGATTTGCTCCTTGCTTTGGCAGTGGGTCCTACTTCTATGCAGAATGCCAGATCAAGTCTGACTCCTGTTACAAGAACAGATTAATTCTCTTATGAAGGGAAAGCACAGGTCAATACTACTGCATTCCCTAAGAGGCATCTCTTTCATGCATAGGTGCAGGACTGCAAAGGCTACCTGCTCTCATGTGTAGCAAGTTGCTTGTAAAGAAACCCGCTCTGCTCATCTGGGGAATGAACACCATAATGTACTTCTCCCTGAACAAACACCCTACTTGTTTGAAACAAACTCATATAAAACAAAGGAAACCCTCAGAGACCAGGACCTTCTAGACCATGAAGAGTTTTCTTTGTAATTGATCAATTAGGTCAAATTCTAGGCAATTAGTTTTGTTAAATGCAATGCCAAGGAAAAAATACCCAAAACCAAAACAAACCTCAAAGAAACAACAGCTTATTAATCACTAAAGAATATAGTGATCAATAATGTGAGATCAATGAATAGCGTGAGAAACATGTGAAGTAGAAAAAGAAAACCACGTAAGCATGTATAATCACTGTTTCTTCTTTCTATATGTCAGACTTTGAGAATGGTGTGTCTCCACCTCTCGTTGCACACAGTATTTGAGCTGTCACTGTTCTGAAAAGAAACTCTGAGAAAGGTGTCAAAGCATGGTATAGAAAAAACTGTTTTGAAACCGAGAAGAAAGAATGATTTATGTAGAAATTACTCCTCAGTCAATTCATGCAAAGGATAGTTTCTGAAAGTCAAGATAGCAAAAAGCATGTATTGTAACAGATAAAGGAATTCCTGTACTCTACCACAACTTTCCTTCACTGAGCATGTGGCTGTGTGTCGCACACACCAGTAAAATAAGCATTATACTATCTGAGAACATAGAATGATAGAATGCTTTAGGTTGGAGAGGACCTTTAAAGGTCATTTAGGTGAATATCCTTGCGATGAGTATAGACATCTTCCACTAGATTAGGTAGCTCAGAGTTGCATCCAAGCTGACCTCAACTGTGTCCAGGGATGGAGTGTCTGTCACTTCTCTGAGCAACCTGTTCCAGAGTTTCACAGCGGTCACTGAAATTAATTTCTTCCTTGCATCTTGTCTAAATCTACTCTTGTTTAGTTTAAAGCCATTACTCCTTGTCCTGTCACAACAAGTCTTGCTAAAAAGACTGTTCCAATTTTCCTATAATATTCCTTTCAGTACTGAAAGTCTGCAATAAAGTCTCAGCAAAGAGGCCTGGATAACCCCAACTCTTTTAGCCTGTCCTCATAGGAGAGTTATTACAGCTTTCTGAATATCTTTGTGGCTCTACTCTGGACCTGCTCCAACAAGTTCTTGTCCCTGTGCTGACAACTTCAAAGCTGGACACAATACTCCAGGTGAGGTCTCATCAGAGTTTAGTACAGGGGTAAAATCACTTCACTTATCCTACTGGACATGCCTCTTTTTGTTTAGCCCAGGATATGATTGACATTCTGGCCTATGAGCACACATTGTCAGCTCATGTCTGGTTTTTCATTCACAATTACCTCCATGTCCTTTTCTATTGGGCTGCTTTCCATCCCCCAGCCTGTATTGATATTGAGGGTTGCCTTGATCCAGTTAGAGGACTTGGCCTTATTTGAGTGTAATAAAGTCCACATTGGCTGACTTCTCAAGACTGCTAAGGTCCCTCTGGATGGCATCTTGTGTCTCAGGCGTATCCACCACACCACTCAACTTGGTGTCATCTGCAAACTTGTAGATGGTGCACTCAATCCCACTAAGTCACTGATGAAGATATTCAACAGGACTGGTCCTAAAATGGATCTCTAAGGGACATTGCTTGTCACTGATCTCATCTGGACGTTGAAGGTTTGATCAGTACCC
Organism: Phoeniculus purpureus; assembly: GCA_028565055.1. Taxonomy (NCBI): domain Eukaryota; kingdom Metazoa; phylum Chordata; class Aves; order Bucerotiformes; family Phoeniculidae; genus Phoeniculus; species Phoeniculus purpureus. The sequence goes on from JAOXOE010000001.1 coordinate 74,603,289, forward strand.
TTTGGGTGTGACCATCCAACCAATTTGTTATCCACAAAATCATCCACACATCAAATCTATATCTCTCCAATTATGGCAAGGGATGTTGTGTGGGACTGTCTCAAAGGCTTTGCAGAAGTGCAGATAGATGATAACCATAGCTCTTTCCTTGTTCACCAATGAATCATAGAATCATAGGATGTTCTAGGCTGAAGGGACCTCTAGACGTCATCTAGTCCAACCTCCCTACACAGGCACAACTCTACCTAGGTCAGGCCACTCAGAGCCTCATTAAGCCTGACCTAAAATGACTCCAGGGATGAGGCCCCCACCACCTCACTGGCCAGCTCATTCCAGACATCAACCACCCTCACATTGAAGAACTTGTTTCTAATATCCAGCCTAAAACTATCCTTCCCCAGCTTGAACCCATTACTTCTAGTATTATCCATACAAACCCTCTTGAAAAGCACCCCCCTCTTCGTCTTCATGTAGGTCCCCCTCAGTTACTGGAAGGTCAAAGGAAGGTCAAATGAAGGTCTCCCTGGAGCCTTCTTTTATGCAGGCTGAACAGCCTCAACTCTCTCAGCCTGTTCTCAATGTAGTCTCTTGATCACAGAAGGCCACTAGGTAGGTCAAGCAAGATTCTCCTTTGGTGAAGTCATGATGGCTGTCCTGAGTCACTTATCTGTCCTCCATGTTCCGATCACGTTTTCATGATATTCCCACGCACAGAGGTAAAGCTGTCAGCTTAGTGGTTCCAGCTTCCTACCCTTTGTAAAGAGAGTAGTTTATTAAAGTCAGCAGATGATTTTTCTACTCTTTATACATGGTGTCCTTTGCAAAAAGGGCAGAAATAATCTTCTGACTTCAATAAAGTCTGTGGACCACATGGAAGAAAACAGGTTACATTCCACAGAAAATACTATAAATAGATGCAAGACATGTCCGTACAAAAGGGGCATTTTCTCACCAGGCATAAACATAGTTTACTGGTGACAAATGTCAGTGGTTGTACAATGCACTTAGACAGGTCTTAAAATCTTACACTGAGTGGTTCATTCTGCGGAGCTTAGCTAGAAGCCCATGTAGAGGAGAAAGATGAAGCTCATAACGTAGGGTATAACTGCTTTGTCCCTCTCCTGAGCCAGGTTGAAGGATCAAAACATCTTCATTTCCAAGAAATGAGGTTCAACACACAAACTGTGCCTCTTCACCTTGTGCATAGGTTTCTCTGCTTCATTCACCACACGAAACACGGCAGGACTGAAGGTAACGGGATTTTTCAAGTTGTAAGACAGAGCGCATTGCTTTTATTCCCAGCAGTCTTTAATGTCACACATTTCGCTTGGCTGGTCAGGATGATTTTATGTGCAGGTAGTTTTCAGGAAGTACCAGGTTTGGTACTTTACTGCAGCTCCCATTTGCTCTGACAAACTCCTCATAGAATGTAACCTGAGCTCTGTGTAGCAAGAAGTAAAATAAACTACGTTTGGAGCAAGGTAGCGCTGTCAGTTTATTTAAAATTAACCTTTTGGCCCTTTGCAGGAGTTTGTCGGCTCTCAAGAGTTATTTTAGCAATGGATATCTGTAAAACAGACGGGAAAGCAGTTTAGAAATACAGCAGTGTCACAAAGCTGGCCAGGTCCTGAAGACACAACTGCTGGCAGAATAATGTGCTCTGAATTAACAAACTAACTGGTGGTTGGGCTATTCAAAGTAATGAAGAGCTTTTTTTATGGCTTGTCTGCCTCATTCAATGCATGTGTGCACTGAAGGGCCGCTGTAATGATGCAAGAGAAGAAATAAACCCTCTGGAAGTGTGAGCAAAAACACCCTCTGTTGGTTTTTGGGGTAAGCTGAAATACATGTAGTATTTTACTCACTTGACTTAAATCCAGCTTAAAGAGTTAGTATGCCCACTCTTTAAAGCGGTCCTTGTTATGATAAACAGGATGGTATGGCAATAAACCGGGAAGTTGTGACTTTGTTGTTCTGCAGTTTCATAGTTTGGCAGCAAAATCGCTGGCAAGGACATGAATGCATCAAAGTGACTGGAGACTCCTGTCTGAATCTCTGTGGATAAGACTTTGTGGCCATACAAATCTGCCACAGAAGTACAAAGCTAGTTAATATGTATTACAGCTACGTCAGGTTGGCAAAGGCAAAGCTGCCCCACCCCATTTGACATTATTAACCCTGCTAATGCATGCTGATAAAAAATTAGAGTTAGTTTGCATACACAGACTAGTTAGTCACTTGTCTTTCTTAGCCGGGGTCAGTCAGCCATCCAACTGAAAATAATCACATTTACAAGGTTCCTACAGATGGAGCCTTTGATTTTGTTCTATTCCAACAGAAACTTACTATTCAACATAAATGAGGCAGACTGCTGGGTGAGGGGAAGGGAAAAAGTGGGGGCTAGAAGATGATTTTTATACAAGAATTTATGTTTCGAAAAGCTGGTTTCCATATTTTTCTCTTACTTGAATATGAGATGTGTATATGTTGTAGTTGTCTTACACTTTGAAAAACAAACTACTGTATAGGTAGCTAATATTTTAAATTCCTGTAACTAGCAATAAGCATTCAGTTTCTTCTAAAATTCTACATTTTACTGTCAATTCTGAAATTCTTCTCTTTTTCTTGGAGCTGCAGACCAAAAAAAAGTAATCTAAAGGTTTGTTAAGGAAGACACACCCTCTTCTTTTTGATGCTGTGGGTCAGAACTACTGTGAATTGTATTTTATCTTTGAAATTTACTTTGGCTTTTCTAAATGTAAAAATATGTGCACGTATCTGCAGTCCTCAAGAGAAAGGTGATTACTGTGAATTCTATGACCTGTCCTATTTGGTTCACAAATCCAATCCAAAAAGCCTCAACTCATTTATCATTTCCACTGTGTATGGAAAAAGAAACCTGTTTTACATTGTCCACATTCTCCTAAGGAGAAGCCCCTAGATGCTGTATTTATTTATTTTATTTGGTTTATTGTTTGGTTTCAGCAGAATGAGAAACCACTAGCATAAAAGACTTAAATAATTCTCTGTTACAGAGCTTCCTTTTCTGGAAGCAGTTCCTTTCAAGAGGCAGGGGCTGTTCTCTGTCAAGGCATAACTGGAGTTTGGTCACAGCATAATGTTAACTTCTGCTTGACACAAACCGAATTATGAGGACAGCACTGGAACAGACTGCACAGGGAGGTTGTGGAGTTTCACAGCTTGGAAGGGACCTCGAAAGACCGTCTAGGTCCAACACCCCCTGCTGGAGCAGGAAAAGCCTACAGCACCTGGTGTACTCAGTCAGACTGTCTCCCATCCAAGTACAAACCAGACCCGACCCTGCTTAAGCTGATCCAACATTCCATCTGACTATGTCTCTTCACCCACTCATCTCCTTCTCTGGCAATGTTTAAAAACCCCCTGGGCATGTTTCTGTGCGAGTTGATCTAGCAGATCCTGCTGTGGCAGGGGGATTGGACTAGATGATCTTTCAAGGTCCCTTCCAATCCCTAATGTTCTGTGATTCTGTGAAAGGACACGGTAGTAGGAAGCCCTCAGCAGGGCTGATAATGCCATTGAAAACTAGGTAACAGCAGTAGATGAGTTTGCTTCCCTATATTGGTGTCTATATGAAAAAGTATCTGCAGCTTATTGCGGCTCAGCCTGGGAGTTTGTGACCTTCCTTTTACTGTCTATGTGCTTGCTTCTGTGTTTGCTTTATAACAGTATTTGGGTAATACCTACCCTCTGTGATTCTGTGGTGTGCCTGCTGGAACACTTGTGGGATAACAGCCTGCTGGAAACACACTTCTATTTCCTTTTGACAAGGGAAAGGGGATACTGGCCTGGAGTGTGTTACAGGGCAATGTGCCTTCCTTTCACAAAAGCCTAGGCAGCCGACCATAGCCTAAGACTTTGAGGATGGAAACTGCTGCAGTTAACCACCATGCACGGATTTATTGACCCTGTATGACCTACAATTAAGTTCATTTATTATAGTATGAAATAGTTGTACAGACACTGGAGTTCTCACGGCAATCAAAGTGTAGCTGAAGAGCCTGTGGCTCACTCAGGGAACTTGGGGACATGTAGAGCTGGAGTATGGTTCCACAAAAGCGACTCAAGCAAATACCTTTAATGGAAGGAAAAGATCTTTTCTGCTCCTTCCTTTTTTCTGCTTTGAGGCTGATCAACATGTTGGCCCTCCTGGTTGATTTCAGGGCTTGGCAATGCCTGCTGAAGTCATTCACATGTAATTCAGTTTGTGTGGGTATAACGTTAATGGTAAGAGATTTTAAAAGGGAAAATTACTTAACTGGGGAATTATACTCCAATGTTGCAAACTGGTGTTCTTAGTTTGGTGAAGAGTGAATAGTATCGCTCATTTCTTGTGGCAATGAGAGATTAGCTTGAATCATACCAAATAGTCCTCAACTCTCTATGTTATGACAGTCCTGAAATATGTTTAGATTTAGAAGCAGGCAAGAAAAATTTGATACTCTTCTACCTGTTGTGATTTGAGTTTTGAGCCTCTGCAAATGGCTGTGTTTGGATGAGGAAAAAAACCTGGTATTTGGAAATACCAGTTTCCAAATAACTGTATTTGGAAAAAACTGTATTTGGAAAAAATTGGTGCTACCACTTTCTTGTTTCCTGTTGCCTGTTAGCAACAGGAGTTGGAGTTTTTAGATTGAGCAATGTGTCACTGGGCTGAGCGTGTCACTAACAACCATTTTTTGCTTTGGTGCATGGTGATGGAGTGTCTTAGTATGTTTTGATGTTGAGATTTTCATTCTGTGTGAATTAAATATGGTTTGCAATTTTTCCCCAACAAAAATTAAAGGTTTTTCCTGTAACTTTGTAAATGCTTTTGAGCCCTCCTTGCTGTTTTATTTCACCTCATTAGCACATTATCTTAGTTAATTAGTTAACCTCAGTCCCAGACCTGATCAACTGGTGACTCTATCACATGACAGTATTTGACATTCTTACAAACACTCAACTTCAAAACTCTGTATGTGCATACAGAAGTGTGGTTACTTACATGGGGAGGTCTGGCTGATACTGAAGAGAATAATTTTCTCCTCTAAGAAAAGAAGCATGGTCATGAAATTGCCCAGGATCATAGCAATTGTTTAAGAAATCATAATCTTTATTGTAATAAGAACCCCGCAGTTTCTGTGAATGTTCTTAATCAGTTGCACTGCAAATAAAGCCAACCAACTCTTTTCATCATGGTTTCCCAGGAGAACTTGTGACTATATTCCAAATATTCTTCTCTTGGAAAAACGCTGCAGGGTTTAGCCATGGTCCTAGAAATGCTCTTAGCTCATTTCAGAACTCGTTTTTCTCTGAGAGCTACTGTCAGTGTACAACTTCTGGCACTCCATACACACTCTAACATCTTAAGTACAATAACAAGGCTTAAGAGGTTCTAAAAAACATAATATCCCAGACTATTATGGTCTTTTTAAAGAATCCGAATGATTTATACCTTGGCTGGCCAGTATTTTAAGCAAATGGATTTCATATGATAATATATCAAAGGCCAGATTGAAAACCAATCAAAATCATTCAGCATCCACTTCTGCCTCCCAGTACTTTGGAGCAAAGCCAGACCATTTAGATATGTAATGGTTTTCTAGCTTAAGTTGTTGAAAGTAGCCTTCAAACCTCAGTAAGATTGCATGAATTTGTAAGATGCACACTAATTTAGCTGGAAGTACACTTTTCTAACTGCATTTCTCTCTGTATACTTCACGGTTCTTCGCTCTGTTTCCTTCAAGATGAAAGATTAGAGGAAAGAAGACAACTGAAAATCATAGAATCATAGAATATTCCAGGCTAGAAAGGACCTCTAGAAGTAATCTAGTCCAACCTCCATACACAGGGACAACTCTATCAGGCCACTCAGCTTCAGCAAGCCTGACCTTAAATGACTCCAGGGATGGGGCTCCCACCACTTCCCCAGGCAGCCCATTCCAGCCATCAACCACCCTCACATTGAAGAAGTTTTTTTCTAATATGCAACCTAAACCTGTCCTTTCCCAGCTTGAACCCATTGCTCCTTGTCCTGTCTGTACAAACCCCCTTGAAAAGACCTTCCCCTGCCTTCATGTAGGCACCCCTCAGGTACTGGAAGGTCAAAAGAAGGTCCCCCCGGAGCCTTCTGTTCTGCAGGCTGAACAGCCCCAACTCTCTCAGCCTGTCCTCATAGGAGAGATGCTCCATTCCCCTGACCATTTCAGTGTCTCTCCTCTGGATGCATTCCGGTCTGTCTACATCCTTCTTGTGCTGGAGACTCCAGAACTGGACACAGTACTCCAGATGAGGTCTCACCAGGAGTTGAACACATGCTTGAATACATCACATCTTCTTTCACAGGGGAAAATAGCACTGACCATGAGGTCAAAGTTTATCTCCTGCTACAAATATGAAATTTTGCTTCAACTGATAATAATTCTTGTAAAAACTTGGATAAATGTAAAATTTAGCCTGAAAACCAAGGAAATAAAAACAACCAAAAAGCCCCAATAGCTCTATGGCATGGTGATATTTCTGAAAGCCATAAGCAAGACCTGTTCTTGACACTCCTAAAACTTAACTCCCACAAAGAGTCTTACCCCTATCTGTATTTAATATTATTAGAAGGTTCACTCTCAGCATTCAGAAGTAATGCAAGAAGTAAGCCGAGATGATCATTGCAGTGTTGATCTGCTGCACAGCAAATTACAACTCAAAAATTGCTTTCCAGTGGTGTTGCAGGTAGTGTGCTGTAGTACATCTCTCTGATGTACTATGGAAAGAAAACCTAAAAGCAATCGAGAAAGTCAATACTCCAAGATCTAAAGATTTCCCTGACAGGCAAATCTGAGGCAGTGCCCTCTGGAATCGGTGCTCTGCTTAGTTAATTAACTAAACCTGTCTTACTATGCTTAGTGCAACTATCCTCTTATAAATCCTGTCACAGAGCACCTGCTGGGTTTCAGCTCTGGTGAGCTGGTCTGAGAAGGGCAATCGAGCAATTTGTATTGCTTTGGTGAATGTGGACTGTAGTGTAGCTGTAGTAATTTATGCCATTGCCCTTGGAGAAAAGTGGAAAAAGGGGAAACAGAAACAGTTTTGTTCTTTTGTCCTCTGGGCTTTCAGAAGCTTAATGCACACCATAGACAAGAATTATTTTGTGGTGACAAAGACACAGAAGGGAACTGTCGCGAAGGGACCACGAACAGTTATGGAGTAGGTATTAGAATACAGTGAAATATGGTAAAGCCAAGTATTCGAGCACAATTTACCTTACATTCATTCAGCTGTTGAAGGAGCTGTTTCTAGGGACAAATGTCACATGGAACAATTTGGTTTTCCTTCAATTAGGATATATTTAAAAAGACCTCTCAAGAATATAATCTTTAACACGATTTATGCCTGTGTAGGCATGGTTTTAACAGGCTCAACAACTGAAATTAGGCTTTGTTCTGACACAGCCTGAAGCCATCAGAAAGCAAGTTATAGTAAGATGGTTTTCTCAGTGAAAAGAAATATGATAATATATTAACTAACTGTGTCCATCTTCTGGTCACTCAGATCAGCAAACAAGCAGAATAGTTTCAGAAAGGAGAAATCAAATCTTTGAGGCAATAAACCAAATCACAGCTCAACAATTAAAAGACCTGAATAATTTGCATAGAAGATTGAATAAAAAGAAACAAGGCATAGGAATGCTCTGAACAGGTTGCACGTGAGTCATGACATGAGTTGGATTCCTCTGTGGATAATAGAAACAAATATATATGCATTTACAGCTGTTTGTTTTGAAAAGGATAAGGTAGTTACAGGATCACAGAATCATCATGGCTGGAAAGGACCGCCAGGATTATCAAGTCCAGCCCTCATCCCAACATCTCCGTAACCTCTAGACCATGGCCTCAAGTGCTTTAGTTACTCAGCCACCTGGACACACTTCCGGCTCATGTTCAGCTGCACATATTTGGGGAGCAAACTAATCTATATCTGAAAAGAGTTAGGGACGTACCTCCCTTGGAGACATGACTGTCTTCTATCAAGTTCAGCCTCAGAGTTACAAAAATGTTCCCCAAATGGGGCAAAAGTTATTGTGCTGATTATGTTCCTAAGATCTTCTTTTTAACAGACGGGCCCTAAATCAATGCAGCATTGCTGAGTTAGGTACTTAATGGCTTCCATTATCACTGAGTGCATCAAGATTCTTCATATTTATCCATATGAGCAGCAAGGAACTACTCAGGAAACAAAAGTTCTGAATAAATATTTAAGTGACTTGGTGAAGATCGTGTGAGGTCTTTGGCAGAATGGGGGCTCAACGTCCAAGTCTTTAGCTCACCAGCTTGTTTCTTTACCTGGTGGACTACCTCAAGCTGATATGACAGTGGTTGTTGGATGCACGCAGTTCATGTGCAGCCTACATATGTGTTACTGCATGCACAGGGACAAGGGCAGTGATGTGATTTTAAATTATAGAGTGTAAATTTTGTGAAAGTATGTGGAACACTTTGGAAATACAAACAAATAAAGTTAAAGGACACTAATCTTGATAGAAGCAAAACAAAAATAAACTGAAAACACGTCTATAATGGGGATGCATGCACCTGGAAGTAGGTTTCAAAATGTAATTATAAACTGGCCAGAGAAACTTAGAGTCAAGTCAAATCTTAAAACAATCAAAACCAGGTTTTGAAGTAGTAAAGAAAGGTTAATAACTCTTCCAAGGAATTACCTACCATTAATTTTAGTGGGTACAACAATATCTGTCTCTAAAGACAGATTTGCTCTATGTATTCCTAGCATCAAGAGTTTAGAAATAATTTTATTTCCCTCTGTTATTATTTTAGAGGTGTAGGGTACTCTGTTTTCTACTGGGAAAAAAAAAGTGACCTTTAGAGAAACAATTTTTTTATAAGCTTTGTGTTGGTGTTCAATAGTATGTTTCTTTGGAACGGACATTCAAGGATTCTGTTCTTCAGTCAATGGCATTCAAAATGGTACTTCCAAACCCTGTGTTTTCTGAAATATTCTAGCCAGTTAAATCTAAATGTGTGTGCAAAATTGTTGCAGCCTTGTGAATTATGGTGATGGAAGGTGAAAAAGAAATAAAATTAAGAAAACAGAAAGGAAAAACTATTCAAACTGTAAGAACGTGTTACATATAAAGTCCAGAGGAACGTCCTGTGATGCTTAGTGACATGTGTACACCTTGTCTTTGTTGTGCCACCACTTTGAGACGATTTCACTGTCTCTCTTTGTACTTAACTTTTATTTAAGAAAACTACAGGGCATGCTAGCAGCACAGGAGTTTTGATGCACACTGATAAGTCCTCTCAGATCTAAGGTAATGCTCACCACATGTATGCTACAGAACTGATTTAGCTATGACATATGTGAGTTCTGCAAATCTCATGTGCTGTCACTAGAGTCACCTGATGACTGTGAATTGAGTCTTAATGCACTGATGGAAGAAAAGAGTATGATGGAAGACTTAATCACAAGAAAATAATATGTGATTAAACCCCTCTAAAGATAAAGGGAATTACAAAACTAAGTGTTTTACTGTTTTGTATAGAAACGTAAACATATTTCAATAGCTCCTATGATAGATTCAGTAGGCACACAATCTTTAAGTATTAGAGTACAGGCAATCTGCTTTATCACAGTTAATTTAGGTGCAGACTTGGGAAATTGGCAGGTTGTCGATAAAGCCTTCGAGCAAAGGTTAAGAGTTCCTGTATAATAAGAAGTTTGAATTAAATAGGGGAATAGACAAAAAGGAATTTTAGACAAATATTTGAAGTAGAGAACAAATGGTCAAAAATTTGTCACAGTGACAAGTCAGAGCCAGACCATTTTTCATTAACACCTCTCTTTCCTTTTCACAGTTAGAGGCAGAGAAGCATGAAGACTGAATAAATATGACTGAGAAAATATTGTAATATATTGGATGAAAATGAGCTTGCCCCAGTTCCATAATTGCTGCAGTGTAAATTTAAAGGATCAGGTATTATTTGGTTTGGTTTGTTTTTTAGTTGAGAGTGATGGCTAAGTATCCGTCTTTTCCAGACTGTTCTGTTCTCTCCATTACTTTCAAATATCTCCAAAAGAATTTTGTAATCTGAAAGAGTAGGAGATTTCAGTCTTTTCCTTTTAACTCTGTTTTCAGTAAAATCCATGTCAAAAGTGTTCATCAAAAAAGAAAATGTATAGCCTCTGAGAATGCCAGGCATAGTAAATAAGGCATCCAAATTACTTTGTGTAGCAGTGTTTACATTTCCGTTAAAAAGGAATGAAAAATGATAATGGTATAGGTGCAGTTTTGTAATTTCGTGGCCTTAAGCGTATTCTTTTATCTTGTGCACACTCCTGATACGAATGTCAAAGATGCTGGTAATGTGTTAACTTGAGCTACATTGGACAGGAACACCACAGCTGTTGTTTGCATGGGAACAGCCCTGTGGCATAACTCTGCCCTCTGCTTTTTGCATTCATTAGAAGAGATTTCAAAGCAGACATGAAGAATAAGGAATTTGTATTCAGATACCTTAAATCCAAGAAAATCACAGAATCACAGAGCATTAGAGATTGGAAGGGACCTTGAAAGATCATCCAGTCTAATCTCCCTGCCAGAGCAGGATCACCTAGATCTTGTGGAACAGGAACACGGCCACGGGGGTTTTAAACATCTCCAGAGAAGGGGACTCCACAACCTTCCTGGGCAGCCCCATCCAGTTCTCTGTCAACCTCACCAGAAAGAAGGTCCTTGTCATATTTGTGTGGAACCTCCTATGTTCCAGATTACACCCATTGCCCCTTGTCCTATCATTAGAGGCCCCTGAGCAGAGCCTGGCTCCATCCTCCTGACACCTACCCTTCACATATTCATAAACATTAATGGGATCACCCCTCAGTCTCCTTTTTTCCAAGTTCAAGAGACCCAGCTCCCTCAGCCTTTGCTCATCAGGGAGATGCTCAACTCCATCATCTTTGTGGCTCTGCTCTGGACTCCCTCCAGCAGCTCCATGTCCTTCTTGAACTGAGGGGCTCAGAACTGGACACAATTCTACAGATGTGGTCTCACTAGGGCAGAGTAGAGGAAGAGAAGAACCTCTCTCGATCTGCTAACCACCCTGCTTCTGATCCACCCCAGGATGCCATTTGCCTTTTTGGCCACAAGAGCACGTTGCTGGCTCGTGGTCGTCCTGCTGTCCACCAGGACCCCCAGCTCCCTTTCTCCTGCACTGCTCTCCAACAGGTCAGTCCTCAACCTATCCTGGTACCTGGGGTTGTTCTTGCCCAGATGCAAAATATCCTTGTGACCCATTTCTGAAGTAGCTCTGATTTTTCAGTATTCTTGATAATTTTATTGTTTGTAGAGTCTTGCATCTTGCATCAGATTTCCCTCATTCAAATCTCTGCACCTGTTGTCAGAACAATCAAATTTTGTGAGTTTATTAATTGCAACCCTTTCAGAATGCCACAATACTAAATAGTACTGTTTGTCTTCCTTTTTAATTTACATCAATCCAAGTCATAACGACTATCAAAACTCAAAGTGTGTGCTGTGGATTGTGGTTGTTGCCTCAGTATTTAGGAATTTAAAAGGAATTTATATTTGGTTGTTTTTTAGTGAAGATTTAAGAAAAAACACTGCTAGCTTTTTATTCCAGCCAATGGCTGATGTTATCTTGGTATTAGACTTCATGTTATCTTGGTATTAGACTTAATATTAGGAAAATTTTTTCACAGAAGGGCGGTCAAGCACTGGAATAGGCTTCCCATGGAGGTGGTTGAGTTGCCATCCCTGCAAGAGTTTAAAGATTGTTTGGATGAGCTGTTGAGGGATATGGTTTAGGGGTGAACTTGTAAGGTGGGGTGGATTGTTTGACTCAATAATCCCGGGGGTCTTTTCCAACCAGAGTGATTCTGTGATCTGAAGTTAGATGAAATGCAAACAAGTGGGCTATGTGTTGTTCAAACTTCAACTTAATCCACAGCAGGAGAGAACTAGCAGAGCATACTGCAGCATTCCTGCTTTTAAGACAATTGGTGGTGCACTAATAGGGTTCTCCAGATTCCTTACTATTATTTGTCTGTAAAAATCAGAGAGGAAGGTAATTAACCAAATGTCTAGTGCATATTCATTCAAACTCTCTTCCAGAAGATGTCCAAAATGGATTTATGGTTGTAAGGAAACAAAGAATCGCAGAATTACAGAACATTAGGGATTGGAATAGACCTCGAAAGATCAACCAGTTTAATCCCCCTGCCACAGCAGGATCACCTAGATCAAGTTGCACAGGAAGGAACATCATTGTCATCAACAACCACCTCTTCTCCTATTTTCCCGTTTTCCAGCAAAATGATTCATCCTCTTCTCTCTTTGTCCACCTCTCCAGATGCCTTGTGAATAAAATATTTTTAGAATATTTACTTTCCTCTTTAATTAAAAGTCAACACCTATTGAAGTCAGCTTGCTCTTCAGACCTTCAGTTCTTTCACATTACAGCAGCACCAATCGCTTCCCTGTTCTGTTTTGTTTGTTTCAAATCCTGTTAAAAGTTAGTTATACTTCCCTGGCTGGCAGTCTCCCATAATAATAGCAATGCTTAGAAATTGATTGGATAGCTCTGCCATTTTAGAGAGCAAATTAAATCAGAAATGCACCTTTCTAACTGTTGCTCCCGTAATTTCCTTAATCTGCAGCCAGTGCGGAGGAAACAGCTCCCAGTCAAGTTATCTGGAACACTGAGGTCTTTGAAAAAAACAGACGAGCTCAAGGGACACACAACATGTGGCATGGCAGAGTGGCTCACACAAAAGCCAATGTTCCTACAAGAAGTTGAATGCAGTAAAGATAATAATAATAATAATGTGAGAATTTAACATTCTATTTTCACTGTTTTGCTTAGGAAATGATTGAGTTGTGTAAAAGTGCTTCATGAAACTCAATTACATGAATCTAAGAGGAGTAGGAAAGACTGCATAAACCTTGTATTGTGGTTTGAAAATTACCAGAATTTTCAGACTTACAGGTTTGTGCTTTTATGAAGAAAAGAAAACATCCT
>JAOXOE010000001.1:74616461-74649250 GCA_028565055.1 Phoeniculus purpureus
GCCGCCTTGGCCACCTGGGAACACCACTGGCTCATAATCAGCCACCTGTCAGTCAGACCCCCCCAAGGTCCCTTTCTGCTAGACTACTTTCCATGGGCTTGTTGTGATCAAAATGCAGGATCTCTTGAAACACAGAGTAGAGGGGAGAAGAACCTCTTTCGATCTACTAACCACACCCCTTCTGATCCACTTCCAGGATGCCACTGGCCTTCTTGGTCACAAGGCAACATTGCTAACTCATGGTCACTTGTAGCAATACTAGTCTCCTTAACATTTTATGTAGGTCCTGGTTTCACACTATAGTGTCTTTTGCTGTCGTATGTAAGGCAAACACATCAAGTATCTGCAGATGTTCCTTATTTTTTGAATCTTGGTCTTTGTACACACTGAAAGATGTCAAGTTTGTTGTTGTTTTATACTAGTTTTGCAGGGTTTTTTTAAAAAAATGTTTGCTGAAGAAAAACACAAGCTCATTTAAAGACCAGAGAAATGACCCCAATGATAAGAACTGTTTGCCAAATTAAAACATAGCTCACTTCTGTTAGGATGTGCTATGCACATCAAAAAAGTTTGTGTTCACTTGAGAAATACCAGCGTAGTTACAGGTCTAGGAGCCATCCACACTGCCTGTAAGATGGAGCCATTGAAGTGAGACAGAAAGCGCCTGTGCAGAGCAAGGGTTGTTTTTAATAGATGAAGTCCATCTTTTCAAATCAACAGACACTTCTGCAGGCTTTCTTTCTAGACTATAGTTTTCTCTATATGATGTCAACTTTAGCCAACAAATCTCAACACACATTTACTCTATGTGCTCTACGACAGGTTTTTTTTGGAGAGCACCGACGTTCTAACAGGTGAACGAATAGGCACTAAACAAGGATCCTCTTGGAAACAAATAATTTTTCTTTTTCTTAAAAAATACTACATGCAGTCAAGATAGATGAAGAAATAGGGGATCAATATACGGTATTAATCTCTTCCGAATTACTGCTATATGCAGTCCTTTAAGCACATGTCTAGAGCTAGTGAATTACTGTATTTGAAGCCAGACTGCAGATTAAACTTGGAGAATGCAGAGGGAGGCAGCCAAAGGGAAGGAGAGAAATGAATCTGTGGAAGGGGGAGGGGAGTGACATTTTGATTTGACACATTAGCGTCTTTATATTACTGTTCTGCCAATAAAGAGCTTCTCTGGAGGTGTATGAAAGATTTTGCACTTAAAACTAAACTGGTAAAATAACCTTCTTTGCTGCGTAGATTAATGTTAGAAAATTTTCATTTGCTTGTCTGGGGCAGTTCTTTTTCTCTCTGCATACGTTTATAACATCTTTTTATTTTTCCCTTCTTCCCCAGGTTTGGGTTCCTAACATGTGCTAGTTACTATGGGAGGGGAAAAACAGTCACAGCCTTGTGTCTCATTTTGTGTAATTGAAGTACCTTCCACACTTGTCACAACCTCAGAACAGAAGGCACTAGGAGGTAGGGGAGCCTTAAGGTGGCAAGCAGGCACATGAAAATAAAGTAAATCAAGGTTCCAAAGACAGAGGTGAAAAAGAAGTATTATTTAAAATACTTGTTTTCTCATGGCTGAGCCTACACTGACCTTCTTGTTCAAATCTATACATGTATTTAGCATTATCTTGAAAACAATTTTCATTATATATTAGACTACATCTTCAGTTCTGTATTATAATCTGCTCTTTTATTCCGTGTCTAAAAATCCCTACTTTCACCGGGCACTGCATCCTGCTGCAGCATATTGTAATGATTATCCACTGAACTCTTGATCCAAAACTCTGGTGATATTCCTACTTCTTCAGAGATCTAATTTAAAATTAACCCTCCTTCCACTCCCCAGTTGCTCAGTTTCCCCATTGTGGTTGCAATTGTGGGGGTGAATTGTGTCACCTTCCGTCAGACAGAGACAAAGTTAAAAAATTGAGGTCTGTCTTAACTCTCTGGAGTATTTTGACGTTGCCATTTTCTCTTTTACGATTTGAACATGTGTATCTACGAAACCAGAAGCAAAATGGAACAAAAAAGAAAAGTCATATTAGGAGAGGCACATTCTGCCTGTTTGCACAACTGCTGTGAGGAATATAACATGCAGCTACAGGAGGTTTATGACTTTAAAGGTGAGTGTTAGCCAACACAAGGTTTTTTTCCTTTCATATCTTTGCCTCCCTTTTCTTAGAATTAGCAGCTATAATTCTGAACAAGGGTTGTTGTCTTTACACAGATTCACGGAACATTAGGGATTGAAAGGTACCTCGAAAGATTGTCTCTCCATCTACTAACCTCTCTCGATCTCCTAACCACCCCACTTCTAATCCACCCCATGATGCCACTGGCCTTCTTGGTCACCAGGGCATACTGCTTGTTCACTGTCACCCTGCTGTCCACCAGGACCCCTAAGTCCCTTTCTCCTATGCTGCTTTGCAACAGGTCATCCCCAACCTATACTGGTACCTGGGGTTGAAATGCAAGGTCAGAGCCTCTTTAATCTTTATACATTCTCAGCCTTGACGACTTACAGCAGGAGTGAGTTCCATAGTCTACTGAAAAATACTCTGAGCAGATACTTCCGCTTGTCCATTTATAATCCACTATCTCTTATTTCCCTTGCACTTCCATGCCTCCTCCCTGAAGCAGGAGGAAAGTTACATTTAAAATTGTTTAAAGTATATAAGGAATTTAGATCTTTTTCCCCGGTACATATTTTCTGTCCTCCAGCAATAATGTCCTAATAATGGTGCCTGTGAGTCTCACGTCTGGTCTCTCTGAAGCTCCTCACAGTCCTCTCCTCTCTTCTCTACCCCAACTTCTGCCGTCTGCTTACTTTGCTACTCCAAACCCTGACTATATCTGAAAGTGTCGATCTCAGGATGGGATCTTGAGGTATTCTTGGTTTGCCAGAGCAGAAACTGACAGTTTAATTCTATTATTTTACTTCTGTCTCTTAGAAAAATTTGATCCTTGGTAATGCTGTAGTTCACAAATATTTACTCTCCAGACTAATTTCCTGTGCAGGACCTTCTCAGAGGACAGAACAAACCGCCTGCTGCCTTTTGCTTTGGTGACACAGACTGAAATGTAGGACATCAGTGAGACCATTCAGAAAACTCTGTGGGTGAGGTTTATCACATCCCAGTCTTTCAGGTGTTTATTGTTTTACTCTCCTGATACAGATGCAAAGTTTATTCATCTGTAACTTCTTGGATCACCTCTGAAACTTCTTGGATCACCTCTGAAACCTGTTTAATTAGAGACATAAAATTTGCCACCCTCCCAGGTACTGGTCCAGTATACATTTTTAATTAAAGACTGTACATTTGATCAGCTGCTCTGTCCCCTCAAGCTTCTCTGGAATTCTATGGTATCCATCATGTTGGCTTGAAGCTTTTCATTTATCAGTTTCTCTTGACACCCTTTTTATGATAACTCTATCATTAATAGCTCATCGTCATTAGTGACAGGCAAAGCAAGACTGACACAGAAAAGTACCACATTCTCTACAGCAGATGCTGATGCAAAGAAGTAGGTAAGTCAATAAGAAAGGGTAAGTAACATATCCTTAAAGGAACCTTTGTCTCTGAGGAAAGGAGCTGGGATGAAGTTGTCAGGCACTGGGATGACCCAAAGCCCACCAAAAACCCCAGTGCTAGCCAGACAAAACTCATGGAGGACTTGTCTCCTGTCTGGGGGAGCATGCCAAGTTGCCACAGGCAAAAACACTCCTCAGGGTTTTTACCCCTGATGGAAGGAGACAACAGAGAAGGAAGGAGACCCAGGCGTGTAAGGACCATGTGGTTGCTCTCTGCATGTTTTGAGCGATGGGGTTTTTCTGTTGTTTGAATTAAGTGTGTTTTGTTTTTCCCCAAATCGGGACGGACCCTGGACCCTTTTCGTCTGTGACTCTTAAGTGACAAGTGATCCCTCCCTATTGTTTTCAGCTCATTAGCACTTCTACTAACTAGAATTTGTCCCAGATCAGGACAGAGTTGGTGACTGCAATGAACAGAAAATTTGGTTTAAATATATTTCAAGGAGTGAGAAAGCACATTGGTAATACACGACAATAAATACTGATCTTTATTGAATTCAAATTCTGCCACACATAAATTAATAAATCTAATTTCTTGAAAGACAGACAGAATCTTCCAGTGTCTTTAACGTAATTTAATATCTGCCCAAAGGGAACTGAATTCTAAAAGAACTAAAGCTCCCACTGTTGGAGTTTTATGTTTCAGACTCTGAATACAGAGTCTGATTTCTAATGTTAAGACCACGAGCTCCCACTAAGTTCTTCACAGAAGAGAGTCCAGTGCAGAGCCACGAAGATGATGAAGGGAGTGGAACATCTCCCTGATGAGGAAAGGCTGGGTCTCTTGAGCTTGGAATAAAGGAGACTGAGGGGTGATCTCATTAATGTTGATAAATATGTGAAGGGCGGGTGTCAGGAGGATGGAGCCAGGCTCTGCTCAGTGTCATCCAATGATAGGACAAGGGACAACGGGTGTCAGCTGGAACAGAGGAGGTTCCACATCAATATGAGAAGGAACTTCTTCCCATTGAGGGTGACAGAGCACTGGAACAGGCTGCCCAGGGGGTTTGTGGAGTCTCCTTCTCTGGAGACGTTTAAAACC
The DNA here is from genome assembly GCA_028565055.1 of Phoeniculus purpureus. NCBI lineage: Eukaryota > Metazoa > Chordata > Aves > Bucerotiformes > Phoeniculidae > Phoeniculus > Phoeniculus purpureus. The sequence continues at coordinate 74,621,108 of JAOXOE010000001.1, forward strand.
CACCTGGACACGTTCCTGTGCAACTTGATCTAGGTGATCCTGCTGTGGCAGGGGGAATGGACTAGATGATCTGTTGAGGTCCTTCCAACTCCTAATGTCCTGCGATTCTGTGACAAGCAGAACTGGACTAATATTAATATTTACAGGAAAGGAAAAGGCTATGAGTACATTGTCTAGTAATGTGAGGCAGAAGCTCTTGATGGAATAGCACCATCTGTGTATGTGCCCAAAATGGAACTTACTTTTGAAGATGTGGTTTAAATTATTCTTTTACCAATTAAAGTATCAGGATGCCAAAGTGATGACAAGCTTTTCCCTTGCATAGTCTTAAAATGATGACAGAATCCCTTTCATTTTTTCCTCCATCCTCTCTCTAGAAGTTCATAGGGAGTAAATTTTCAAAGTAGTGACATTAATGGGACACATGCAGTTAAATCCCTGTGCATCACTTTGAAACTTTACTCGTTGCTGTACTAATAAAAATGTAGGCATTTGAATATTTATGATCCTCTATGGGATATCATTAATGTAGCTCTTATTTAAACAAATAGATGAAAAATCTGCCATACATACATAGTTTATGACATTAATGTAATTGCAATCAAACTGTTTTGTCCAATAACACCAGATTAATGTCTGTTGTTCCATTCATTTGCTGTTTGACACACTCCCACTTCCCACCCCTTTGATAATTGCAGATTTTCACTCCCACCTAGAAGGACTGTAAGATAAAGACCAGGAGCATGGAGAAGGAAAGCATTTTAATTAGAAAACTCTATTTGAAATGCTGAAAGGTATCAGTTTTCCTGAGAGCTGCATAGCTACCAGCTTCTTTGGTTGGCTTTGAAAATCTCTATCAGCCCCTCGCAGGCAGGGCACCTCTTGGGCAGGTGCTGCCCAAGAGTGGGGAGGGTGGCACAGGGATGAATGAGGCTCTGTGCTGGAAGATTATTGTAACCCTGAAACATGGCACAGATAGCAACAAAGCCGTGATTGCTTTTGGATCTACCTGATGTGTTTTGCTCTACATAGGCCCCAATAATTAGTCAGAAACAGATTTTCCAGCAGTATTACTACAGTGTCTTCCTGCTGCTGAGTATTGGTCAAACACCACGTAGAAAATTCAGATTCACTCTGAAGTGGATTATCCACGCTGCCCCTTTGCTGCCACAGTCTCAGGGTCTTTCCATGTGCTACTCTTCTGCTAGAGGAAGATGCTCAGAAGGATTATGTCTGTCTCTGATGCCCATTCTTCCAGTGCATTTTTCAGAGTACAATGATAAGTTTGTTCCTTTTTCTAAACCAGCTCCTGCTGCCCTAGAAATGAGAGTATTTCTATGTCAATGTCATCAAGTAAGCACTTAAAAGTTGCTGTGTCTTCTTTTTGACATAATTAGTTATTTATTGCTTTTGTGTCTGAAAGGCTTTTAGAGCAATCTTATCCTTGGAGAATTAAATGTTTTTATCAAGGTTGGTAGCTGAAGAGTGGCACCAAAATAATGACAGAGCATTTGTTCTAATGATTTAGTGGAGGAGGTACCACGAGCGTAGCCAGCTATGGCAGTGTGACAGCTCGAATTGTGACAGAAGCCTAGTTCAAGTCTTCATTGTCTTTATTCTTCAAGAACATCTTTAGATTGACCTATTAAAATTATATATTGTAAACTCAATTTGTTAGTATTATTATAGAAAGGAATGAAGAAATAACATGTGACTAAGCAATACTTATTTCTGCCTTGTCACTGAATAAATCGTGTCCCTTGAAAGCTGTAGCTTTAGCTTTGCTTGAGTTCATTAATACTGGTAAAGAAAGGACCTGAGAGGGACAAGCATAATGTTTTAAAAAGCAGGGAGGCAAGAGACACAGAGTCTGGGGAACACTGCTGGCAACTCCTTTTTTAAAATATTAAGAAAAGACCTGTCTATTATTAAAGTTACAAGCCCATTATTTCTTATCTAAAAAGAAACTTAGATCACGACCAAAACTCTTGATCCATTCCATTGGTGTTTGTCCGATTTATACAACTCTAGTATAGACAGAATGGTCTCTGTCCTTTTAAAGACTAGGTATCTCTTTCTTAAAATACACACGTGTGTACATAGATTTGATTTTATCCAAAGTTTCTTTTCTCCTTGCCTTTTTAGAAAGTGGCAGAATTCAGGTGTCTGTTAAAGAATTTTGTATTTCAGAAGTATAAAGAGTTCTTGTGATAATTTCCTGCTATCCTTTCAGTGACCTGAAAGCATAGTAATCTGATCTAATGTTTTGCTTTAAAGATGCAATGTATACCTGCTGGGTGTTAGCTACAAGGGAGCAAATGTTTTTTGGTTTGTGTGTACAATAGAAAAAGATAAACAGGAAGAACAAACTCTCGCATCTCATACGGTCCTCTCTTGTCATGAAAACACAAATGGCAAAAATAGGAGCATTGTTGCTATGCATTTCATGGTCCTTGCTCATGTCCCCATGGTAACTAGTAGAAGTCATTCACATTCCGTAGAAGCATCAAGGGATGCATGTGTGCAGCAGTTCAGAAAGCTAGATGGTCCAGAGGAGGTGCTAAATACGGGCAGTGTTGAAAGGACTCTAAAAGGTCACCTTCGTGAAACCAATAGAAATATGTAAACCATGCTAAAGCAGCATTTTTATTTAAGGAACCTGCACTAAGGGGCAAAGCTCTGAGAGTCTGTGGTGGTGTAACACACAGTACATGACACAGATCATCAAATGCTATCAGTAAAAGATCTCTGAAAGTGGATTTCTTTCAGCTTCATGTTTTGTCCTCACTTTTGCTGTTATGCATGCCTGTTTTGAAAACAAACTGTTTTAAAAAGTGTAGTGGCTTTCTTCATCAGTGCATGCCTGTTCTCTTCCTTACCTAAATGTTCTCCTCTCTATCTTAAAGACTGACAAGGTCTATCAATTTATAAATCTTAGAAATAGATCAATTCCTTCACAGGGAGATCATGGCCACTTTTATCTTTGTGCAATGGCATCTCTCAACAGTTGCATTTGGAAATAAAATCCAGATAAATGTAAGGGAAATAAAACAAACAGTAAAAAAAGTGCTAAGATGAAGACAACAATTCAACATGTTGAGGAATTCTGACCTACGTTCCACATGTTTTATATGCCATAGCTTAGATGAGTCCTGCAAAATGACTGAATGTTTTCTGTTTCTGGGTCTTTCTCATCCCACTTTCTCTTTTCTTGACTGTTCCTAATGCTGAAATTCCAATTTCTTTTCACTTTAAGGTCTTCAGGTCCCCCTTCTTATTAGCCTTTAATGACATTCCTCTCAGAAAATCCCACAGGAGTCTCTGTATCTGCTAGTTTTAAAAGGGTGAGGTGTTTTTTTAGGAAGCTCCAGAGTACTTCAGTCAATGTTCGTTTTGGAGATTCTGCTAGCATTTAATTATTGGTTTAGTTAAGTCTGTGTGTGTTTACATGTATTAAAATATGTGTGTGTATGGATGTTTTTGTCTGTATATACCTGCATCTCACATGTATGTACATTCTCACAGAGAGGTGCCCACGCATGCTCATGACTGGGGCACACCTATTTCTGCCAGGGGTGTGACACCGTGAGGGTACCAGGCAGTGTGGAGATTTCTCTAGGGTGGGGAACTGCCCTTTTTTTGTCAGCCTTGACTCCCTGCTGGAGCCCAAAGGCTGCCAAGTACTGCAGGAGGTTGGCATGTAATTTGGCCACGCTCAGTTAGCATTTCTGTGTCATATCACAGCACACATAAAGACTTGCAAGTCTGCACCATGTGTGTTTCCAGCTCAAGACAAGTGCCGAGCTGCATCATGCCGTACCCATCTGACTGCTGTTTGGAGCTGTGCTGATGCTGTTATCTACCTTAATCCTGGCACTTGCAAAGCTGCTTGTGGGGTCCAAGGTGTGGTATCACAGACATATCAGCTCAGTTCTTTCTCTATCTTCGCTTAGTGACAACAAGAGTGGTGGCTGCTGTCAGCGATTTATTACAGTTCTCTCCATAAAGGAAGAAGACTTTCTCCATAACGGTAATTCAGATGAGAAAAGGACAAAGCTGATGCCTCAATACTTTCATATGAGGAATTAACCTATGCTCCCACAACCCAGAAGTACTCATATATTTGCATAATAAAGCCTGAGGCCACGTGCACATAGCTCAGTACGACTCTATGACAAATACAGCAGACAGAGCAGTTCTTTTCAATATAGTAGTATTTGATCATTTGAAATATTCATATAATAAGGATTAAGACAGAAAGAAATAATTTTTGTAGTCTTTCTCAGGATTAACCATGCCTTAGCATATTGAGCTGCCTAAATTCTGTGAAGCAAACTTGTTATTCATACGCACTTCCCTGGCTTTAATTTTGCTCCAGAAACCAAGTTCACAGAACTACATAGGAAAACTTCGGGTAAGTGGGATGGATCCTGAGCTGCTTTCTTACAGTTTTGGAACTTTTGTTTGAAACATTTGTCCATCCAGTTTCACACCTGAATTCATACTAGATGAGATCAGGGAACTACTGAGTGAAACATATTGTTCTGTACAGTCATGTGGAATATTTGCACAACAGTACCATAAACCCGATACACTTGATAAATGACCCTGCATTTCTGATTTCGCATGTGTCACTGTAAAGAAAGAACACCATCTATTTTTTCATAGATCAAAATATTTTGCATTATTAAAATTCTAGTTCTAAACTTCATATAATACTTTCAATAAAACGATTAATGTTTGCTACCTGTAATTTTTTTGACCATTACAGCATTATTAATATTTACTGCAGCAGACTGAAAAACACTGTCAGGTAAATGCTCGTGGTGGTGAAAACAAGGATTCGAGTACCATGCAGTTTTTAGAGTGTGTCCTTGGACAAGAGAATGCATCTGTTTTCCTATCTGCCCTGTAAAAGAAGTAGAGGGTGCCTTTCAGAGATGCTATGAGGTCTCCTTAGCTGCTGTTTACACAGCGCTTTGAACTAATGAAGCACTACAGGACAAAGCATTACTTTCAGACACAGGCTTCAAGGATACAGAGAGGAACCAATATCCTTTGCACTTACATGTGTTGAAGAGGAGGCCTGATTTTGTTTTAAAGTTCTAACAATCTTCTGGATTTTTATTTGACTTCAAAGTAGCTTCTTAACTTTTATTGACTACTTCCTTTAATTTCCTCTTTCTGTGTCATCTCCTTTGTTATAAAAATTGATTTGAGGTTTGCGTGCAGCTGCTCAGCTGGGTACTTGGCAGGAGGAGTAATGCCTCTTTAAAAACAAGGTTCCTTGATTCAAGAATATTGCATACTGCAAGAATATGCACATCCAGTGTTCAGTTTCTATCACTAAGGTGGCACAAGCTCAGCACTATCGTTAGTCTCCTATGTCACACTACAGTGAAATTGAAACGATTCTTATCTTAGGCAACACACAATTCTATGCGGGCATCTCTCCATAATTTACTGCTTGTAATGAATAAATCAATGTTTGCTACAAAAAGGAGCCTGAAAATGTGACTTGCAGGCCACTTGTTTTCAAAGTCTGTATTTTTAAAATTCAATTTTTTTTTCTTTTTGAAAGCATTTAGCAAAATTTATGAGAGGTAGAGGATTTTTATTTCCCACATGATCCTCCACACTCATCAAAGAGTGTGCTAGCAGAGTAATTTCTGTGAGATGGAAGGACAAAGTTTCACCACATTTTGCAGAACTGGCATAGTGAATGTTACTTGCTGCGAGAGTAAGATTCAGTTTTGTTGTTTTTAATTATTTCTATTACTCTGAGGTTACAATTAAATGTATGAAATAACTGAAACCATCTGGAACATCTTTGTTCCCTGATGGTTCAGGGATGTTTTATGCAGATAGTTTCAGGAATTTTAATCATGCCTAAACTAATCTTTGTGTGCAGCTTAAAGTCAGCAAGATCAGGAGATTTTTTTTCCCCAAACAGCTCACACATACTCTTACACAGTTTAAAAATGAATTTACAGCATGTAAACAGATTTCTAAATAGTCAGCTCAATTAACTATTCTCCTTCAGTCCTAATCTTGAATTTCCAACACTAAATTCCAATTTCTCCAATTTTTTGTCCTCTTGCACTCCTCTGTACTCCTGTGTGTCTTTCCAGGAAGGCACATTGCAAACTACTACTATGGTATTGATTTCCTGGGCACTATTTCCAGAAATGCTGAGGACAGATGACACATGATGCATTTCAAATAAGCACGTGTTCCCAGTAAAAGGAAGTAAATACCAAATGCCACAGCTGAAAAGGCAGGGGAATCGTGGGATCTCTGGAAATAATTACAGCGGTCTGGGAGAAAATGCTGGGACAGAAATTGCAAGGACAAGTCTTATGGATGGGCTGAATGCTGGAGGGGTAAAATGAAACAAAGCAAAAATCCAATAATCAAGAAAGACAAAGCCAGCGAAGGCACAGGTTTGCTTTTATCTCTTTCTAAGTAAGAAGCTGTGAGTGCAGGGAACATCATTGCACTGAATGCTTATTGGGCAAAGGCAGAGTTGCTCTGAGCAAGCAGAGAAACACAGCTGAAGCCTACCTCAGTGACTGTCCCTTTCCTGGAGTGTTGGCAGTAGCCACAATTTTAATGACACCAAGTTCAGTCACATGGAAAGTCCTTTAGGGAAAATGGTTGTCATAAGAAGTCCAACCTGAGACTGAAGATGCTTGTTCTGGTCTAGCCGTTAGATAATAGGATAAAGGTTGGACTCAATGACCCTGGAGGTCCTTTCCAGCCATGATGATTCTGTGATTCTGTAAAGGAGGAAAACCCAGCTCTGACAATCTACGTTACTTCAAAGTCCGGATCTTTACGTAAAACTGAGGATATTTGTGTTTCTCCTGCCCCACTGTTACATTCGATAACAGCACTGAAGAATGCAATCGCTATGACTATTGTTCAAAATATGCACATTTAGCTTCTATGAAATATTTCAAACCATTACCCTGGCACAGAAAGCAGTGCCGTGGCTTTGGGAGTGAGACAGCCGAACAGACACGCCTGCTAAGGAGAGGGATAAATGCCAAAGATGCATTCTTAAAGTATCCTCTAAGTATCCCCTTAAAGTATCCTCTAAGTATCCCCTTAAAGTATCCTCTAAGTATCCCCTTAAAGTATCCTCTATGAATTACTTTGACAGTTTCCAAAACCACAGCTGGGTCTACATGCTCATGTTATTTCTACGTTGCTAAGTTTGCTCTGCTCCAGTACATCTTTCTTACTTGACCCTTCTGCCGTGCATAGCAGAAGCAATTTGACAGAAGACTATACTTACTCTCATTTCATATGAGGTGTGACTGTGAAACTACAGCCACTTAAATATTCACAACGTCCTCGTGGTTGATTTGCTCTGATAGCATAAATGTAGGAGGAAGAAAAATGAACTTTCACATGCGTTTCAGCAAGTTTCTTTGTGATGCGCTGGGAAAAATCACTGGGTTTTACAACTATTTCAAAAATATTATTCTATTTAGGTGTCTAACCCTCATGCAAATCCATTTCATAAAATGAAAAGGTGAGACACGGCAGTCTCAAACTTCTTGAAAACACAGTTAATTGGAAATTTTTTCTTTGGCATGTGCAACTGGCCCTTAGCTTGCCTGGACATGAAGACAGTGAAGTCCTTTACCAGAGATAACAGCAGGAACTAATCCTTAGACTACCCAGTGTCATATGTCTTCACAAGCAGCAGAGAAGACTTGGGTGTTAATAAATCTGAAGGTTGAAGGAAACCACCAAAAAACATGTTGTACCATCTGAAGTTTCACTGCTTCTAAAGCCATGAATGGGAAATTAAGCCCTGCGCAGTGTAGCAGTTAACCCATTCATAACTAGATGCTTCTGGTCTCTGCTGAAGAACAGTTTTGTCAGTGTTGTGTATTCAACATTTTCCTTCCATAACCAAAATGTTAATTGCAAATATTGCTCCGGCTCAGTTTGTTTAACAAGGCCGGTAAAAGATTTCTTAAAGCCATATTTTATTGAATCCTTCCTTTAAGAGATACTTTGTAGAGCCAGGAAGTATTCCTGAAATGACACACACCTTCTTTTCTCTGTATCTCATCTATTTCCTTCCCTTCTCTGTTGGGGCACAACGTACTCCATGAATTTTGGAACAGCAAGCGATGCTGACCAGTGATTCGTATCTACACAGCTGACTGCTTTCATCAGCTATTCAAAGTTAGGTTCTCATAGCTCACAGACTTTTTCAAAAGAAGAGTTTTGTTGTGGGGTTGGTTTTTTCAAGAGAGGCATGTGATTAAATCAATACTTGGATAAGTCAGTTTCCTATCGTTCCATCAGTCATACAAACGTGTATGTGTAGAAGCCAAATGACTGATAATCTGCACAATTTTAACCCATTCTTACTAAGGTTAAAGTTATTTTCTTTAGGTATGCACAATTAAATTTACTGCTGCTGAAACTTGGGAAGAACTGTGGGGTAACAGTTAAGTTACCATATGGAATTCACTCTTTCATATAGTCCTTTCCCATTGGAATATTGACTATATTTAGGGCTTTACTGATCCCTGTATGCTTTTCTTTTGTTCACACAATACAATAAACATATTGTTAATAAAAAACTTTTCAGAATCCTTATGGGAAGTGATTTACGACAGTACTTTGCCATTTTCTACATGACTGCTTTTGTAAAGGAGCAAATAAAAGCTACCAGCTTAGGCTGGGAAATGATTGTAAGCATCAGGTTCAGAAAAAAAAAATGCAAAGGGAAAGGTATTCTAAAAGAAAGAAGTTTTAATTTAAAGAAATTAGGAGTTTTTGTAAATGCATTTTAATGTGGCATGCAATTTATCAAATCTGTTAAAACAATATATTTCCACTATCCATAAGACAGAATTCAGCAGGTAAAATCAATGCAATTGACCAACTGCTTTTCAAGTATTTCTGTGAATTAAGTAAAGTACTAAGATCTTTTGATTCTAGATTATGTTGCCATATATTTGAAGATAGGTTTTATTTTAAAAATAAAGTAAAATGTTTAGATCCCTATCAAGTTTTTAATTTAATATTTCTAAGAAGAAGATTTTCTTTCTCTTTTGTTACCTTTCAAAATCTGTAAAATCTGTACAAGATCCCAAATGCTCTCTGTCAGCAGGCTGAATTCAATTTTAGTCTGTTTAGCCACTAGACTAAACTCCTACTGTAAGTGCATGATTTATATATTTGACAACTAAGTCATCAATAAAAGTTACAGGTGAGCAACCAAACAATGTGAACAGCAAAGAATAATCAGAAAGAATTTAAAGAACTAATGAATTACTTGTCTTATGTATTCAGCAAATTCTCATGAATAACAAACATTAATTTGTGGATGATCAGCTATCCAAAAAAAGGGAGATACATAATGCATATTTTTAAGAATGAAAGCTTAGACTCTGAAGTCATGGTACTGCACAGCACTCTTTACTTTTGATGCCTTTCTTCCAGCAAATTGAATTCACTCTGTTCTGAAGCATCTCTGTATTTCTGCTGCCGTAACTGCCAGAATCCAGCGGGCCAATCCTGCCCTTCAAATTTGAAGTAAGTGCTATTTTATCCAAACTGAAAGTGGTTGATATATTTCTTATAGTTTGGGCAACAAGTCAAGTTTCATGAGTCTCTTGAAACAAATATATTTGTTTCTGTAAATGAATCATTCTGTACAGTTATGGAAGATTTAAAGAAATCCCAGAGGCAACTTAGTTTTTGCTTCATATATGAGATAATATCACATCTCTTTCAGTAAAGCAAAGAATTTTAGTGAAATATTGCTGTCTAGCATCTATCCACATAGTATATAGGTGTGGGGGAAGAAAGCCAAACCCATTTGACAAAGGAGTATAACGAGGCTATAAGAAATTCATTTCTGTGCAATGTTAGCTTCAATGAAGTTATAATAGAGGAAGAAACTGAGATGTTGGGGTTTTGTCCCCAGCTACATTTTAATTCAGATTTGCTTAATATATGGCAAGATTATTCTGTGGTGAATGCGTTGTCCAAGCTGACACAAGGAAGTATTCTAAATCATGATGGAATTTCAGAAGCTGTGTATCTTGCCTTCTATAGCATTCACAAAGCAGCTAACCAGGAACAGAATAGCTGTGTACAGAAATAGCTCTGTGCTACATAGCTTCACCACGTACTGAAGCCCAAAATGAAATGCAGTCATGAAACATGCTTGTGTTTCTATGCGTAGCACTTTCCTTAATTTTGTTAATAATAGAATCACTAGGGATTGGATGGGATCTTGAAAGAACATCTAGTCCAATCCCCTTGCCAAAGCAGGATCACCTAGACTAAGTCGCACAGGAACACATCCAGTTGGCTTTTAATGTAGTAGTTCCTCTTACAGGGCTTTCTGCAAAGACTTCATTTTGTTAATAATTCTTATCCACATTAATCTGCAGATATCAAACAAAGCAGCAGTGAACAACTGGCAACTCCTGGCTTTAATCCTTTCTTTTTAATGTCTGCAGTGTTTCAGGGGCTGTAATAATGCACTGGAGTTCTCAATCATTTTAAGACAAAGATGCTCCAGCCTGTCTTTTTCACTGAGTAAACCTTCTTGTGTAGAATGTGGACAAGTACCAGGTTGTTAATCTTGACAGCAACTTTGTTAATCACCAGTGCAAGAGTTAGAATAAGGAAATAGGGGACAATTGCTGTACTCTGAAATAGAGAAGAGGCTGCACATGTGGCAGTGACGTGGGGAGTGTGAGCTGAACCCCTACATGAGCCTCTCACCCAGCTCTCAATCATAATGGTAGATTCTTGCCTTCCAGCATGCCACAGCTGGTGTTGGAGAAGAGTACTCCTACTCAAAAATGCAACTTATCCCCAAAAGATATAGTCCAAAGACAAAGGTCACCTCTAGATACACTGCTACCTCCTGGTCCTGCATTTCAAACTCTGGTTTGCTTGTGTTTTACTGAGAAATAAACACAATGCATACCCTGCCCAGGTATCTTATACAATCTATAAGTAAATAAGACCTGTAAACACTGAATTCTTCCAGGCAATACATTTTACATTTGGCATCACAGAAAGGAAGATGCAGGACAGCTAGACCTGAGGTGGCAAACCTCAACACAGAGGTACCACACTTTGCAGCTGTAGCTTTGTTTACTGTATGCAGAGTGACTGATCTATTGGCTCTGACAGATGGTCCAACCTGTATCCAGATGGAGATATACTGCTTCAGCTAGAAATGTCATCATGACTGAGAAGGAAGACACCCTGCAGAAACACTGAGAAGCAAGGCTTCCAATTAATATAATGTTGTGGAGTCCATTGGAAGTAATTTGGAGACAGAGAGAGAAATGTAGAAAGAAAATTAAAAATACATAGATAATTAGCCTTAAAAAAGAAAATCTGTCTATAGCCCGGTAGATGGAATGACAATCATCCTTTTATTGAACTGGATTTCATATCAATCATACATGACCTTATTAAGAATGTATTTGTTCTAGTGTTGTTCTGCACTCATCTGGTTTCTGACGTCTTACACCAAATTCCTATAGGTTTGTACTTTGAGCTTCTCATTTTCAATTTATTAGCTATGTAACATTTCATAAAGAACAAATATGGCATTGCACAATGATGGGAAAGACTTCCAAAGGAATTTGCTAGCCCAATTTCAAATTTGCTATGCACATGATCATGAGTTCTGCTGAAAAAAAGATTGCTTGACATTTAGGATTTTGTAATTGGTTTTCATAGCTTTATTTTACACATCTTTTGGTTCTGACGTGTGTATGGTAATTGACACTGGTTCTGGAAAGAACATGGCTCCTGATTAACATCTGAGGAAACTTTCCAAACGTTTAGAATGTAAATAACGATGTCTGCATTACAGTGGCCTTCCCTTCTATCTAGGTCTCTGTTTCTGTGTTCCTGTTAGAATCTACCACACGTACAACTGACTCTCCAAAGAACACTTTCTTAACTGGCCTATTTGTGAGCAAGGAAAAAAGAAGCTGACTTACAAGATGCACATGTGTGACAACCAAAGAGACTTTCTTTTTCTTAACATGTCTTAACATATCCCAACAGGTCACAGGGAGGGAATGCCAGACATTAGCATTTGGCTTCCTCTTAAAGAGAGAGCAATACAAAGAATTAGCATTTGACTTACTCTGGCAAAGAGGACAATGGAAATTAATTTCTGGAAATTAGCATTTGGTTTCCTCTAGCAGAAGATGTCTGAGAAAATATACAAGCATTTTGAACAAGCTGCATTTTATTGAACATTCCTGACCCCCATGGTGGTACACAAACAACCAGTGTGGACTGCCTGAACCTTATCTCTCTACATTTCCAAAAGAGCGGTGACACAAAGAAGGATAAAATTGACCCTTCAGACCCTTGATTTTCGGAGCTCTTCCCCACTGCAATCAAAGGACACATGAGACATCATGGAAACTGCACTCCGGGACGCCTGGTGACAGAGACAATGGTGGTAATCTAACTGACCTTTCTTACCTATCTCTTGTCTTCCTCTCTCCTTTCCTATCTGTTTTTCCTTCATTTCCTTATAAACTACTGTTAGATAGACCTATCTTGATACATCTTTGCCCCAATTCAGCTCTGCTATTTACGTATTGAAGCGTATTCCTTGTTCTGTTTGCATCATCCCTTATATTCAATGGTATCTTTTTACTACTAAACCTCCCTCGAGTCCATATCAACACCAGTTTCTTTACTGGCCTATTCATGAGCAAGAAAAAAGACAAGAAAGAAGACTTACAAGATGCACATGAAATCAGCAATGATACAAATATTACAAAATATGGTGTCGATTCCTTATTTCTCACCATGACAACTTTTCAGTAGCATAAGGATTCACAACAGCAACTTTCTAGATATTTCTGTGGGAGCATAAGCTGATCTAGCTCACATCTGCTATGTTGCTGGGATTTTTCCCTGCAAGTTAAGAATGGCACAGGGTTTTTATTAAAGTTTTTGCATAAATAAAAAGCTTGCATGACTTGGTTTAAAATAACTGTTTTCATTTATACTGCATTTTATTAACATTTTCCTCAACCTATTCTGTCTTTCTGATGGAAAAACTTCTCCTAGAAGAGGAGGAGAAAAAAAATGAAGTGAATGTCATTATTGTACTAAAGAAGCATTTCTATAATATATTCAGTCTGTGCTAATGGATTTTAACACATCTTTACTATTCTGCAATGAACTGCTCATAAAGTTTTTAATTACCAAAATAGTATCCAAGAATATACTGCAGAGACATGCGGTGTTGTAACAAAGATTATTCCTTTATGCATTTCATCTTGGCTCACTAACATATCTACAGCTATCTCTGTTTAAATACTATAATTCCTAGTCCTATAAATGTGTATAATTCTGTTAAACTGCTGCTCCCAAAACAAGCTTCTCACATTATTTTTCAGTTAAAGAAATTAAAAAATATAATGTAGGTCAATATCCCTGGTATTCAGTGAGCAGTGTTGTGGGGTGTGGAGTATAGTCATGAGATCCTCATTGTGCAACTTCTTGAGACCTAATAACACCTAGAGAATCTAGGGAAAAATTCCTTCTCCCTTACCTTGGTGATGCCTGTTTGCCTTATAGGGGGGCTGTGCACTGCAGTGTACGACTGCTGTAGTTTGGCTTGCAAGCACACGGACCAGAGAACTAGACTTTAAAATGCCTGCTGCTGCTGAGGGATGTCTGCGTGGACTGAACTGACTCCACGTTTCCACAAGGAGCCGGAACTGCTGGAAGTCTTTTCCCTTTGAGGTTGTGGCCCAGTTACATAAGAACAGTGATTAATCTTGGTATGTCTGTGCCCAGTTTTGATGTGGGGTGAATTAAATGTGTCTTGTTTTTCCCCAAATTGATTTGGGTTTTGGTTTTGCTTGCAAGTTATAGTGATTTCTGAACCCTTATTTTGTTTTTGTTTCAGCCCATTAGCACATTAACTAAAATAATTGGTTAATTTTGTCTCAAGATAAACCCTTAGACAACAACAAAGGACATTCACTGAAGTTTACAAGAAGTGTGGCTTTTATAAAAAAGAAATATTTTCAGTTCATGACATGCAGGCTTCAAGCCATGCTGCTTTCAGATGAATCACCTATATCCTATTGAACTTATTCCATATATCCTGTGGGCACCTTTACAGCATCAGTTCTGCAGTGTCCTTCCCAGTTCTCATTTAGGAATACTCCACATTCCTGTTGATCCTTATGTGAGACCATATTTCTGTCTCACATAAGGATGAGGTTGGATGAGGCATAAAGTACACATGAGATGATGTGGGCTAGCTTCCTCTGTGTCACGGATGATTACAATTCACCCACCTTCTCCATTAAACATTATTGCTAATGTTAGATAAAGCATTTCTTACCAAAAAAGAGATTATGTATTAATCTACACATAACAAAAGACATAGCATCACTCTGATGATACTCTGATGATCTCAAAGATAACCCAGGCAGAATCAAGCTAATGCTATTTTAGCTCTTTAGTTAGCTAATGTGTCCTCCAGAGCCTTGACATTCTTCTTGTTCTGACTGGAATAATATTTAATGATCTGAGAATGAAAATCAAGGATGCAGTGGATCTTGACTTCATGCTTATAAATGGAACACCATACATTTTTTGGACCTAAAACGCATCGCTCCTCACCTTGGTGTAAATCAGCAAACCTAGAAAAGCTCTTACACAGCCAGGAATAGAATAGAAGCTGAAGAAGGATGGAAAGAAGGAAACTCCTTGGAAAACACAACAGCATATTGAAAGAAAAGGCAGTTTGTTTATGAGTTTCTTGATCTGTTGTGGGAGGGTGGAGTTGTTTTCTCATTGTACAAACCATATTATAGCTGATTCTCCAAAGCAGAGGCCCGTCTCATGGGAGACACAGCACTAGTGTTTTTCTTTTCCAAAGCAGCTGCAATGAGTCTTACGTAGTTTTGCACTCTCAGCTTCAGAAAAGCAGCAGCTTGAAGGCCATCCCCAAGCAGTTGTTTGTTGAGTTGATGACAAAATTCTGCAATACCCAAAACCATAAAGAGCAGCGAGGTACCCTTATTTATTTAAGACTGTAACAGCCTCAACACTACTTGGCAACATGTTTCTTGCATGTATGTGACTAAAGCATTCACAGCAAACTTTAGTTGTGGTGTGACCCATCTTAAATTGTTATTTCTGATCTCACCTTTAGAATCTCATGATTATTTGTGCAAATCAACGAACAGGATCATATTCTGCATCCCTGATGAGACAGTGTCAGTAACCGCCAGCTGCATTGGATACTGAGAAAAGGTAGGATTTATCTGCGTTCATTGCTGCACAGTAGAAGAGTGGGGGTTATTTACTTGAATATCTGAGATATTTTCTTGGTATCTCTATAAGATGTAATCAATACTGCTAAGTGCAACTTGTGATTGCTCGATTCTTTGCTGTAGCCGTGGCTGGTGTGCAAGCACATATAGCTTATTGGCATGGAGATGCCACGCAAATATATGGTGATGGCACATGCCCAGCATGTTTGGGGTGCAGCCAAAGTCCAATACCATGCATATGTTTGAAGTCAGATGGCTGTTTGACAACATAAAGGACACCTCTGTGTTAACCACAGGTGCCTTGACACCTAAATATCTGCTGTGGTCTGCTCTTCAAATATCACAAAGTTCAATTTTGTGGGCTTTCATCACAGCTTAGAAATAAAGCTGATCTAGTGTATATTCATTCTATAAATAGATACGTATATGTGTGCACAGCTTGCATTGATTTAAACTTCTGGTCAGCAACATAATATTAAGAAAGTTTCTGATTTCTATTGGTTTGATCTGAAATGTGTATGGGTTTATGTCACTATGATCTAAGCAGTAAAATAACAAGAAGGCACTTTTGCTTCAGGTTTTGTTGTCGTTGCTCTTGTTTGGGTTCCTTCATGTCTGCCACTGCTAAGTTCTGACTTAGCAAAGACTTGTGGAAGCTTTGGGCTTCCGTGGGAGCTACGTTTTGTTTTGGTACAATAAGAATGAGCAGCACTAATACAATACAAGTAACAGTAATTCATGGTTGGCAAAAAGATGGCTTGTTCCCGAAAGGTTTGGTTTTCTGGCAACATTGCTATCAAGAGTGGAATTGTTTCTCTTGTTAATTACAGAATTGCCTACAGTCTGACGTTTTGCCTATATGTAAAGTGGTCTAAGAGCAGGTTTTATTTACCTTTACTGAATCTTTTTCTTGCTAGCTATTCCAAATACTCTGTAATTTCATTCTGCTAATGTTTTTATGTAAGCTTTGCTATTTTGGGAATATGAAAGCGGTGCAGTTTGGGCTCTGTAATTAGAGGGTTTCAGTGACCTCTTTTTTCTCAGCTGCTGCTCATGAGGCTGAGTGAGGAAGGGCACAAGCCATAGATAAAACAGAACAAAGCTTCTATTTATCAAAAACACCAGTCCTCAGGGTTATTTGAATGATAAAGCTGCAGACTATGTACAAAGCATGGCGCATCTGAAGGAGAATCTGTGGAGCTTTCCGTGACCCCAGAGTCTCCCTTTTCATAAACTATGGTTAAGAATTTCAAATATAATTTGGCAGTTTGTCTTCCTTGGGCTTCCAAGTGAATAGGGTGCCATTTAGAAAAGTCTATGAAACAGTGAAAAATGTGCTGCTGATACTGTTGACACAGTATGATCAATATGAGGTATCGTGTCTGTGAGTCAGCACTTATGAAATGGTTTTATTTACATACCATCCTAGTTAGAGCTAGAACAGAGCTAATTCTGGTTGGTGATCTCACTTTTCAGTTCCTTCTAAATAACTGCTCTTTCTGCAGTCAACATCACATTTGTGCAGACAGTGTTTGCTTCTACAGGTGTTAACACTTGATGTTCACCGTTACTACCAAGGACTCGTGTGCAGAAAAGCTCATGCTTGTACTTGCTCCTGTGAAGACCAAGGTCATTGCTGAATTTTGTGCACAATGTTGGAAGTGAAGAAAGTGCGAGGTCATACCTGCAAGGAGAAGCAAATAGGACAGGTGACCCTAAACTAGCCAACAGGGTAGTCCATCCCATATACATCATATTTGATACAAAGCTGAAGGGTCAAGGGTTGGAAGTTCTTGTTCAATGGCTAGTACCTGAGGAGGACTCTATCTATTCTGCCTTTGCCCAACTCATGCATTCCCAAATCCAGTTCTGGAATCTAGCTCCTGCATCCAGTTTCTGTCCACCACTGAGTCTAGTCTGAGGCTTCCTCAGCACTTGCCCATGGCGTGTGTGATTACAATGATGTAATTACCATCAGGGCCTTGGGTTTGCTCTTGGTTTTGTATATATTTCATTTAATTGTTATTATTTCTATTGAAGCAGTACTAATGTTCTTTTCCAACCAACGCATCTCTCTCCCCTTATTCCCTTTCTCTTACCCCTCGGGAAGGGCGAGGGTTTAATAGAGAGCATCTGTAATTCACCTAGTGACTGGCCCAGCCCAAATCCATGACACAGACAATTGCTGTCACCGAGCTGATATGTTGTGTAGCTTAGGTAAATCTGCTGTAAGAAATGTGTACTAACTCCTCATTAACATAGTTCACATGATTAATCAGTATCTCTCTGCTACTGCAGGTGTGCTTGTCTGAACCTTATGTGCTTGCCATTCTTTTTCCCAGAATATCTTAGGTAGTTTGAAAGATGAAAGTGGCTAAGAATGTGGACCTTTTCAATTAAGAATGGGGGAACATGAAAGTAGTCAGCACCTCTGATGCATAGTTATTGCCTGGAATTCAAAATGCAATTTCTTAAAGTATATATTTTATGTTCTATATAACAAAACAGAGTACTCTATTTTGGAGACATGCAGTAAGCCAATTTCAGAGCTCAGGTGACTAGGACATGTACATGCTTGTGCACGGGAGAGAATGAGGCAGTAAGTTCAGCATCATGGAGCATGGGTTGAAAACTTGTCTGCAACCTTGCAGAAAATAGGCTTAGCAAAAACTATTGTAAGCATTTCAAATGCACACTCCTGTTATTTTCCAGTTTCTATTTAAATTTTTAAAATGTTCTCTGTTGCTACAAAGCGCATCTGAAAAAAATCTGTCCATGGTATGCTATGTGCAAGCTGTAAAGCCCTGCTTTGAGGGACCTTCATTCATTCTTAAAGGCTACCCTTTTAGTTTCTTTGCTAAAACTCAGATGCAGTTATACTTTACTAATTCAGGTTGTCTTTTTAGGGATAGCATTTAACAGAATCTGCAATATGTATTAACGTAGTATTTAGCCAACCTCATGGGGTTCAACAAGACCAAGTGTCAGGTCCTGCATCTGGGTCAAGGCAATACTAAGCACAAATACAGGCTGGGCAGTGACTGGCTGGAGAGTCATAGGAGAGATGCTCCACTTCCCTGATCATTTTAGCGGCCCTCTTCTGGATGTGCTCCAGTCTGTCTGCATACTTCTTGTGCTGGGGCCTCCAGAACTGGACACAATACTCCAGGTGAGGTCTCACTAGGGCAGAGCAGAGAGGCAGGATCGCCTCTCTTGATCTGCTGGCTGTAGTTCTTT
This sequence comes from Phoeniculus purpureus, assembly GCA_028565055.1. Classification (NCBI taxonomy): domain Eukaryota; kingdom Metazoa; phylum Chordata; class Aves; order Bucerotiformes; family Phoeniculidae; genus Phoeniculus; species Phoeniculus purpureus. The sequence continues at coordinate 74,639,677 of JAOXOE010000001.1, forward strand.
TGATGCAGCCCAGAATGTGATTGGCTTTCTGGACTGGAATTGCACACTGGTGGCTCATGTTCAGTTTTCCATCCACTAGCACCCCAAGTCCCTTTCCACAAGACTGCTCACCAGTAGATTGGGTAATGCTGGTTACCCCAGCCTAGGTACAAGACTCTGTCTGCACTTGGCCTTGTTGCTTCTCATAAGATGGCCCACCTCTCCAGTCTGTCCAGGTCCCTCTGGATGGCATCCCTTCCCTCAGGCATACCAACTACACAACCCCAGCTTGGTATCATCCACAAACTTGCTGAGGGTGCACTCAGTGCCTCTGTGAATGTAATTTATTAAGTTATTGAACAACACTGGTCCCAGCACAGACCCCAGTCACCTTCCTCCATCTGGACCTCGATCCATTGATCATCACTGTCTGGAAGTGACCATCCAGCCAGTTCCACTTTATCCACAGTTCTTTATCATGCCTGATAACTCTATAATGATATACTTATACATTGATTGTAAGAACTTTAGAGACGGTATTAGGAATCACTGAGGAAATTATACGTGTTTTTAAAGTCTGTAGTTCTAACTACCTTGTTCTGTAACTGAATGTGATGTTTGCAAACCAGACCTAAAGTGCTTTCCATAATTAGGAAGTATATGGAGTATTTTGGTAACTGCAAGTTTAAGTTTATTTATTTTAGTGTAGGAAAATCAAACAAAAAAAAAAAAAAGAAAGAAGACAATTAATGGAGCTACAATGCTTAGGCTAACACTATTTTCTTAACTAACATCCTTATGAATGAACATAGTAAATTCAAACACTGCATGTTCTCACCATCTGTGTTCCAAAATGATAGCAGGCACAGAAGGAGAATAGGGTGCTTAAGTATAGCAGAAAACATCGGTCTGCTGCTTTTAGCATGAGCTGAATCTTTTACTTTTAGGTGCCTTACTCTTAGTTTATACTCCTGCCTTAATTAAATGTTCTTGCTGATATGACACTGAAACTACTTATCTTCCTGTGCCTCAGCCTTAATTTCTTCACACTTGATTGATAAGGAATGTGCTTCATATTGATTGGGTCTTGTGAAAGACAAACCACATTACTATGGACTGTCTGACTGGTCAGACAAGCTATACTGGCTGTAGAGAAATTAGCCGTTAGAGCTACCATCTATTATGTCACACTAGACTTAATATTCCTTTCTAATGAAGATTTTCAGTAGCTCTCCTTTTTAAGAAACCAACAGGTAAATTAAGAGGATTGTCATGGCAAATAATTTCTTGTGTATTTGTGGCTGAAAGAAGACTGTCCATTAACTTTATTACCTTAGATTATGACATAACTCTTGTTTTTGTGATTGCTCTGTATTCATTGCTGTACACAATATTTATACATACAGACTGTGAGCAAAATGTCTACAGCAGCATTACTTCCGGCATTTCTTTGTTGTTTTATTTATTCCCTTGCAATAACAGTAATTTCCTTGGGTCTCACTTGGAATCATGGAATGGAATGTTAGAGATTGAAAGGGACCTTGAAAGATCATCTAGTCCAATCCTCTTGCCATAGCAGGATCACCTACATCTAGTTGCACAGGAACACGTCCAGGTGGGTTTTAAACATCTCCAGGGAAGGAGACTCCACAACCTCCCTAGGCAGCCCGTTCTAATGCTCACCCTCACTGTGAGGAAGCACTGCTCCTCAGTCTTCTCCTCAGTCAGCAGCACAGTCTGGTGGGCTACTCCTCCCAGCTTTGTGTCACCAGCAAACTTGCTGACAGTGCACCCTCATCCCTCATCCAAGTATTTAACGAATAGATTGAAAAGTTCTGCTCCCAGTACCCACCCCTGGGGGCACTTCACTAGATACAGGCTTCCAACTAGACTCTGTCCCATTCACCACTGCTCTCTGGCTTCTATCACACTCACACTTGAGTGTGTCTATGCATGTGTGTATGCATGCGTGTGTTTGTGGATGCGTGCGTATTATTTACTAAGTCTGGTTGAAGGAAGCAAACAAAAACTCCGTTGTGAGATTTTCTTGTCATTCACACAGGTCATCTGCAGAAGTGAAGCCCATACCACCCAAGATAACCAGATAATAGCTTTCAGAATTTTTCATTCCCTGTTTGGAGAAGCACTGGAGTAACAACAGTGCTTTTGGTTTTCTCAGTTATTCGCTATCAGGAGAGATGAGATCTAATAGTTTGAAGATTGGCTTTGGGCAAGGTTAGATGCATGTCCTAGTCACTGCTGATGACAGCTTCACATCTGCCCAGCTCAGTATATGGATATTTTTCTTCCATTTTCAGATTGCTAGTCCAGGCCCACTGTCTTTGCCCATCCATGCATAAACTCTACGCCTCCAGTGTCTCAGCACAATTATGTGACTTCCCTCACAATACTCACTTAAAACAATCTGCCTTACAACCCCACGGTCATGTTGTATTTGAGCCTTTAGCTCAGCTCCTGTACCTTTAGCTGGAAATGCAGGTCCTGATTTAGGCAACATCTACCTGCACACTTACATGCACACATACTTTTGCACAAGTATATGAAGTGGTGTTGCTGAAGGACAGTAACTCCGTGTTTGGAGTTAGTCCATGTGACATGTATAAAGGTAACAACATAGTAGTTCCAAAATGCAGGTGATGTTGCTACCACTGCTAGTAGGTGTCTACTTGTCATACCCTTTTCAGAGGTACAATTAATATTCAAAACACTGTGGTCTCTTCTCACAGGTAATTAGCAACAGAACCAGAGGGGATGGCTTCAAGCTTCAACAGGGTAGGTTCAGACTGGATATCAGGGAGAACTTCTACACAGAGACAGTGGTCAGGCACTGGAAATCATCTGCCCAGGGTGGTGGTTGGGTCATCATCCCTGGATGTGTTTAATAGTCATTTAAATGTAGTGTTGTGGTATCTGGTTTAGGGGTGACTATGTAGAATAGGATTGATGGTTGGACTCGATGATCCCAAGGGTCTTTTCCAACCTGAATTATTCTATGATTCCACAGGATGGAGTTAGAAATCTTGTGTAAAATCCTACCAACAAGTACTCAGAAGGATATTACAAACAATTCTCATTATCATTGTTCAGTGATAACTTTTTTAAAGGTTGTAAGGTCTGCTTCTGTTTTTTAGTTATTTCTTTAAAGAGTACTGTGAAGAATAAAAGCAATTTGGCAAAACCAAAGAATCCCAGATGGTACTATTGTAAAAAGCACAGCAACCGCTCAGATAGCGCCCCAATGAATTCAAAATACTGATTAGAGGCAAATTATGAACAAGAAAGAAAATGTCTGTTTTTATTGTTAAATTCTATTGTATTTTATGTACAGAAACGACAGAAACTGATACAGGAGCATCACAAAAGCTGCTGCAATTTTTTCAGAAAAATTAACTGAGCTCAGTAAAATTTCATTGTGTTTAAGAGCAGAGGAGCAGAGGTGTGAATTCTGTAATGAAACATTTGCTAACCTTTGGCATAAAATTCTGTAATATAAGCAATAATGTCACACAATGTGAAGCTGTATTAATTAGTGAACTTGACTGTTCCTTAACTTCATTATAATATAAAAATTTATATACAAAGATAAAATCATAGGGGCATAAAGATTGATTTAAAATTGTAAAATATAACTTAAATTAAATTGTAACATAAAGCTGTTATTTCTTATATAAAAATAAAAGATTGATGCTCTAAAAATTAAAGATTGCCCCGTCATCATAGTCAAGGATCTTAATAAAACCTTTGCTTTTATTAAGCATTTTCCACTAGCAATATCTTCTCATGGAAAATCCCATTTTTATAATGTAAAAATATGTTTAAGAATGTGTAGTTTTTTTATCAAAAGACAAGAGAATTTATCATGAAAAAGTTTATACCTCATTAATTACATCTTAGTTGAAATATTTTGCTTTGTTCCATGTATAAAAAAAGAAATATGTATTTTGCATTGCACTATATTATACATTCATTGTCCTTCTTAGGACTGTGCATTAGATGAGTTTCAATGTGGGTTTTTTTGGACTGGCATCTCTCTGGAAATATGTAATGCCTTACATGAACTGCAATATTGTCACATCCCATCAAAGCTTCCAAGATGAGAGACCCAATCTCTTTTCTGGAAAGTAAATAATAGAATCATAGAATATTCTAGGCTGGAAGGGACCTCTAGAGGTCATCTAATCCAACCTCCCTATACAGGGACAACTCTACCTAGGTCAGAATGCTCAGAGCCTCAGCAAACCTGACCTTAAATGACTCCAGGGATTGGGCCCCCACCACATCCTCAGGCAGCCCATTCCAGTCATCAACCACCCTCACATTGAAGAACTTCCTTCTAATATGCAGCCTACACCTATCCTTTCCCAGCTTGAACTCATTGCTCTTTGTCCTATCTGTACAAATCCTCTTGAAAAGAACTTTCCCTCCCTTCATGTAGGTCCCCCTCAGGTACTGGAAGGTCAAAAGAAGGTCCCCCCAGAGACTTCTTTTCTCCAGGCTGTACAGCCCCAACTGTCTCAGCCTGTCCTCACAGGAGAGATGCTCCATTCTCCTGTTCATTTTAGTGGCCCTCCTCTGTATGTGCTCCAGTCTGTCTGCATACTTCTTGTGCTGGGGTCTCCAGAACTGGACACAATACTCCAGGTTACATCTCACCAGGGCAGAGTAGAGGGGCAGAATCACCTCTCTTGATCTGCTGGCCACAGCAATTCTGATGCAGTCCAGAATGTGATTGGCCTTCAAAGCTGTGATTACACACTGGTGGCTCATGTCCCTCAGGCATATCAACTGCACCTCCCATCTTGGTGTCATCAGCAAACTTGCTGAGGGTGGACTCAATGCCTCTGTCGTTGTCATTTATGAATTTATTGAACAAAACTGGTACCAGTATGGACCCCTGTGGAACACCGCTTGTCACTTTCCTCCATCTGGACATTGAGCCCTTGATCATCACTCTTTGGAAGCAACCATCGAGCCTGTTCCACAGAACAGTCCACCCAGCAAACTCATAATTCTCCAACTTAGAGATAAAGATGTTGTAGGGAACCTTGTCAAAGGCCTTGTAGGAGTCCCTATAGATGGCATCCATAGGTCTTCCTTTGTCAACTGATGCAGTCATTTCATTATAGAAGGCCACTAGGTTGATCAGGCAGGACCTGCCCCTAGTAAAACGATGCTGGCTGCCCTTTTGTGAATATCCAGTCTGCTCAACTTATCCCAAACCCAGTCCTCATTAACCAGGGCAAACTCCTCTCTTGTCTAATGACATATAACACTGTTTATCAGTATTAATTCTGTCGTGACAATATTTAACCTAAATAGTTATTCACCACAGTGAAAATATTTTTGTTTGGTCCCATTATTTTCACAGTCTAGATAGTATGAGCTACATGGAAATGAAGCAACAACATTGCAAATGACAGTACGGAATTCTCTCTTATTAGAGAATGTGTATATATATATATATGTGTGTGTATATACAAGAGCTTCCTTGTTAAGGTTGGTTTTCAGTTGTTTGTAATCGTGGTGGGTTGATCCAAGACTGAAGCTAAGACTCCACCCATTCACTTATTCACTGCCCCCTCTTAGTGGGGTGGTGGAGAGTATTAACTTATTGAAGATAAAGACAGTTTAATCTGTCAAGGAAAGAATAAAACCATAAAACTCAGGCGATGCAAACACAGTAAATCATGTCTTCTCTCCCACAGGCAAATGAGAGTCTCCAAGCAACAACCTTGCGAAAACCACACTTTCCTCCACCCAGTTGTATTACTAAGCATGAGCCTATGTGGTGTGGGATATCCCTCTGGGCATCTGGGGACAGCTGTTGAGGTTGTGTCCCCTCCCAATTTCTGGTGGGACAGCGTAAGAAAATACCTTTACACTGTACTTGCACTGGCAGCTGTTCTCCACCAGCTAAAACATCCCTAATCCATCAATACTGCTTTTGGTCACAAATGTAAACCAAGGCAACACACATGCTGTTATAACAAAAAAGTACTCCATGCCAATCAGACTCAATAAAGTAATGTTACCTGTTGATCAACCTCTGTCCAAGAGTCTTCAGCATCTCTGTCTTTATTCTTCAGAATTCAGAAACTCTTTATCGATAGATAATTTTTCATAAGTAAGCTTTTCAGTGAAAACAAAATAAAATAAACACGGTGTTTCCTCAAATAACCAGTGTCTTGCAGATATTTTCTTTGCATTGAAGACAGGAGATCAAATTTATATTACCAGAGATAGGATTGTGACATACCAGGGAGAATAGAACTGATGAACTGATAAAAAATGATTCAATTAAACTACAGTTGCAGCTACCAAAGACAAAACAGTTAGAGAGAGGACTTATTTGAGCAAAGAGAATTAATGACCATTATGAGAATAATGTTACAGGGATGGGAAGATAAATTTGTGAAAACCACACTTGCAGAGCATCCAGCACAGCAACTCAAGGAAAGCAAACTGGCAACGTGTTCAATATATTTCATGATTGAAAAAGATATGAAGAGTAAGAAGCAGGGTAATTGCATAATAATTGTTGGGGCTTTTTCAATGGGAACACAGCGGTGTATAAGAGGGCAGATGAAAGGCAGCCAAATTATTAGGGAAAATAGAATAAAACCATGGAAATAAATTGAATCAGAGCAGGGAAAAGATAGAAGCAGGTAGGTGTCATGGGTTAATGCTTGACCCCTGACATGAAAATTGTTGAGAAAAATTGGAAGATATAATGGCCAGTTAAAAACCACTTTGAAAGCACTGAGTGGATGATCCTTTAGGAATTGGGACAAGCAACTAGCAGAAGTTGCCTGGCTAGCTAGCACCCAGCAATCAATCAATAGAGCTGGCCCCACCCACTCAGACTTCTTGCATACAGTGGAAAGAGATCAGGTTCCCATTGTGTGTGCAAAGAACCTGTTAGTCCCTGAGCAGAGACAAACTCTTCCATGAGGTCTTCTCTACTCAAGGCCCTGGACACACATGGTAGGTGATGTAAGAAGATGACGATGTGCATAAACTAGGAAAGCCTAATGTTGGCCAAATAACTACCAGTTTAATTAGCAACAATTACAGGTTATAAATAACTCCTCCTTCCACATCTCTGGGCTGATGCAGATAGTTATATACTGCATGTATTGTAGATAAGAATATTGTACCTTGTTCACAGGTATATTGTACATAGTTATGTGTTTTCATAGAATCATTCAGGCTGGAAAAGACTCTTGGGATCATCGAATCCAACCATCAACCCTACTCTACAAGTTCACCCCTAAACCAGATACCACAACACTACATCCAAGCGACTTTCAAACACATTCAAGGATGGTGACCCAACCACCACCCTGGGCAGCCCGTTCCAGTGCCTCACCACTCTCTCTGTGAAGAATTTTTTTCTTGATGTCCAGTCTAAACCTATCCTGTTGAGGCTTGAAACCCTTCCCTGTGATTCGGTTGTTAATTACCTACGAGAGGAGACCAGCACCAGCATCTCCACAATGTCTTTTCAGATAGTTGTAGAGAGCGATGAGGTCTCCTCGTAGCCTCCTCTTCCTCAAACTAAACAGCCTCAACTCTCTCCATCTCTCCTCAAAAGATTGATTCTCCAGGCCCTTCACGAACTTCAATTCCCTCCTCTCCACTTGCTCCAGCACCTCAATGTCTCTCTTGAGATCCGTTTACATTCTTACGCACATTGCATATAGTTATATATACTTTTATTGGGTACATATATTTAATATTAATATTAATTTGTATTTACAGATACAAATCTGGCACTCTGGCAAAGAGGCTTTTTTATCATCTCTACATGGGAAGAGCCATGGCCCAGGCACAGGAATTGGGTGGAAAAAACATGTCTTCCATTTCTCCTATCCATTACAACTCCTGTTCTTGTTGTCTCGTTCTTATGTTTTCCTTCTCTCTCTGTTCCTACGTAGTTGGTATTTGCCACTTGCAAGGAGTATGGGCAGGGGGAAATACTTTACTCACTTGTTTGTCTTTCCCATAGGTGGCTTTAGTTGCCCACCAGGGAGATGGGGAGAATATTTTCCTAGGTTTTGCATGGTTCCAGGAGGCTGCTGGCACGTTGCAGACTTCCTAGGGAGAGAGTATGGATCTCTTGGCCCATGGTTTGCAGGTTTTTTTGCTTTCCCTTTTTTTCACTCCCCTGCTGCGAGAGACTTCTATCCACCCTACAGACCATCAGGATGTCACTGAGGTGGTACTTTTCTTTCCTTTCTTACTTCTTTCTCTCCCTCTCTCTTCTTTCTCACTCTTTAGCTTTCTTTCTTCTCCCTTTCTATCTTCTTTTTCACTGTTTCCCTTCCCTTCCTTACCCTTCTGTGTGTAATTTGTGTGAGTGTAATAAAAGCTACTGTATGCGTTTGATACTCTTTGTGTCTTAATTCTGGGACTGAGAATAGCGTACCTCTCATGACTGTAGCTTTTCTGGATCGTGGCAGAAGGACTATGAATATGTGAATAATTCCCTTTGCCCCTCTTGCCATTTGGTTTTCTGAAATATATATAGTGGCCTCTGTCAAATTTAGACCCATGAAGAAAATATAATGTCCCATTTCTGCTTTCCTTCACTGGTGCTTCACATGGGAAATGTAGGGTTTTAGGGACTTGCTAGCTCTGAGTGTGAAGTTGGCTGTCCAGTAGTAAGACAAAATTCCATGACGTGTATTTTAAAAGTCATAAAAGACAACCTGAATTTCCTAGCTTACATTCATTTGTTCTCACACAATGTCTCCCACTTCCAAGGCTGAATGTGAGCAATTGCCAAATGCATAATTGGAGAAAAGCAATGCAGTAAGTGTCAGGTCTAGAACTACTGAATGTGACCTAAAGGGGAAAAAAAAAGAAAAGGAAAAAAAAAGAAAAAGAAGAATGCCAAAGTATGGAGCTGTCAAACGAAGCTGAGGCTTTAAAATTGCATGCTGGTAATTTTCTCACTCTCTTTAACAGTTGCTCTGATCTTTCTACAAGGTGGTACAAAAATGCTACGTTTGAAGGAAAAGCTGGCAACTGTTAAATTGAACCTTATAAGTGTTGCTATTACATCAAACAGTGATTGATTGGAAGCCATGGCCTCCTCATTTTATCCATTTGGAAAATACAGCATGGCAGGAGCAAAATAACCTTTAGCAAACTACATTTACCATTTATCTCCGCAACCCCTTAAAACCAACTGTAAAAGAGAGGCAAAAGGCAGAAAGGATTTTTCTTTAAGGAAAAAATGGGTTAAACTGAGATCTTTTTTCTGTTCAGATTTTAGATGCCACAATCAAATGCCTATCGGACCCATAAGTAGTTCTGGACATCTTAATTCAGACAATGAAATAGGATTCAATAGTTTACTATGTTTGGTCATTAATAAAATGTGAAGTGTCTTTGAGCTGTACACGGCCAGCCACACTTTCCATGTTTAACTATTTAATAACAGCAGAAATAAGTATTTGTTCAGGTTTGGCCTTATTGTGGTTTGAAAATTACAGAATTTTCAGACTTACAGGTTTGTGCTTTTATGAAGAAAAGAAAACGTTCTGTGGCTTTAAGAGGACTTTCCCCC
>JAOXOE010000001.1:74654207-74701517 GCA_028565055.1 Phoeniculus purpureus
TCATCAGCCTTTCCCTCCAGTCCCTTCTCCAGCCTCGTTGCTCCTCTGGACCAGCTCCAGCCCCTCAATCTCTTTCTTGAAGTGAGGGGCCCAGAGCTGCCCCCAGTACTCAAGGGGAGGCCTCCCCAGTGCCCAGGACAAGGGGAGAATGACATCCCTAGCCCTGCTGGCCACACCATTGCTGATCCAAGCCAGGATGCCATTGGCCTTCCAGGCCACCTGGGCACCCTGCCAGGTCCTGTTCAGCTGGTTGTCAACCAGTACTGCCAGGTTCCTCTCTGCCAGGCTGCTCTCCAACCACTCATCCCCCAGTCTGTAGCTGCAGATGCTTCTTGTAGCCAAAGCATAGGACCCTGCCTTTGGCTCTGTTAAATCTCATCCCTTTGGCCTCTGTCCATTGACCCAGCCTGTCCAAATGTCTCTGCAGCATCTTCCTCCCCTCTCTAAGGGTAGAGTCGATCTCCTCATCTGGGTCAAGATGAAGTGGGCCCAGCACTGATCCCCAGGGGGCACCACTGGTCACTGGACACCAATTGGATGGGGCACCATTCACCAGCACTCTCTGTGCCCAGTCATCCAGCCAATTTTTAACCCAGCAGAGGGTGCACTGATCCCAGCCATGGGCTGCCTCCTTTGCCAGAAGGATGCTGTGGGAAAGTGTGTCAAAGGCTTACAGAGTCTTTGCTCTCTCTCTTGTTCTCTCCTTCATCTTCACAAGAAGAAAACTTGAAAATACTCATGTTCTTCTAAGACTTTACAGTCACACCTCAAGAGAGAAATGCTGAAGAAGTGGGTGCCAGAGGTAAAATATAGAGAAAATACAGGGACTTGGTCTAGATTTTGTGCACTGATACCTCATCACAGAGCAGAGATCCTGTTTCCACTCTTCCAGAAACTCAGTCAGGTGCCAAAAACCATGAAGGTCAAACTCTCCTGCCTCTGTTGGACCATTTCATTTCAGCCAGCCTAGCCCAGTTAAGACCAATTAAGTTTCTGGCATTGCCTAAAGCCATAATCACTCAACCAAGTGCTGTAAAACACAGATAGGAAAACAACAGGACCAACAGTGAACACCATGAAGAGATGGGTTGGGAGCCCTGTTAAAGCTGAGGGTCTTGGGACAGCTCAGGTTTGGTTAAGCTGATGTAGCTGTAGCTCAAGGCTTGGGATTGAGCCATCACATCCCATTTCCAGGGACAGAATGGGATGGGCCATCACAGTCCATTTCCAGGCTGCCACATGCCCTGCAACTCTGATGATGGTGCCATGACCAGGGCCACCAGCAGCACTGATAGGAAAGAGATGTGTAAGGACATGGCTATTTCGGGAATAGCCAGGAGGGCTGAGAGAAGTTTGCAGATTACAAAAGGCCTGGTGTGCAAACAAGAGAAAACTTCTGATCAAAAACCTGACTGAAGAACTGGATGTTTTGTGCCTCCACAGAGGAGAGATCTGACCCCACTGTTGGGTGCTGACCCCTCTAGGTCCAGGAAGGCACTTCAGCCCTTTTCATCCCTGTCCTTGCTGCCATGGAAGATACTGCAAACATGAGAACCCACCCTAACCCCACAGATGCTCTATTAAAAAGGAACACAACTGTGGGTCTCAGTGCTCCTGGTTTCCTTCACAGCCATTTCTCTTCATTTAATCCTGCTGCCCTGTTCATCAGGTGGAGAGTCCTCCAGGGATCTGAATTAAGTAGGTGGTCTCCCATAAGGAAGTAGCCAAGACTGAATACATTGGAGACTGCATGATGAGAGCAGGGCTGACACAGGGCACTGTGTCCCCATTTATCTGATTCTAAGTTTGTTTGGTGATTATTTTATTTATTTGCTTTTAACGGGAGGCTCAGCTGTTTAATTCTTTCCCGCAGGCAAACTCCAGAAGTAACGGACAAACTGCCAGGCTGAGCACAGAGCAGTCATGACATCCCCCAGCAGAATAAATACAACATCAAGAAATAGGATGGGATTAGGAAGGGCTCAGCCACCCGAGTGGAAGCAGACTGGGAATGCTGCACAAAACCTCACCAAGAGGCTAAAAAGTCAGAGGAACAAATAGGGCTGCAAGAGGAAAGAAAATCTCTCTGATGGAGCACAATCCTACAGGAGCTGATTGCACATGTGGGGTGGTACAGGATGGAGGTTTTATAAAGCCCCCTGTGGTTCTGCACTGGGGAAATGCTATACTAGTGCTGATACCAGACAGAGCATTGGTGTGGGTAATAATAAGAAGAAAAACCTGGGAGGTTATGGCCGCAAGGACATGTACAGCCCCACGACACAGGTGCTGGGTGGTTGTCCCATGTAGACATGGAGAGCTGGGCATGGTCTGTACCCAAAGGACACTGGTACCCACTTTGCAAGCAAACCTGAGCTTTGCTCCAAAGAAATGGGATAGGTGGCCACAAAGCCAAGGATCTCCTGGGTATCTTGATGAGGACACAGGTACAGCAGGTGAGTGTAGGAATTTCATTTTCCAAGACTACAGGGCTGCCAACTCAAGTGTCCAAGGGACAAATTTCAGGGATCTGACTAAGAGGAAGCTCAAGGCAAAAAGTAAAAGAAGCGCTGAGACACAAGGCCAGGTGATGAATCATTCAAAACCCATTAAAAGCTCAGAGGATTTGTTTACCTGTTTCTCCTGAGTTATATAGTGATGCCACCTTGAACTTGGAGGAAACAAGATGCATTAGCAAAGCCAGCAATCCCCCTTGTTATTTATCACTGTTGTGCACCTCCAGCCGCATTGCTCTGCTCATCCCTTTGCTTTTACTTTAAGATCTAACACTGCAAACTGCTTAACTGGCATTTTATTCCCTTCAAGTTTGCCAACCGTGGCCACCAAGAGTCAGACCAAGGTCTCATCTACCTCACAAGGGACCTCCTGGCTCTGCAGCCACATGAGCTCTCCCAGAGTACTCTGACAGCAACAGCAGTTATTGCTGGGCAGCAAGTACCTGCAATTTTTTGCTGATGACACCAAGCTGGGTGCTGCTGTCAATAGTCCAGAGGGACAGGAAGCATCCAGAGGCATCTGGACAGCCTGGAGGAATGGGCCCAGGCAAAACTCAGTGAGGTTCAAAAAAGCCAAGTGAAGGGTCCTGCACTGGAGTGGGGAAACCAGAGGTGTCAGTACAGACTCGGGAAGACCTGCTGGAGAGCAGCCCTGTGCAAAAAGACCGGGGTGTACTAGTGGATGAAAGGCTGGACAGCAACTTGCAACTGTAGCCCAGAAGGGCAATCCCATCCTGGGCTACATCAGCAGAAGTGTGGCCATCAGACAGAGAGAGAGGATTCTGCCCCGCTGCTCTGCCCTGGTGAGACCTCACCTGGAGTCCTGTGTCCAGCACTGGAGCCCCCAACACCAGAAGGATGAGGAGCTGTTGGAGCAGGTCCAGAGGAAGCCACAAGGATGGTCAGAGAGTTGGAGCCCCTCTGCTCTGGAGATAGGCTGAGGGACTTGGGCCTGATCAGCCTGTAGATGAGAAGGCTCCAGGGGGACCTTCTAGTGACCTTCCAACCACTGAAAGGGGCTGTCGGAAAGCTGGGAAAGACTGTTCCCAAGAGCAGGGAATGATAGGATGAGGGGTGATGGTTTAAAGCTGGAAAAGGTCAAGAGTGAGGCTGGACAGGAGGAAAGAGCTCTAGAATCTGAAGGTGGGGGATTCCTGGAACAGGCTGCCCAGAGAGAGGGTGGAAGCTCCATCCCTGGAGCCATTCAAGGTCAGGCTGGCTGGGAGTCTCGGCAATGTGGTCTGGTGAGTGATGGCCCTGCTTGTTGCAGAGAGGCTGGACTGGATGCCCTTTGGAGGTCCCTTCCAACTCTGTGATTCTATTAATTTAACATCACAAACTGAGGAGTAAGAGACAGTGCTCTAGAAGAGAGTGATTGAAAATACACAGTGGCAAAGCGTCTGCGTTCTACCGTCTGGTCACACCGCCCACTGGAATTAAATCATCGTTTTTTGATTCCATACAGCACGGATTAATGTACTAAGGCTTTCTGTACAACGAGCCCGTACGACTTCATGGGCAATGGCCTCATCTCCACTCCTTAAATTCAAAAGCAACAGTTTAATGTTTCAGCAAACAATGAGCTGCTAGGAAAGGAGATCACTGGTGTGGAGACAGAGACTAATTGGAAACTTCTCCCCTTCCAGTTGTGCTTCGCGCTGCTAATCAGGATCAGAACTGCAGAAGGGCGGATGTGGGATCAGGGCACAAAAGGTTAATTAAAACACTCAGACAAGCACGAGAACCATGACTGTAGGGCAGCTCCAAGCAGCAGAACCACCTTTTGCTGCACAGGCTGGTCCATAGCTGCTCTTTGCTAATGAAATACTAATTTCTACATGGCCAGGAATTACATTTAACGGTGTCACTGGCCGCAGGATTTGCTGCAGCGCTGGTTTCTCTCCACCCCACATTTCCCTGCACTTTCTCTGAATTCCTTGCTTCCTTCCTTCCTTTTGTTTTTCTGCCCCTTGTTTTTGGCAGAGTTTTGCTCAGCTGAATCACCACAGGGAACATGCCAGCCGCTCGCTTTGTGTTTATGGCTACGTGCCTCCTGCTAAGAACACTGGGCATGTTTTGAGATCCTCTTTCAGAAGCCCCAGCCAGCTGTCAGCACCGCGTTTCTCTACTCCAGCCAATCTCCTTCTCCACCTCCAGACACACAAACTCTCAGACAATCTGTTAGAAACCTGTCATTTGCTCCTTTGCTGCACAGGGCTCCCTGTCCCCATCGCAGGGAGATGCTGCCGAGCTCAAAGCTTTTTGTTTTTTCTTATTTAATTTATAAAGGCTGGGCAGGAAGCCTGTGACATTGGGTTCTCAGCTCATGGTCATGAGGCCATCATGGTCTCACCATGCCTGACCACTGCAGGGCACCAGGAAAGGGTTTCCGCATCCCTGTGTGGTGGTGCATTTGGTACAGTTTAGGTTAATGGTTGGACTCAATGAACTTAAAGGACCCTGCCTTTGGCTCTGTTAAACCTCACCCCATTGGCCTCTGTCCATTGACCCAGCCTGTCCAGATCTCTCTGCAGCATCTTCCTCCCCTCCAGCAGATCCATACTCCCCCACACCTTGGTGGCACCCGTGAATTTGTATTTCATGGGAGAATTTCCTCTCATTAAAAACAGCACCCTCACTTTGTTAAACTAGCTGAAGTTGTCTTCATTAATAACAGAGTCACATACAGGGAACATCAAAACAGGCTTCTTGCTCCATTATTGTCAGGATTATTTGCTCCAGTTGTATGAAAATGTTCATAATTGGCAACATTTCCATAAATTCATAAATTGATTGATAAATTGGAAGTTGATATTGTACTAACAAAACGGTACAGCCTAGCACAAATGAGCAGATTTATACCTACAAAGTCTCAATTCCTTTTGAAGTTTAATTATAAAAATTTATTGTTAACTTTCTGTGCCTTTTTTTTTCTTTTATTCCCCATTAGTAAATGCCCCCAGACAAGAAGCCATTATCATAAAATGCAAACAAGGCTCCCAGAGGTAACCACTACAAGGGTTATTTATCAGCTAATAGGGTATCTCAGTGTTTGATATTGTGGCAAATCCCTCATCATTATTGAGATTTAATTTACACCTTTTATTTCTTTTTTTTTCTGTGGGTAATGCTTTAGTAAATCCATTCCAGATGCTGAGTGCTATCAGTTATCACAGTAATTGTATCACAGTTTCATTCCTTTCTGTCATTGGATGCCACTGAGCAGAGCCTGGCTCCATCCTCCCAACACCAAGCCTTTCCATAGTTGTCTACATTCATGGAGTCACCCCTCAGTCTCCTTTTTTCCCAAGGTCAAGAGCTTCAGCCAAGCTCAAGGCTTCCTCAGCCTTTCCTCATCAGGGAGAAGCTCCACTCCATCATCTCTGTGGCTCTGTGCTGGACTCTCTCAAGCAGCTCTATGTTCTTCTGGAACTGAGGGGCTCAGAACTGGACACAAGATTCTAGATGTGGTCTCACCAGGGCAGAGTAAAGGGGAGGAGAACCTCTCTCCACCTACTAACCATCCCCCTTCTAATCCACCCCAGGATGCCATTGGATCCTTGCACGAGGGTCACAGGAGGTCAGTAGTTCTCATCCTTCCTTCTAGCAGCCCAAAATATCACAGATCATCAGCTCCCCTTCCCATGGAGAACATGCAAAATCAGTGTTCTCCCCTTGCTGACAGCATTAACCCCTCCAAGCTACTTAACGGAAACCCACCTTGATGTTTGCTGTGAGACTCCCAAATCCCCAAACAAACTACTCCTGCAACTGTGGAGCTCAAAACCAACAGGTGAAACAATGGAAGAGGCAAGAAATCATCTCAGCACGTGCTGCCAAAGCCAAGCAAAAGAATATCGGGGTTTTGCACTGGTGTTTCTTTCCTGCCCTGTTTCTTCATTTGGAAAACAGGGTGATAATTCAGCTTTGAACAAGAAAGCCAGGTTTGGACGTGAGGAACAACTTCTTTGCTGTGAGGGTGCTGAATTGCTGGAACAGGTTGCCCAAGACAGCTGTGGCTGCCCCATCCCTGGAAGTGTTGATGGCCAGGTTGTCTGGGGCCCTGAGTAACCTGCTCTAGTGAAGGTGTCCCTGCGTGTGCAGGGAGGTTGGAACTGGATGATCTTCAAGGTCCCTTCCAACCCTGGCTATTCTATGGTCCTATGATGTCCCTCTCCTCCAACTTTCCCAAAGATCACACAGATCCAGCATTTCCTGCTGCCTCCTGGATCCTCCACGCTGCATCAACTGACTGAGACATCGAATGTCCATGGATACTGCACAGCACAATCAGCTCTGCCTTTCCCAATCCAAACCAATCCAGTTTAAACCATTATTTCCAATCCTTGGCCAGAAATAGCTGCAGACCTAAGCAGTTTACGCCCATCGTCAGCCCTTTTCGAGCTGTAGTGCAGATGCTCGGACCATATTGTTGTCAGTACAGTTCCCCATCCTAATAGTGTATCCTAATGAAGCATGTAATGTGCCAATTTACAGCGTGGATGGGCTCACATCTTCATAAGGAGCAACACTGCACACCATGGGGCCTGAAATACCAGAACGAGTGCTGACTTGCTGCTCAAAGAGGAGTAAAAACCTCTTCTTTCCCCATTTTCTCGCCAGAAGAGCTGGAGCATCGCCCAGGAAACCCTTGGGACTGCACTTGCCACAGCCCCGGGTGTTTGCCACACACCTCCCAGCCCACACCAGCAGCACAGAGCAAACTAAGGCTGCTACATTCACTCTTCAAAACTCTTCTAATGACCACTTTCAGCAAACCATCCCAATTCTGAACAGACTCTGCTGATGCTTTGCTTTCACAGAATCATAGTGTCATAGGGTTAGAAAGGACCTCCAAAGGGCATCCAGTCCAAGCCCTCTACACCAAGCAGGGCCATCACTCACCAGACCAGGTTGCCCAGAGCTCCAGCCAACCTGACCTTGAATGGCTCCAGGAATGGGGCCTCCACCACCTCTCTGGGCAGCCTGTTTCAGCCATCCCCCACTCTCAGATTCAAGAACTTCTTCCTCCTGTCCAGCCTCACTCTGCCCTTTCCCAGCTTCAAACCATGACCCCTTGTCCTGTCGTTCCCAGCCCTTGGGAATAGTCTTCCCCAGCCTTCTGACAGCCCATTTTGGGGACTTGAAGGTTGCTATAAAGTCCCCCTGGAGCCTTCTCCCCTCCAGGCTGAACAGTCCCAAGTCCTTCAGCCTGTTCCCAGAGCACAGGTGCTCCAGCCCACTCAGCATTACCTTCAGCTGAAGGTCATTTCACTCAGTGTAGTGAGAAGAATCACAGCTACAGGTTTCACATCAAGAATAGGGGTCACAACTCCTGTGTTTCTATTTCTGGCCCTAAAAGAAATCCCAGCTACACTCTAAACAAGTCATTTGGACCTAAATGCCGGACAGCACACACTGGGTCCGAGGGACTTACAGAGGCTCAGAACTTCTGAAAGCCATGACCTTGCTTCATGCTCAGTTAATCCAACCAAACAAGGGCACTGCACTGTACAAAGCTCAGAAATCACCTCCTCAAAAAAGGTGGCATGAAGTGCAAAGTGCCTCTAGGAACTGGCACTCACTCTACAGCCACCGCGGAAGCTTTTCACACATTTTCACCCTCTGCTTTGCTCTCTGCTGCCAACCACGACCCCATAACTCCAATCACAAAATACCGTCGGTAATTACCTGATTAAAGGGCCACAAGGATGAACAGAGGGCTGGAGCCCCTCTGCTATGGGGACAGGCTAAGAGAGCTGGGGTTGTTGAAGGGAAAGTTCCAGGGTAACCTAATACCAGCTATCTAGCACCTGAAGGGGGCTACAGCAAAGCTGGAGAAGGGCTTTTTTCAAGTGTCTGTAGTGATAGAACAAGGAGCAATGGCCTGAAACTGAAACAGGGGAGATTTAGACTGCATATTGGGAAATTCTTCACCAGGAGGGTGCTGAGGCACTGGAACAGGTTGCCCAGGAAGGTTGTGGCTGCTCCATCCCTGGAAGTGTTGAAGGCCAGGTTGGATGGGGCTGTGGGTGGTGGTGTCTGGTGAGAGGTGTCACTGACCATGGATTCTATGATTTAACATTCTTTTACTGCTTACAAAGCTGGGCAAGAACTTTTTAATCGTGAGTGAATATTCATGTCGAACATGGAGGAGACCTAGAATTCATGAGTATAACTTGTTGGAGGTGACAGAGACAACCCTGTGACAGTGATCCATGTCGACATGACTGTGCACGCTCCGCTGGCTAATGCCAAAACGATTCACATTTTTGACGTCACCATCAGATGGAGGGACGGAACGTTGTGCTGTGGGAGAATAAATAGCGTGAGTCATCTTCTTCTTGTTTTTTCTTCTTCTTCTTTCTTTTGGAGACATTTGTTCAGTGCTCTTAACCTAATTGTGCCTGTAGTTCTACAAGTAGTACTTGGGAAGACAGACAGAACTGTGTTCGCTGGAGACTTACACTCTGCCTCTAAGTCCTCCCATGGGGAGCTGGAAATGGCACCACTATAAAACCTATGGGCAGGACAGCAGCTTTTCCTCAAATTTCATCAGTTCCCTGTATACAGAATCATTTAGGCTAGAAAAGACCTTTAAGATCATCTAGTCCAACCCTGAACCCAACTGTCCCAAGGCTGCCACTAAACCCTGTCCCTGTGCTCCAGATCTCCATGACTGTGAAACACAGCCAAGGATGGTGATTCAACCCCCTCCCTGGGCAGCCTGTTCCAAGGCCTGAGGACCCTTTCCAGGAAGAAGATTTTCCCCAGGGCCAACCTAACCTTCCCCTGGGGCAGCTTGAGGCCATTTCCTCTTGTCCTGTCCCTTGTTCCATGAGAGAAGAGGCCAACCCCCACCTCTGTCCACCCTCCTGTCAGGCAGTTGCAGACAGCAATAAGGTCTCCCCTCAGCCTCCTTTTCTACAGACTAACCAGCCCCAGCTCCCTCAGCTGCTCCTCACAAGGTTTGTTCTCCAGACCCTCCCTCAGTTCTGCCGCTCTTCTCTGGATCCACATGACAACATCACATTGCTTAGGACTCAAAATACACTTAGGATCTCTGTGAAATTTATCCTAGACACCATCGCACAAGAAATCACTATACAGGGAATGTCCAGAAAAGCTCTTCTGGGACTGTTGTAAAGACTTAAAAACCTCAGATTTTTCCATAACGGGAGTTTTTGGGTAACAACACAATTAAGAGACAGTGGATGGGGAGGTGGCAATGCACAGGAGATGCACAGAGCTGCCCCTAGTCCACTTCACAGCACCAGAATTCAGTTGCCCACTTCAGAACAAAGGCTCAGCCCAGAAAACACCCTCAGCAATGCCCTTCTATACAGATCCTGATGCTCAGAACCCTCCGTTTAAGACAATTAAAAACTACCTAGAACACAGGAATCAGGCCCTTGCAAAGATGCACAGAGGTGCTGGAAGCATGAAACACAGCGAGTAAATCCAGGCAAATGTAAACTACCTAAATGACTCCTTCAGAAATGTCTTTCTCCAGCCCTAAATTGCCACAAGCCAGCGAGCAGGAACTGATGCCAGCACTTCCATTAGGAGAGATCCCATAAACAAACCTCTGCTTGAGGAAGGTTTCCTTTCTCCTCTTCTATTTCACTAGACAGAGCTCACTCCTCACCTTCAAAGCACATTAATTCCCTGAATCTTCTTGTGCTGTGATTATGAGCCTCATTTTATGGAAGAGGAAAATGAGGCAGAGAGGTTAACTGACTTGCCCATAGGTCCAGCTCTACAGACCCATAAAGAAAGATAGATGTTTTACATGTCTTTGTTTTAATATCCTCTCAATCCAGCAAAGCTGGACTGGTGGTAATTAGGGCGACTGGTTTTAATGGACAGTGATGTGCTAAGTAAGGAATCGAGGCAGTTCTTTAGTGCCACCATAAAACACAGCTAAAATAACCTTCTTGTGCTGCCCAGGGTGGGAAGATTTTTATTCCTGTTCATTTTGGATGATGGAAGTGACCTGCCTGGTGCTTGGCTGCTCAGGACCAACATCCAACATGTTTGCCACCAGAAGGCTCCATCATGGGAGATGGGCAAGGAGGCACCTCCTTGTAGGAGAATTCAGTGTGTTCATCCCTTTCTGAGCTGGATTGTGTCAGCCAAGGCTTGAAAAAATCAGAATTTCCTGCTAAATCTACTGAGAGAGCACTTCTACCAAAAAAGCACCTGGAGAGTTTAACTTCACAGACTCTTGACAAAACAATTTATGTCTGAACACAGAAAATCCCTGAAGGACAACTGAACAGAGATAATGTCCAAAAACACATTAATCAAAATAATAAGATAAAATTAAGTTGTCTTTATGGTTTAATACTATCCATCTGCAACTAGTACATGAGAAATACCACAGAAAAATACCCTGGTTGTTAGAATTACCTGCAAACCTCTAACAAGGTCTTTCAGATCCCTGTAAGTAGCTCAGTGAGTACCAGAGCAGCATCAAGCTGAACCTGTATAAGAAGCCAGGGAGGACACCCAAATCACTACAAATGGATCAGTGGGTTGTCATGTGGTCCTTCACCTTCCTGGGAGATGGTTTGGGATTATTTCAGAATGACTATCCCCTCCTGAGCAGTGGAGCTTTAAGCATAGCACAGTGTGCATGGCCCTTCACACATTCTCAGAGGCACCAGATGCCCCTTGGTGAAACAAAACCATGCCAACCCTTCACCTTCTCCAGGAAAGATGGAACAAAATCACTAAGAAGATTAAATGGATAGTTATTCAACACCCAGACACCAACCTCGGGTCAGAAATTGCCCAGGGTAGTAGTGGAGTACCCATCCTTGGAGGTGTTTAAGG
The DNA here is from genome assembly GCA_028565055.1 of Phoeniculus purpureus. NCBI lineage: Eukaryota > Metazoa > Chordata > Aves > Bucerotiformes > Phoeniculidae > Phoeniculus > Phoeniculus purpureus. The sequence goes on from JAOXOE010000001.1 coordinate 74,665,562, forward strand.
ACAGACTGGCTGTGGCTGTTAGTGCCCTGGTGTGGCCGATGTGGCGATTTTACATCCTGGGCTGGGTGGGATGAGCTCAGAGGAGGGCTTTTCCAGCCTCAATAACTCTGTCATTCTTTAAAAAAGCAAATTCTTGAAGCCTGGGAGTCCTCAACATCAGAAGGACACATAGCTCCTGGAAGGTGTACAGAGGCTGGAGCACCTCCCCTGTGAGGACAGGCTGAGCAAGTTGGGGTTGCTGTTCCTGGAGAACAGGAGGCTCCCAGGTGACCTTCTAGCAGCTTTCCAATCTCTGAAGGGGGCTACAAGAAAGCTGGGGAAGGGCTTTTGACATGGGTGGTAGCAAGAGGACAAGGGGAAAAGGTTCCAGACTTGAAAAGGGGAGATTGAGGTTGGACATGAGGAACCAATTCTTTGCTGTGAGGGTGGGGAGATGCTGGAACAGGTTGCCCAAAGCTGTTGTGGCTGCCCCATCCCTGGCAGTGTTGAAGGGCAGGTCGGCTGGGGCCCTGAGTAACCTGATCTAGCGAAGGTGTCTCTGCCTCTGCAGGGGGGTTGGAACTGGATGATCTTTAAGGTCCTGGCTTCCAACCCTGGCTATTCTGTGATTCTACAATTTACTACCCATGTTGCACAACCCAAGACAGATATCACCAGCCAAACCCTTGCTTAGGAAGTAAGAGAAGTGGCACTCAGACAGAAAGGAAGAACCCCATAAACTTCCTGAGCAAAGCAATCAAAACCCTTGGAAAGACTGTTGGAAAAAAAGAACAAAAGCACAGAACTCATTTCACCTCCTCTTGTGGCCTCCAACTCTTCAAGGATGGAGAACAACCTGCCTGGAGAAACTTGTTGCCAGCTTTCTTTCATCTTTATATTCAGAAGTAGAAGAAAAGAAGGTGGTGCTTTGCCTCCTCTTAAGCGGAAAAATAAAATACAACCCTCGTGGACAGAGAATAATGAGCTACTTGAACTGAGCAACGGCCTCCTGCTGCTCCCCAGCCCTCTAAAAGGATTCAGAGCTCTGGAGTTAAAAAAGAATTTCTGTTAAACATCTTGATTCCAGCCCATCAAAAGCACAGTGCCTCTAATTGGCTGGCGTAGCAAGGTTTTAAACATACAACCCCGATAAGATCTGAAAATATCCGTGTAGGAAGAGAGCATCTTCTTCAAGGAAGTCATGTAGGGAAGCCCCTTGCACCAGACCGGCTGGCTCAGTGTGACCAGCACTGGGATATAGAACCATAGAATCATTCAGGTTGGAAAAGACCCATGAAATCATCAAGTCCAACCATCAACCCTACTCTGCAAGTTCATTCCTAAAACAGATCCCCCAACACTACATCTAAGCGACTTTTAAACACATCCAGGGATGGGGACTCAACCACCCCTTGGGCAGCCCATTCCAGTGCCTGACCACTCTCTCCAGGAAGAATTTCTTCCTGATGTCCAGTCTAAACCTACCCTGTTGAAGCTTCAAGCCATTCCCTCAGGTTCTGGTGCTAGTTACCTGTGAGAAGAGACCAGCACCAACATCTCTACTATGTCCTTTCAGATAGTTGTAGAGAGCACAGAGGTTGCTCTCCCCTTAGCCTGCTCTTCCTCAAACTAAGCAACCTCAAATCTCTCCATCTCTCCTCATCAGATTGATTCTCCAGGCCCTTCACCAGCTTCGTTGCCCTCCTCTGCACTCACTTCAGCACCTCAATGTCTCCTTTATACTGAGGTGCCCAAAACTGGACCAGTACTCACCAGTGCTGAGTATAGGGAGACAATCACCTCTCTACTCCTGCTGGAAAATCTTCATACTTCTTCAAACTCCTGCAACTGTTGTGTTGGGGTTTTTCTCTCCTCTCATTCACAGCAGGTCTTGCTTGCAGTGACATAAAATGGTGTAATAAACCAAACCACAATAAAAATTTAATGAGGAATTAAATTAGGCTTATAGATATTATTACCTTTGTTTAGTATACTCCATTAGCCCAAGTACAAAAATATTTTTGAGAGATCTTACTGAGAGGAAAAAACCTGGAAGTGGTTTTAAAAGCCACATTCTGTACGTTTTAATTAGTAGTTTTGGGTTTCTTTTAATATATTTTTCCTAAAGGCTGATTATGTATTTGAATGTAGTCAAGGAATAAAAAAACCCCCGGCTTTATGATACTGCAAAGTGAAATTGCAACATATCTTAGTTTTCTGTCTTAAACTGTTTTGTCATGCATTGAACCAGTAACTGGTTACTACTCCTAGCTACTTACTGCCTCCCTGGTAGCTTTTTGACCTTTTTTCTAGCTATAATATATACCTAGATTTCTTTCAGTCTTTGACATAAAACAGTTTCTGGTTTTCTCAGAAGACATAGCATTGTTTCAAAAGTAATTCATGTAGTCCTGCAATTCTTACTTAAACTCAATTTTCTGTAACTTTTGGAAATCTGACTGCAAGGTCGGTTCACTTAGATGCTGGGCAATGTCTTTTGTGTTTCATTAGCTTTCAGTCTGCTACCATAAAGCAGTGTTCAAGGAGGAGCTGTGAGGCTGGGAGAGAGCTCTGCTCATGTTAAGCATAATTAGAAGGTTACTGCTCCTTCACTGGCTCCATTGGGATTTCACCCCATTTTTTTAATTAACAAGTATGTAAAAACATTGTTAATTTTTTTCATAGAGAATAAATTCCATGGGTTTTTTTCAAGTTCTACAAGTAGTGACCTACTGGAGAAGAACTAAATTACCATCTGATTTTTCTCTAATTAAATAAAGGATGAGTGATAAGTTTTTAAACTTTATTATGCTATGAATTTTCAATTTATTTTGTTCATTTATATATCTTATCTCTAACCTCCTACATATAGGTTATATGTACGTCTCTTATCTCTAAATCTACTGTACTTATATAATAGTTGCTTTTTCTGGTGTCATATCTGGTATCATAAGTAATCAACTTATTATAGTTAAAAGAATATAAAAGCTACAAATCCTTTCTGTAGGATGAGGCATTAGAACATGCAGATATTTTCATTTTCTATGGATAAATGGAGCTTCATTTTTTTATTAGGAAATAGTATTGGACAATATTATTGAGATGCAACATCAATAATGTTGTTGAAAGGTTTTAAAACATTAGTTCTGAGAAGACTCACTGCTAATTTTAGTAGTCCAAACTTATTTTCTGCATGACTGAATCCAGAGATTAAGTTTCAGACTATTACTTTAAAGTAAGATTGAGTCTGAAGAAGATGCAGAGTTGTAGAGGCAAGATTTCACCTTTATCAAGCTAAGCACCTCTCTAGTACACATTGTGACTTGAAGTAGAATAATTTTGACTGTGCAGAGTTTCCCAATGGGTTTTTTGTACTTTTTTATTGTATCCTCAAAGAGAGAGAATAACACATCCTTTCTTTCATCCATTTTTATTCTCTGTTAAAAGTTGTTTTTAAGCTGCAGGACATATTTGTGCTTTCTGCAGCTTCCTTTGTAATTGTGGTTGTAGTTTGAGTTATCTGGCTCCTAATGCAAACATTGTCTGTTTGACTCAAAGTTCTCCTAGACTGTTGTGATTTCTGCAAACGTATTCTCTGCAGAAAACTAACTACACTAACTTGTGATGGGAACAAAAGAATAAAACCCCCTATTTCCCATCATTAGGAGTTTATGTGCATTGCCAGTTACCCAGCTTATGTGTGGAGATAGAAACAAAAGCTCTGCTTTTAATCAGCTTTCTAATGATTGTGTTTCAGCTCAGAAATTCTGTAATTTTGTTTATTAATTAAGAAAAGTCAAAGTTTACCTGGATTGTAGACAATTTTTATTGTACTCATATTTCTAAACTGGCATCATGGGAATATCCTGAGTTCTGCTTCCTCAGGCTTTCTCCTGTGGTGATAGGTGTTTCCGACCCCTAGTTTTCTGAATAGACTTGCTGACCTACAGTTAGTCTTGAGTTTACCTGTCAGATATAACGTCCTTCCCTTTTCCAGTCTAGTGCTGGTCTTTCCAGATTGTGAAATGTGACTTAATTTTGGAAACTGTGGTGAAAAGTAAAATGGGCAGATATTCATTTTGCAAGCCTTAAAACTTCACTGTTGAAAATACAAGAAAAGCAACTTTTAAGACAAAACAGTTTTAATAAAATATACAAAATTATAGAATCACTTAGGTTGGAAAAGACCCTTAGGATCATTCAGTCCAGCCATAAACCCTACTCTACACGTTCACCTGTAAACCAAATCCCCAAACACTACATCTAAGCCACTTTTAAACACACCCATGGATGGGGACTCAACCACCACCCTGGGTGGCCCATTCCAGTGCCTGACCACTCTCTCCGGGAAGAATTCTTCCTATTGTCCAGGATAAACCTCCCCTGTTGAAGCGTCAAGCCATTTCCTCAGGTTCTGGTGCTAGTTTACCTGTGAGAAGAGACCGGCACCAACATCTCTACAATGTCCTTTCAGATAGTTGTAGAGAGCGATGAGGTCTTCCCTTTGCCTCCTCTTTCTCAAACTAAACAGCCTCAACTCTCTCAGTCTCTCCTCATAAGACTTATTCTCCAGGCCCTTCACCAGCTTTGTTGCCCTCCTCTGCCCTCACTCCAGCCCCTCAATGTCTCCCTTGTACTGTGGTCCCCACCTTACTGTCCGGCTTATTTTTAGGTCTTTCAAAAACTGAAACTTTATTTCTATAAACTTTCTACAGAGCTGAGTGAGTCTTCTCCCTTCTCTCAGTCCACAAGTGGCTGGCATAGAAAACACTCTAGGTCAGCCAGGAAATTTGGAAATACTTCTCTGAAGTGAGATCTTCCTTTCATTATTTATGATGATGTCCTAAAACTGAAGGTTATCCCATTACATGTCAATTAAGATTTTATTTGGCTTGGGTGAATAATGTGAATCATTACTTGGTTCTAAATATTTCTATCTGGCTTATCGTGGACAATGCAATTCTGTGATGGTGACTCAGCCTCATGACATAACTTTCAGAGTCTGCCTGTTCCATTCAGTAGTCTTGGATGTTTGTTATTGTCAGGCCAACAGAAGTCTGGAAAGGGAAGGCTATGTTTTTAGGCTCTCTCCTTAGCGATGTGGTTGCTGCAAGAATCAAAGCTTATAGTACTCAGCAGGCTGCCTCTGCATCCCATTGCAACCCAGAGGGAGATGTGGTGGGATCCACTACATCTACAAATAAGATCCAGAGCTAGCATATACAGCTTTCTTCCTTAAAAGAGGGATGGAAGACTGGAAAGTGAAATAACCTTTGGGAGACATTTTGCTCTCAGCAGTGTTATGAAGTAAACCTGTGAGGTGTTGGTGGAGAAAGAAATTAACAGAGGGAGACAAACAGAGAATGAGCTCATGTGCCAAGGGTGTTTTCCAAAGCTAGCATGATGTCTGGAGCTGAGTTTCCAACAGTTTGTGTTGTGGATTTTTATTTTCTAATGTGTTATGCTTTAAAAAGTTTTCTTGGGAGGTAAACTCTACCATAGTTTAGTAAGTAAAGCTGAGGGAGGGTCATGGGAAGAATTACAGATTCTTCATCAGGAACTGGTTTACCTGGAGAACCTGAGAAGTGGAACCAGGATGACACGGGTACCAAAGGTAGTTTAATTTAGAAAACCATGAAGATGCCAAGATATAAAATCTTGTCAGCTCTCACTCATTGTCCAAATATATCCACATGTTATAATAGTTAGGGGAGTGTCCAAGTGAAATGATGAAAAAAGCAGTTTTGCAAGACAGACTCCTGCAGACTTCCCTGGTGCAAAGGATTGTGTGGTGACAGGAGTGTCTACTTCCTGGGCAAATATCCCCTACAGCTGGAACTGCTGGTTTCCCTCCCACTCTCTCCAAACAGCCCCTCAAAGTATGTTACAAATGATTTTGATTATGCTGCCAGGTGGTTTCTTTAGCTCCTCAGTACACAACCCCGTCCACAGGAGGTTTTGTACCTATAAAAGACAATTAAACCCCAAACCGGGAAGCAGAATGAGAAAGCATGCACTTGCAGAGTGTGGTGGTAATCTGTGAAAGAAAGCAGGAAATAAATGTTTTATCTTATTGATTTTCCTTTTGTTGTTGGAATTGGTCATTTTACCAGTATGCCAGTTCAACTGGAACACAGCCAGCAGTGTCTTTCAAAAAAAAGGGTTTTCTTTGTACTTCAAATTCAAATTTTTTGTGGTGATTTTTGAGTACCAGAGTGTTACAAATGATCAGTAAATGGTAAAATAAGAATTAGCTACACCTATATTTTAATGCCTGGTACTTTAAATAGCACCTTTCCACTTCTGTGAGTTATATAAACACTAGCGTGGCTTCATTATGTCCCAGAGATGTGTTATTAGCTTGATTTCTCATTGTTACTTCTGGCTGTGTTCATTATTATTTTGCATGTTTGCAAATTATTCCAGTTATGCAGCTTTTATTTTCACATAAAAAATATAATATCTTGGCACATAAATTAATTGTTTATGGTTTATTTTATTTAATCCTGTTTCTGTCTGACCAGAATGCATACGTTCCTTCTAATACATTAGATAAAGCTTCTTACTTTCTTGAGCTCTGTCTTCTTGTAATAACAACTAAGAGGTAGCAAACTGCAGTTTACAAACAACCAAACAACCCTGTATTTATAGTTACGTATTAAATAAGGCAAAAAATCAAGGTATTAGATTCTTCTTTCTTATGAAGCTTTAACCCATACTATTTCTAAAATAATCATAGAATCATTCAATTTGGAAAAGATCTTGGGATCACAGAATCCAACCATCAACCCATCCAGGAATTGTGACTCAACCACCATCCTGGACAGCCCATTATGTCTGTCTTTGGTGTTAAATTTGCATTTCTATGGTGACTTGGTGAGTCTCCCATCTATTCACTTAGTTTTCATTCATCTGGAGTTTTTGTCAGTTGTTCAATAATTCTGGGAAAAAGGGGTAGCCTCTAGGAAACAGCAGTTTCTCGTTCATGGTAAATGTGGCTTCTTCGGCAAATAGCAATGTGGAACATCTAATGAACAAGCTCTGGTAGAAAAAAAGGACACTTTTCCCAGTTTTACTCCCAAAATGTTAGGATAAAAATGTTTACATAGTAGAGTACAATTGCAGATGCCCAGTTATATAATATCAGGCTGGATTTTGGTCATGATTATTCTTAAGGTATATAATTGTCTTTCAGACTTAATGGTACGTGACTAGGTAGACCTGTAAGAGACAGTCCCATAGACATGGTTAAATGAAATAGTCTGGAAGTCTGCTACAAATTCAGGCTGTGTTTATAGGCTTCTTCCTTTTAAAAAATGCTGCTTTTGAAATGCTTGGTTGCTGTTAGAGTGCCCTTAGAATCAAGGGAGCTGGATGTAAACATTATAGATCCAACAACTTTCTGCTCTTTTACTTTTTCCCTCCAGCTCTTTTCAGAAGTTATTTTAAAGATTGAATTCCTGGGCTGAATTACCAGCTAAGTAGACTTTTTAAACTTGGCCTTATATTTAGACCTTCATTCTGAGCTAAGATTTCTTGTCATTATGGCCTTTCCTGAGCCACATGGGTCTGTGATGTGGATGACCATGATGACACTTTGTCAGTTTGCAAAAAGTGCATGAAACTCAGTATTTCTCACACTGACTACATTGTTACTAGCATCCTCTTCCTCAAGATGGCCCATGGTGTTCTGACAGTGCCCTCAGTAACACTGATCGCACATGTGTTGTCTTCTCAGCAGGAACCTGAAAAACAATATTCTCCAGTTTATTCATGTGCTGCTACTATGAAAAATAGTTAAATTGGTTAAACAGTTTTAAGCACCAGATAAGGTAATCCTGGACTGTGAAGAGAGAAATGTGAGCCACTGTTAGGATACTGAGAGATAGGACAAGTCAGGATTATAGAGACAATGTTTAACATCTAGGACTAAGCATAAAGCTTTTCAATTTTAGCTGGAAAAGATAGATATCTGCACTTGTCTCTATTAATGGATTGCTGAAGTCAACATTTAAGCTTTCTTCTTTCTTTGTGAAGGTCTCGTTATAGATTGTTTCTGAAGTTTAGAGGACTTAAATTATTTCTCATTAAAAGTGGAACAAGTATCATCTTCCAATGCCATGGCAGCGATGTTAAAAAATGCGTACCTTAACGCAAAGGGCAGCCTAGCAGGAGCATATCTGTAGGACAAGACAGTGGGTGCTGAGGATGCCATGTCTATGCTGTAGAAAAAATGTCAAGAAGATTTCCTTTAGCTCTAAATCTGTTGCATTCTCCCTCATTGGAATGGAAAGCCTTTGCTTTTGGAAGTTCAATTTATGTTCAGTTGATTAGAGCTCACTTTCTCTGGGCACTGAGAAACAAGCCATGGGAAGGGCAAGTGTAGTGGGCAACTTGCTTTAATTGCATGCCCTTGAGAATAGTGTTGACAAATGCCTAGCGCGCTTCTGTTCTTGCTTCAGTTCCCCCAAATCATACCAGCATTTGTTGTATTTTTGCTCCTCACCAGTGTCACGTCTGAGTGTACCTTCCTTTAAATGTCATTACTGCAAGATTTTGTGATAAATACATTGAAATTACTGTTTTCAGGTGTTTCTAACAATTTGTTTACACTGAAAACTTAATATATTGTGGATTTCCATGCAAGATTATTTTTCATAAGGTCTTTAGCACAGGCATATTTGTGCTATCTTTTATTATCATGTAATTTGTGCTTTGCTTGTATTAGAAGTCCTAAACAGCATGAAATGAAGCATAAAGATCCATCTATATATACTCAATGTTTTTGGATTCATATACTAAATAAATGACAGAACTGCTCTTATAGTCTCGGATAGATAAAAGCTCCTTATTTGGCAATGAAAGAACTTCACCACTGAAAAGATAAAGCTATGCTTAAGCACTTTCAAAAAAAAAATCAATGTGAAGTGGATTCTGGATGCTGCTGTAGACTCTGCTCAGCAGTTAAAGGGCCTTTTTTAGGTGTCAGAAATACCTCACTGAAACAAAAGTTACTGGCCACAATCACACTTGTCCAAAATTTTATGAGAAATTTGGGAAGATGCCAAATGGGATTTACAAGTGTTGCTAAGAGATTACTAGCAAAACTTCCATTTTTAAAGGGAAGTTAATTGCTAACACCTCTGAAGTGTTGTGTGTCCTGAATGGTATTTGACAGAATCCCTCTTTTATGCATTTACTTTCAAAAGCACTTTACAAGCAATTCATCCCATGTGTTTGCAGACCACTTAGATTGGAGATCAGAATTATCATATCCTTGCTCTTGAGGGTGCCCTTCTTAATGTATGTACTGAATGCTACCCTATGCAATAATAAAGGTGCGTGCAGGACAGTTCTTGGCTAAAAACCTGTAAATGTAACTGGTGTTCTGCTCAGAGCGGTATCTTTCTCAATTACCTGTATTGAAAGTAGGAGTCAATTCGTTGCTGTGGGAAGGGTGCTCCTGAAGGCACAGACGTGTACAAGAACTGACTTAAGTAGCACTCAGGCTGCACTGTGGTCAGGTGATGTTTTAGAAGTATTTCTTATGCTTAACCAATTTTCCCATGTAATTCTTTCTGGATGCTGGAGAAGAATCAAAATACTGTACTTTCTCATTGTTGCCTCTTCATGTCTGTAACCATTTCCTCTTGTCCTCTTGCTATGCACCTGTGTGTGTCTTCTACAGTAGAGAGGAGGCAGCTGAGCTTCATGTCTATGGGAACTGAACACCAAGGGCTATCCTTGATCAGGACATCCTGATCCTCTGGGTGCTGAGACCTTTAGATGTATCATCAGCCACTGCTGCTTGAGCGACTGTGTCCCTCTTTATGGGGACTTATTATGGCAGACTTGATAGAAGTTGCTGGGAGGTGCCCGGGGAAGTGCTGTGCCTCTCCCCAGCAGACATGGTGGAAGGGCAAAGTGTTCAGCACAGCACTGCACTGTGAAGTTGAGATGCAAACTAAGCATCTTTATTGGAAATCACTAAGGGATGGATTTTTAAACCAGTTTTGATGGAAACAATTTGGAGACTACTAAATGCTGTTTCCAAGCAAGGATGAACTTTTGAACCTCTCACTAATTGTCTTAAGTAATGCATTTCTCTTGATAATTATCTGACAGATAGTCTAGAGGAACTTTTTTAAAAAGTCAATTAGTGAAACCATTATTTGTATAGTTAACCTTCTTTTTATTGGGTAGTGTTTTGGAGGAGAAATACCTAACAATTGAAAAATTGATTTAAAGACTTATATTTTATGTTATTCTTGGTAATATGTTTCTCCTTTCTTTGTTGGTTTCCTCATTCTTGGAAGACCATTAACTTTAGCTGTTATTTTATGTCCTCCAGAATGGTGTTTCTGCTGATTCAGTTTCTCTGGGCAAAATTATAGTGCTCTTGTTAGGTTTTCCTTTTAACAGCAGCATGTGTGTAAAGTTAGGTGTACATGGTTAGAGCAAAAGCTTCCATTTCAACTGGAGCACTTAAGTTCATTCACCAAAGTATGTATGGAATTCTTTTTCTGAAAAAGTTAATTGTAATTTATATAGCACATACATAGCTAAAGAACAAAAGAAATTATCTCCAGAGGCTGCAAACTGCCCCGACAACACCACCACAAGCAGCATTTCAGATTAAAAATGTTAATAGAGAAAACACCCTTCTATAAAAAAACTTATGTAAGATCTTGTTTTATTTATGACTTGACATTCTACTGAAATGTATTCTTTAAACCCTTAGTTGGTAAATTGTAGGATAAAACTGGACAGAAAATATCCCCAGTCAAAGGCAGCCAAGTGTTACCTGCTTTATAGGCAACTATACATCTATGTGACACAAGAAATACTGCAAATATCTATCTCCATGTTTACATTACATTAGCACTTTACCTGCTGATGTCATGAAAAACATAACAGCTTGTGAATCAAGGTCCTTCATGCTCTGTAACAGGTGAAAGTACCAAAAGGAAGTAGGATCATTTTAAATGTTGAGGTCCATGAGACAGTATTGGAGAGTGTCTCCTAACTTATCAAAATTGAAAGCAGCAAGTCTTTCTTTTGCATATTCTAGGAGCCTAATCAATGTCAGCAATCTTCTGAGGCTTCATGTTTAATCCTTCAGCAGCAAGCTATACCCATTAGGCTTCTCTGTCCACCCTCACTACTGGCTACTTTCCTGATCCTCCCTTCTCTGTGCAGGACAGCACAGAGATGCGGCAGTGCGGATGCAAGTGCTTCTGAATCCAGGGATACACAGTAACTGCCATCTGCAGGCTTCTGTAGGAAAGGAAACCTACTTAAGGTCTTTCAGGTGGTCACACGCTTTTCTGGTCTCTCTTACTGCACAGAACCATTTAGGTTGGAAAATACCTTTAAGATCATTGAGTCAAACCATAAACCTAATGCTGCAAGTCTTAAAAGAATGTTTTTGCATATTGGTAAAAACATACTAGTGGATATTTTTTTAGTAGAGAGATGTAGTGATGCGAAGAGAAGAAATGAGAGGGCAGAAGATTAGGGGAGTGTGGTGGGGTGTGTGCATGTCTAAATAAATAAAACCCACTCTGGTTTCTGTTCTGATGAAGACAGACTTCAAGTAGCAAAGTTCCTGAGCTGGATAGAAGCTCTGGAAGGGCAAACAGATGTAGAGGCTTGAATCTGTAAAGCACTTCATGTATTTAAAAAAAAGGCACCGCTCTTAATAGAAATTAATGTAATGGAACCTTTAAAATTAATTTCACTCGGGGTGTGTGTGTGTACAGTTGTCTAGCTGGTCTCATTTAGGAGACTAATAATAAATTGTATTGTTTGGAGTTTAACCTCTAAGTTATTGCTTTTAAAGCAATCCATGTTGGTAGCAGCCTGAAGCGTCCGCATTCTCATGTCTACTGTCCTCCCTGATGCAGCAGCATTTAATGTATTTTGTGTGCCCTCTGTAAGTGAATCATCCCTTCTGCATCTCCTACCTCTGTAACAGAAGGGAAAGTGTTCAGGGCTTGGAGAAGGTGCTTCTCACCATTGTGCACAGGCTGCATGCGTGTTTTTGCCATGGCCAAACCACAGAATGCTGAAGTAACCTCCTGCAGCCAGCAGTGCTGGTCCCACAGGGCACGGGCTGCCTTAGTTGCAGGTCCCCAGAACGGGCGCACAGGCTTCCAATAGCAAAAGAATTCTTTCCATACTCTTAATTCTTTTTATTTCTGGTCCATGTGAATTTTATTGCTTCACCTGGGTTCAATTTTCTAAATTCCAGATTTGTCTACATATTTAAATAATCAGTCATGCCTGTCCCACACTTCTCATTCCTTCCTTCCTCCTTCCTTGCTTTGGTCATTACAAGGCAAAACAGCTCTTATCACTGAACAAATTACATTTAACTGAAGAGGGTAGGTAGGATGAACAGACAGATCACTGAAGATGAAAATGTAAACCTGACTTTTAGGTCATCTGTTTCTTTCCCCTTGTAATTATCTATTACTATATCTTGTACAAAGTGTAGTCTTGTAGCCATGCTTCTAAATATACCATAAGGCAATGGATTTGTTTTTTCTTTGATTAAAGTGTCCTAATATTTATTCAGAACATGTTTTGTACTGTGTTGCTAGCCTTGACACCGAGGGAAAGCCAAAGGCACGGAGAAGATGTTCTGTGGGTCACTTTATTCCTCAGAAACCCTATATAATTTAGGGAATGCAATAACCCGCAGTTTAATCTGTGCAATGTGAGCATGCTGGTCTCTCTATAAAGCCTCCTATCCAATTCCCACCCTGCATGGTTGGACTACTGTCTCTGGAGAGATTTTGAAATATATGTATTTTAAAATCATAAGTCACATAAGTTGAGCATAAACCAAAGATGTGTGGGTTTGAGCTGCAATAAAACCTTCTCAAGCTTGTGGTGTCCCATTGTAGGTGGTGCAGAGGGGGTTATTTGTCACCTTATCTGTCCTTAATACTTGAGGTCTAGAATGCAGTTGCAGAATAAGCCCAGATTTAAACCTTTTTGAAAATTCACTAAAGTCAGGAGAAATGAAATATGGCAGGAGTTACTCCTCTGGTTGCCCATTAAACACAGGTGACACCCACATAATGCTAATCTAATGACCTGGTACGTGCTACCACTTCATCCAGCTGTGGAGTGACCTGTCAGGGACAGGCTGTACTAAAGTTGGTCAACTTGTTCAGAAGACCAGTAAGCAAGAATGAAAATGTTCCCAGAGAGTGTTCTAGGACCTGTTTTATGGAGCTAATTTAAGGATGGGCACAACAATAGAATACCCACCATAAATACTAAAGTTATTAAGCTCAGAGCCAAGGGACTGAGACTGCATTAACTCCTTGTGTAACTTAGACTATTTTATGTCTCTGGTGAATAATAACTGGGCGTAATATATGGTTGCTGTTGGGTACCTGTTCTGCTTAGGTTTTAAATCATTATTAACTTTGACAAACTGACAAAGTGGTGATGTGTCACACAGGTGGCAAGGGAAATAAAAAAACCTCAACCAATTAGAATGAGTTTTAAAATCCTTTTTGTCTAGTTAGAATATTTCAAATGTAACCATCTGCCTACAGCACTTTTCAGACTGGTGAATATCAGTACCGGTGATCGTGAACTTCAGGGAAGTTTTGAATTCATAGACCATACCATTCATCGTAGAATGGTAAAATAACAGAGTTATAAAATGTTCTAGTCTGGAACGCACCTCTAGAAATCATCTAGGGTCATCTAGTCCAACCTCCCTACACAGGGTCAGCTCTACCTAGGTCAGGCTGTTCAGAGCCTCATCAAGCCTGATCAGAACGACTCCAGGGATGGGATCCCCACCACTTCCTTGGCCAGCCCATTCCAGCCATCAATGACCCTCACATTGAAGAACTTGTTTCTAATATCCAACCTAAACCTATACTTTCCCAGCTTGAACCCATTGCTCCTTGTCCTATCCATACAAACCCTCTTGAAAAGACTTTCCCCTGCCTTCATGTAGACCCCCCCCCCAGGTACTGAAAGGTCAAAAGAAGGTAGGGACTTCTGGAGGTCCCCCATTTGGTCCAACTCCCTTGCTGGAGCAGGATCTCCTAGAGGGGATTGCACAGACTTGCCAAGATGTTATTTTAATTTCTCCAGAGGAGACTCTACAGTCTCTCTGGGCAGCCTGGTCCAAGGCTTTGTTACCCTCACCTTGAAAAAGCATTTCTGTAATTTAAACAACCTATGTTCCAGTTTGTGCCCATTGCCCTAGGTTTTGTCTTAATATTGGATCTGCTACTGGCTATAATATAAATGACAACTACTATCCTATTCTTCGTATGCATTAATATGGGTGAGTGATCTCAACATAACATCATAACCTCTTAAGCACTAATCATTCGTAATTAAATAAATTCCGTAATGCCTACTCCTTGCTAGTGTTTGGAAGGTATCTCTCTATGCACAAAACAGACAACTACTGTAACAGTTTCTTTCTCATATTTTCCATAACTTTGTTTTGCTTAATAAACTAATCTCTTATTTTTCACCTTTGTCTATTATAGACTATCCAAACCTATTCTGAGGGTTGTTGACTAAAACCTCATTAGAAAAGAATTAAAGACTGACTTCTGTGTTTAAAACAATAAACATTTAGCGATTTGCTTTCCTTACAGTCAAAGCCTCTGGGTTTCTTCCTCAACGTAAGTTTTTTTTTTTTTTTAGACTGATGTTTTCTGTGAAGGATGTGTTGTGATAGTATTAAACTTTTCAGACTTTTACTCTACATTTACACAGTAATGCTGTGATAGATGCTAGAATCACAGGTTTAGGTTAGAAGGAACCTGCAACTCTCCTGCCATACATCAAGACATTTCTCACTTAGATATCCTTTGGGATGATCACTTTTCAGTTGACTGTTCTAAGCCCCATCCAATGTGACTTAGAGCACTTCCAGGAAGGTGTCCACTGCCTTTCTGGGAAACCTGTTCAACCTGTTCAACCTGATTATCGATGGTAGTACTTCAAAAATAAGTCAATCCATCTCTATGGAAATGCTAAGCTGAAATCTGGCTCATATGTGGATTGGGCTTCCATACAGAAACCACTGCTGACAGGGAAGCATTGCCTTGTCAGCCAGAGATATCAGAGGAGTATGGGGCTTGCTTACTAGCTAGTTAGCATTGATTATCATGTTGAGTTACAAAAAGACAGATGTATTAGGCATTGTGACATTGCCTTAGGCTTTTTTCCTTGCTAGTTCTTTAGTTAACACTGGAAGAAATGTGTGTTTGGGATATATTGGGATGGACAAGGTTTTCCCGGGTTTTGTACTTGGGGTTCAAAGTGTAGTGTAAATCACCACACCACAAGCATAAGTAGAACTACTTATCCTTTTACTGTGGAGAAGAGATTAAATCACCATCAAGTTTATGAAACAAGATGATGTTTTCACTTGCAAATTTACTGCAGCTAGTAGTGAACTGAAGTTGGTGTTATCCCAATTTTGCCAGATCCCTGATCTTTTTATTTACTTTTTTGTTCCTAAGAATTATGCAGTTTATTCTGTAATCAGGTTTATGCTTTTAATTTGGTCCTCTACACCTCTTGAGTAATGCATTGTATTTATTACTCATGTTCTCCTGTTAGAAACACAACGTATTGATTGCAGTCTCCAGCAACGTACTTTGTGTGCTTCATGAGCATTTAGCCTCGTGCTCACTTTCTAGATGACAATAAAATCACCTTTGTTCATGTCACTAGAATTACTTTCAGGCATTGCAGATGGCTGGGAATTCTCCTGGCTCAGGACAGCAGTGCTTGGTAGCTTTCAGGTCACCACACTTGCAGCCTAAAAGTACGTAAAGAGAGTCAAATATGTTGATGCAGCAATTTGAAATACAGGTAGGGCTTCTGAATCTGAAAAACTGTAAGCAGATTACACGTATCTTATAAGGTGAAAAGTACTTTGAATGATAAAGTGTCCAGGGAGATACTGAGCAGTAACAAGTTTTTGGCTTGCCTCTTTAATAGCTGTTCGAAATGCATGTGTGAGGGCTCTTAATTGTTGATTGATAAATTGATTTCCAGATGCTGAATTCATAAAGAAAAACATCAACTTTAAGATTACAGTATAGCACTTGGGTTCTACAGAAGCACAGGTTTAGCTCAGCAGCAGCTGTCAGACTGGGAAGGGGAATGTATTTTGATGCCATGAGGAGGCAGGAGGCTTTAGCATAGACTCTATAGCAGCACATTTCTGTTCAGTAGTGTATATGGCGAAAGAACTGAGAAATCTGTAATAATTTGAATCCTGATGATGGAGAGTATTTACTTAACAAACTAAACACTTATGAAAGGGGCAAATGAAATATGATGCCTCTCTTTACTCCTTTTATTTCCATGTCTATCTTAAAATTTGAGCAACTTTTTTTCTTAATTCTTTTAGTTGGCTTTAAAGGTCAGTGTAGGAATAAGAGGATGTAAAGAATTATTAGCACTGCTTTTACAGCTCATTGCTTAGAGTTTGGGGGGAAAGTATGAACCAAGCAGAAAGCTTTGGATCTTTGCAATTACACCTGAGAAGACATTTGTATGGTGGGAGCCTTTGCAAACTTGAAACCTACTGTTCCATTATAAAACCTGCTTTTCTCTCCCCTGTGTTATAAATACTTCACACGTTTTTCTCAAATACTATTTACTGGTTGTCTTCCTCTGACTTGATTCTTGGATTGTCATTTGTATTAACCTTTTCATCAAAGGGCACCTGAAGGTAAATTTTTAACAATAAAACAACCCAATAAAAACCCAAACAACCCACACCAGAACCCAATTCTATAGTTTGTTGTATGCCATGGGGCATCGTTCAGGAGTGCTGGTATCCTTCTGTTTTAAATCATGTACAGCATTGGGGTTTTGGTCTTACATTAATACTTTCAGGAAGTTGTAGAGAGGTGGGTGTTGGTTCCTTCTTACAAATCACAAGTGACAGGACAAGAAGAAAAGGCCTCAAGTTATGCTGGGGAAGTTTAGATTAGACGTTAGGGAAAAAGTCTTGAAATTATGATCAAGCATTGGAACAGGGTTGATGTTCATCAGGGAGATGGTTGAATTGCCATCACTGGCTTGGTGGTGTATTTGGTACAGTTAAATTAATAATTGGTCTTAATGACCTTGAAGATGTTTTCCAACAAAAATTATTCTATGGTTTTGATTCTGAACACAGGATTTACTGATAGCGTTAGAATTTAACATGGTAAAAAGTTTTGGCATACAGTTCAGGAGTAAATGTGACAAATCATTGAAAACTTTGAAGAGTTTTATGCTTACAGGTTTTTAGACTTCTGAACTATTTTGACTTTGCAAGTTGCTGAATTCAGGTTACTGCTCAGTAACGTAGTGATGTAAATTTAAAACAACAGAATTGTTACGAAATCTCATTCTTCCCAAGAACTCTTTCTTTACAGAAATATAGGGTTGGGAAGGCAGAAGAACTGAAGTTCTTCCCCATGCTCTAGTCTTTTTTTCTTTAACATTGTTATATCCAAAAATGTATGCTTCGAGAACTTGATTTTGGTATCTGACTTCTTGACTTTGAGTTAAAATTTCTAGCTAGTTTTGTCTCAAAGGATCAGTGTATTTGTTTTGAGAAACAGATTTTTAACAAGACACTTCTTCCTTTTAACCAGATGTGAAGATACTGGGTTCTTTTCTTGCACATAGTCTGATGTAGCAAAAAGAATGCTGGACATGTAATCTTGCATGCTCCACTGGAATAAATGCTGCTTTCTTCTTCTCCTGCCAATTTTCTAAAATGTACAGATACCAAAAATTTCCATCAAAGATTTTCCAGAGACAGGTTATATTTTTTTTGGTAGGATTTCCTTTTCTTTGCAAAGTGGTATCATGCTAATTCATATAGAAAATAATGAGAAAAGCTACTTCAATTCTTTTCACAAATACATTGACTATTAATCCAAGGTAATTATTTTGTGCCTTTTATGCAACTTCAATGGCTCTAGCCACTTGAAATGATACTGCTGGAGGTGTTTCAAGAATACATCCTGAGAGTATTCAGCTTAGAGAATTAAAGGGGTCTTATTTCTTTCCCAATAAAGCCTGGATTTCATTTACCTAGCGATGTAGAGTGGAAGATTAGAACTCCTTTTCTCTCTCTCTCTTTTACAATCTCAGTGGACAGCAATATTTACTTTCAGAGATTCCTTCAAAAAGGATTAAGAAATAGTTTTCTGGCTATATTTCCTGCTCTGTGAGCCAGCACGTCTGCAATGAGGTTTATTTTATACCATTTTACACCCTGATGCCCAATTCTGTGCTTTCAGATCCACTTACTAAACAAAGGGTGTGTTTTTCAAAGTGCTCTTTCTTAAAACAGAAAAAACACACCTAAAAATCCCCCAGTGTGGAAAACTACTATCAACAGTTAAAAATGAGAAGCAAAGGATGACTGTCTATTCTTAAGCTATTAAAGAAAACATCTATGGACTTAGACACAGCAAAAGACTAGTGAAAAATAAACCCAAACCAAACAGAAGGATGTGAATAATGTGATGGATTTGCAACAAGTAGCCAGCACAAAAAACCAAGCAGTGTCTCCCTTCATTTAATTCCTTCCCCCACCGCCTGCTGCGTTTTTGTGGTTTTCTTAGTAAATTATCTTGATGGCAGGGAATGTATTTAGATTCTTCTGCTTGTCCATGCTGTGTGACAAAAACGCTCCAAGGAAAACATGCTGAAGTGTTCTTGGAAGGTGGGCAGTGAGGCTCTTGCAAGGTGTGAAGCATGTGATGCAGGAGAAGTTTGTGCAGCTGCTCAGCCTGTTGGAGTGTGCAGTGTGGCAGAGCCCCTCCTGAACTGGAAAATAAGGATATATTCTACACTTGAAAATAAAGGTCTGTTATTTAAAATGAACACAGTAATAGGAAGTTACATATTGGGTGGTCTGATTGGCATGCACAAATTTTGAACACACATCTGAGCTTAACACTTAAAGACACTTTCTGCTGCTTATCTTGTTTTAACGGGCATTGTTGGTAAGTACCTACAGGAACGACACTTAGAAACACCTGTCTATTGCCCAAATCTGATGGCTTACTACAAAATAAGAAACAAATTGATGCTCAGAACAGCAAAACGGGTACAGAGGGATTTTTTGGTGTTGCTATTGGTTGAAGTTGCTATACTTCAGTTTTCAATAGTATGAAGACTCTTTTATGCTTCATCACAGGCCTTCTGCTGAGGATGACTATTTCGTTAGACAACTTCTACTAGAGGTCTTCTGTTAAAGGAAATATGTTGATCGTTACCAAATTAATTAATGCGCTTTGAATCTTCAGGATAGCTGTTCTGTTCTTCTGTGTCAGCACATAAATATTCTCCTCATTTTCTTTTTCTCCCTCAGAAGATAGTTTTTTGCTTTATTGCAACAACTGAATGTTCTAGAGAACATTTGGTTCCTGGTGTTTTGCTGTGTGTTCAACCAAATGATAATTTGTTTCCCTCTTCAACAAACACAAATGTGTGTTTCGGTTGAAAGAGGAA
Organism: Phoeniculus purpureus; assembly: GCA_028565055.1. Classification (NCBI taxonomy): domain Eukaryota; kingdom Metazoa; phylum Chordata; class Aves; order Bucerotiformes; family Phoeniculidae; genus Phoeniculus; species Phoeniculus purpureus. The sequence continues at coordinate 74,685,071 of JAOXOE010000001.1, forward strand.
CAAATACTTGGGGTTTTTTCCCCTACTGCAGGTGAAATAAACTGTTGAACTTGAACTGAAAATACGTTGTTTTGTTAATCCTCATCTACTATACTCTAGTCAACAGTCAACTCAGTACTTTGTTGACTTTTCTGGATAAATGCTTTGTTGAAGTTACCTCATAACTCTTTTTGTCCTTTCCAGATATTTTTAGAAAGATTTCAATCTCTTTGTACTTCTCTGTACTGGTTCTTCTAGTACTTCTAGTAAACTAGTACTACTTCATACTACTTTAGCTCACAATAGTAAATACTTTAGCTCACAATAGTAAATACTTTAGCTCACAATAGTAAATACTTTAGCTCACAATAGTAAATAATTTAGCTCACAATAGTAAATACTTTAGCTCACAATAGTTTGTGTAGTTGAATACATAAAAATGCACTGTATTTTGCATTATTTATTTTGAGAGACAAAATAACCAAAAACAACTCCACTTTGTTTGCTTCCTCAGCAAGTAGGTGTATGGTGTTATTGCTCCATTGCAGAAGTAGTTCACTTCATTGTTCTTGTGTTACAGAATCACAGAATGTTAGGGATTGGAAGGGACCTCAAAAAATCATCTAGTCCAATCCCCTTGCCAAAGCAGGATCCCCTAGATCCAGTCACACAGGAACATGTCCAGGTAGGTTTTAGATGTCTCCAGAAAAGGAGATTCCACAACCTTCCTGGGCAGCCCATTCCAGTGCTCTGTCACACTTACAGTGTAGAAGTTCCTTCTCATATTGATGTACAACCTCCTCTGTTCCAGCTTACGCCCTTTGCCCCTTCTATCATTATATGACACTGAGCAGACCCTGGCTACATCCTCCTGACACCCATATTTATAAACATTAATGGGGTCACCCTTCAGTCTCCTTTTTTTCCAATCTCAAGAGACTCAGCTCCCTCAGCTTTTCCTCATCAGGGAGATGCTCCACTCCCTTCATCTTTGTGGCTCTGTACTGGACTCTCTCCAGCAGTTCTGTGTCCTTCTTGGAACTGACGGTTGTTCTTCTTGTTTCTCAAAGGCTTCCCTACTGCAGTGATTCCATACTACATACATGGGTAGGTGCTGAACTGAGCTGTATTCTAGTTGGAAGTTGTTTATTTGGAACCTTCTCTGTTCCAGCTTACAACCATTGTCCCTTGTCTTATCATTAGATGCCACTGAGAAGAGCCTTGCTACATCCTCCTGACCCCTATCCTAGATTATTTCCAAAATAATCTGTATCTATCATCTGGAAGATGTAATCTGATTTTCTTTTCATCTTTTACATGATGATGTTCTGGAATGGATTCTTCCATGTGGATTCAACAGGTTTCTTGTCTTTCAGAAATTCTTATTAGTCATAATCACATGGTTTACCTGCCTGTTGTTCAAGAAGAAAGTTTAGTGGTTGGGTGTTTCTCAAAACAATTTTCGTCTGCTTTTATGGAAGCGTAACAGATGCATTATTCATGATTCTGCTATTTCAGATGCAGAGCATAACTCAGCATTTCTCTCACACATTGATCTCTCGAGCGCTCATCTTCTCAGGCCTCATTTTTATTGCACTTAACATACCTTCAGTTAGTGTCAAAACTGTGTTTTAATAGAAGTAAGAAGGTTGATTTTTTTTTTTTCGTGTCTGTACAACACCTTTTTTTTATGGTGTGTGGATTTGTGCCTGAACTAACTCAGTGTGCCTGGGGAAGAGTGGAGGTTTGGTTTGGCTTCATTTTGTTGTAGGAGTGATGACGTTTCTTCCCTCTGCTCGTTCTAAGATTGCCTCACTGCTCTGGACAGTTTTTATAGACATTAATAAACCCTGCCCTGAACTCTATTTATTAGTGTGTAGGAGATCAACAATAAAGACAGAGGGAATGCTTTCATATAATAGAATCATAGAATCATTCAGGTTGGGAAAGAACCTTGGGATCATTGAGTCCAACCATCAACCGTACTCTGCAAGTTCATCCCTAAAACAGATCCCCCAACACTACATCTAAGAGAGTTTTAAACAAAGTCTTTTCAGAAGAAAGCTATAGCATTAATGTAAGTATCGCAGGGTAGAATAGGCTCTTCTTAACCTAAAAAGCATTAGTCAAACCTTGGCTGCTGTTTACCACCTCCTAAATTCCAAGGAAGTCTGGGTAGTTGAAGCAACAAAAGTTAATGGCTACAGCTGACAAACTAAAACACATCCTTATGTGTATCTGCTGCTGTGCCCTCCAGGGATTGTGTTTGGGATTATTTTTATCTGAAGTTCACCTCCTGGATGAAAGTGTTGGGGTAAGAACAATAAAAGTTTCTATGCATATTGGTTGTGGCTAGGAGAGCAGGGTCCCAGCCATACACCTGCTATTTGTGAAATGCTGATAGTAGGTGTTGTATTAATCTGTCGCATTACATGCATTTTATATGAATTATAAAATATTCTAGCTTTTTATAGGAGGGTTTGCTGTTTTAAGGTTTTATTTTTTTAATAATGTCCATCTTCTTATGTAAAGAATTTCTTTTAATTTGTATTGCTTCCACTTCTTAAAAATAGGAAGCTGTGATAAGGCACTGCAGGATCTGAGTTAGGAGTAATCATTTACATGTATGTTAAGCACAGTCATTAGTGCAATGCCTAGAAACACAGTGGGCATGACTTATTAAACAATATTGTGTTTGCTTATTGCCTAAGTGGAAGAAAGGCAAAGCAGTTCTAACTGATTACATGTTACAGAGCTTAGTTGCAGTAGTCAGTTTCCCTGCTGTTCCTCTTGTGGTCTGCAGGAAAATACCATGATAGCATTATGAATCAATTACTGAGTCATCATTAGGAGGAAATGCATACTGAATACATCAATCACTTCCATAATAAATTATGCAACCACACAATAAAAGTGCATCTATGCTGCTCTGGCATGGGCAACTGGACTAGATGATCTTTCGAGATCCCTTCCAATCACCAATGTTCTGTGATTCTATGTCCACTAAAAAGACTGCTGGTTTAGACTCTGCTAGTGCCACTTCTTCACCTTATTAAGGCAGATCCTGCAAGTGAAATTAGTGTTTTCTGGATTTATTTTATCTTCGTTCATTCTTACGTACTCTGAAAATCATTGCTGTGACCAGCTGAAGAGATATTTCCCCAGAAAATATATCTTCAGTGCGACAGGTCTAGCACATATTCAGAGAAGACCTCCTACTTGTAACTTCTTTGTAATATTAGTGGCTGAGAAATTGTATAAATTAGGAGAGATAAAAAATCCCCTTTCTCTGTAAGAATGCTATACATTTAAGATGGCATGTGTTTCATCAAGGTACGTAACACTTGACCGTTATAGCATTGGGAAGTTAAAGCTGTTAATAGCGTCCTCATTTATAAATACAGAAAAGAAACAAGAGTCTTTTCCAGCCTCCAGGATTCTATGATATTTTGTTAACAGTTATCCCATTGACATAGACTATGGGGAAGTAATTGCTTGGAAATGTCATACACCATGGCACTAATGCATCCTTATATTTTACTGAATAGAGTATCAAAATAATAATTTCACAGCCCGAATGTCTGTGACATTTCAAAGTCCTTGAATAAATTCCTTTAATATTTAAAATCAGTAATACATGCTTATCACCTTTTTTATATTCTTCTTGGTATTTCTCCCTTTCAGAATAAAAGGAAAATGAATTATTTACTTTGTTGAAGGGTTTTCCTGTTGCCTCTGACAGTAAGCCTGATAATATGTTATACAAATTACATGGAACCATAAAATACATCTTGCAAAGTGCATGACTGAATGCACATCTGGTTTTGCGGTAGGTAGGTGTGTTTCAGGCAGTGGATACATCACTTGAGTCCAGTGAGATAACTTGAACCTATTATTAGGTAATGTAAATGGAGCTCTGAAAAACTTCAGAGTATATTAAAAATTTTAAAAAGATAAATATTGGAATATGCAGTCTGGAAAACGTGACATTGACCTTGTACATCTACATGTCTCCACGAGACCTACAGAAACCTGATGTTTCTCGGTTATGTGTATAAAGCTTCCCAGAGCAGACACCCATGTCAAGTCAGTTGATGCTACTCCATGAGACCTGTCCTTGATATGGAAATGGTTTGTGAATCCTTCTGGGTGTTACAGAAAACTTTGATTCTTGGGTCTTGTAGTCTGATCCGTCCTATGACTGACAACTGGATGCTGTGACTATTAACATAACAGCACAAATAACTACGATGCAGTCTCATTTGAAAGTTTGTAAATGCAGCCGTGTTTGAGATGTCAATGGGTTTATAATTCATTTCAGGTTTTTACAGATGAAACATGATGGTATTTGCTTACAAAACGCTAGATGGATAATAGAATCATTGAATATTCTAGATTGGAAAGGACCTCTAGAGGTCATCCAGTCCAGCCTCCCTACACAGCGACAACCCTTCCTAGGTTTAGGATGCTCAGCCTCAGCAAGCCTGACCTTAAATGACTCCAGGGATGGGACCATCACCACCTCCTCGGTCACCCCATTTCAGCCATCAACCACCCTTACATAGAAGAACTTGTTTCTAATATCCAGCCTAAACCTATCCTTTCCCACCTTGAACTCATTGCTCCCTGTCCTATCTGTACAAACCTTCTTGAAAAGACCTTCCCCAGCCATCATGTAGGCTTCCCTCAGGTACTGGAAGGTCAAAAGAAGGTTCCCCCAGAGCCTTCTTTTCTGCAGGCTGAACAGCCCCACCTCGTCTCAGTCTGTCCTCATAGGAGAGATGCTTCATTCCTCTGATCATCTTAGTGGCCCTCCTCTGGACACACTCCAGTATGTCTGCGTTCTCCTTGCGCTGGGGGCTCCAGAACTGGATGAGTTCCAGATCTCACCAGGGCAAACAGGGGACAAAAAAAGAATACCTGACACTTATTTTCCTTTAATCCAAGTGATCATGCATTATTCAAGGTGAGGACCTACTGTATTAATCTAGAAAACATAAAACACAGCTAATAATGATTCCTCCTTTCACAAGGGAAGAAATAGTATTTTACCATGTTTAATTGATGCCACTTGACAAACCATCTGACCTATATATCCTAGTTGTTTGATTTTGTTCTTTAAAAAAGTCTCACTAATGAAGCCTTGTGAATAAACGAGGGAGAACAGAAGGCTTTCAGGGCTGCTTTAAAAAAGCAAAACGCAAAACCTTATGTCTGAGAATGTTGCTGCACGTGGTCTTCGCTAGAATCATTCACCTAGATTGCCATGTTGTTAAGAGAGCTTGTAGGAAAGGATAGTCTTTTCAGTTGTGATTAAGTCAGCACAAGAGTGGTAAAATCTCAGGTCCTACAGAACCAAATTGACTGTTGGTTCTAAGTGCAGTTGTTCCTCTGAGCACTTTTTCAGCAGTAGCAAATAAATATTGTTAATAAATAGCCTAATATTCTAATATAGTCTTGATGATTTCTTTTATTCTATTTTGCTTGTTAATGAGGCTTTTCAAATGTGTTTCTACAATATTTGAAAGGTTTTTTTAAAAAAAAAATGTATTGTCTTTCCACTGTTTGGAGATGCCTTTGAGAAAGGAATGCAGTTGATACTTTCAGAGAGATTACTGCTGGAAGAAGCTGGTGTGATTGTGAATTCAGTCTCCAAATTGTATCTAAGGAAAGTCAAGAAAAGCTAATGTAGTGTGTCTGTTAAAATGCTAGACTATGGAAGAGTTCAAGAACCAGGTCTGAAGTCTAATGAAATGCCATCTTCCTTTTAGACACCCTTTTAAATAGTGGAACATGGAGACAGGGTCTTCCTTAACCTGTTTTAAAATTTTCCTTAAGGCTGAACAAATCCAAATCTCTCAACCTTTTTTCATGTTTTTCTCATATGGCAGCTTCCTAATCCTTTGATCATCTTTGTGGCCCTTCTGTGGGCCCTCTCCAGCCTGTCTACATCTTTTCTTTGTATAATGACAACCAAAACAGTGTTCCAGGTGTGGCCTGACATGCATGCTTACGGGTTTCAGAGTGGTATTCCATTTCATAAACACAGGGACAATTTAGCTCTGGGAACTAGAGCCAAAAAATAAAACCACTGATAAAAATCCCTTGAGTCCAGGAAAAATTCTTAAATCAACCCTTTTGGAAGCAGCATTGCTCTACAGTTGTAGAAATAACTTCAAGTAAATATGTCTTTGGTCTACCTAGTCAGTGTTCAGCTCCTCAAGAAACAATATTTCTGAGTTGTCTGAATTTGCTTAAGGACATTATAGCATTTAGAAAGCACATGGAGAGGTACTCTGAGTTGACAGCAACCCCAAGCAAAAAGTACGAGCAAAAGGCATTCAACCTCGTGTTTCTCTATTACTTCCTGTGCCATACGTTCTCCACGGAATTAAGCATAGACCAGCAAGAAGATGTTAAAAAGGCAGCTCAGTAACGACAGGAAATTTGTAAAAAATCTTTGTGGTGACAAACATCTACATCTAGTTGTCAAGATTTGCCTAAACTTGTATTGTATAAAGAGTGGTGATTATTTTTCTAGCTGAAGGACATCACAGATAATTTAACGTTAATTCTGCAAACAAAATGTGCTATTAGTTCTCTCCATGCCTGAAGATTTACAAGTGGTTTATCTACAGATCAGATTATTATTTTGACTATTTTGATCTCATCTTTTTCTACAAATGAACACTAATAAAAAGAATTACCAGGAACAGCAGGAAGTCAGGTGAAGCAACAGAGAATATGATTTTGATGTTTCTTTTTTCAAGTAATTTGTAATGTTTTGTGCTTGTGCAGCAAACAGCTGATGTTATGAGTGTGAGTTATTACACAAGATCAGCTATGAAAAAAGATTATATGCTGAAACATTTGTTCTGGGGATACAGGGTAGAAAGCATGCCGTTTATCTAGAAGTACATGGTATAAGTTTAGAACATGTGAGCACGTGTGTGTACATATTGAAAAGCACTATGGAGGCCACTTATTTTTAAGACCTTGTTTTCAACATTAATAGAACTTGGTATTTTTTCTCAGAATAATAAAGGAAAATAGAGATAATTTCAGAAAGTTCTTTCATTTTTTACAATAAAATCTTTATAGAGCAAGTTCTGTGGAGAGGCTGAGGGAGCTGGAGGTGTTTAGCCTGGAGAAGAGAAGGCTCAGGGGGAACCTTCTCCCTCTCTACCACTACTTGAAGGAAGATTGTAGTCAGGTGGCTGTCGGGCTCTTCTCCCACGCAATTAATGACAGGATGAGAGGGCAGGGCCTGAATCTGTGCCGGGGGAGGGTTAGATTGGATGTTAGGAAGCCCTTCTTCCTGGAAAGGGTGATCAGACACTGGAATAGACTACCCAGGGCAGTGGTGGAGTCCCCATCCCTGGAGGTGTTGAAGGACAGATTGGATGTGGCCCTTAGTGCCATGGTCTAGCTGATTGTAGTGATGTTAGGTTATAGGCTAGGTTGGATGATCTTTTCCAGCCTCAGTAATTCAGTGGTGTGTACAAAAGAGAAAAAGAGGTCAAAAGGCAAAACACAGTGCAAAAAGAGTTGTGCCATGAGTGGAAAGTGGAAGTAGAGTATGTAGTAAGAAGAAAAAAAAGCTTTGATGTGCCTTAGTTGACATTAATAATTGATGCTTAAGATTGCGTAAATTCATTTTAACTCTTCTGACTTTAATGTATAATTGCTTAAAAATACAAAACATTCAAGAACTTCCTTTTCAGAAGGTCTTGCAATACTTCTTGAATGCTTTCTGTTTGTAGATTAGGTTTATTGTGATGTTTAGAGGTATGAACAGCTGCCTAATTTAGAACTGAAGTATGAAGAAAATGAATGGGATAATCAGGAAAATCTGAAGTGTCCTCTTTTCTTTTTACAGTCCCATTTTTCAAAACTGGAATCAAAATGTAAAATGATCTATAACAGCTTTATCATGTGAAATCACTTGATCTAATTTGTTTCCATTGAACAGTGAAAGAGTCTGCTGCAGACCAGGAGACTTGATGATAGAACCTGGTATGAGTATTTTGATTTTTGAGAAGTAGATATAGCAGTGCTTATATATGGACATTTATTGTTTTATTTTGTTGTAGATATTAGTTTTTTCTTCTTTTAATGATGCACTTGTCTCAGTGAAAAGAAAGTTTTAAATGCTTCAATAAACATGTTTTTTTCTTTTCTAAAAAAGCTGATTGAAACAGACACAGTCACAAATCATTTGTTGTATTGTTTTGGCTATCAACCTACAGACAGAAATAGTGATTAGGTCATTTTAATGTGTTTTTTCCGGATGATATACCTTCATTGAGTGTATGTAGTCTAGATTTTAAATAGATGCACATAGTTGTATTGAAGTAAATAATCTAGGCTTCTTAGCCCTAAGTGCTTAGTTGGCATTGTGTCATGCACACAACAGCTCTCTGAGGTGTTATCTCCAGCTACAGGATTTCTCATCTGAGCATCAGCACTGCTTTTACTAGGACCTCAAGGGAGGAATAATAAAAAAAAAGGTGAAGAACCCATTCCAATATGCTGCATCTGTGAGCATGCTGCTAAAACTCATATCTCCAGTGGGACATCTGTGAGGTTTTACTCAGAAGGTGATAGCTCTTTTTCTCAGGGAACACATGACCTGTGTAGAGGTATTTCTGTAACCGTTTGAAGATTTCTGCTGCAAATTGCTTGGTGTGTGTGGAAATCCTGAACGTTTTGCTGTTGTGACATTTTATGTTCAAATTAGATACTCATCAGATAAAAAAAACAATATAAGTTGCTAGTGAAACAACCTCAAGGCTTCTTCTGGTTTTTTTAGTACCAGTAGTATAGTCAAAGATCAGAAAGTAGTACTGTGCAATAGGAAGAAAGTAAACAAACGTTTAAGGTGAGAGTGCATATTGTTTAGAATAAAATGGAAATATAAAGAGACCCACACCACTTCTTCCTGCTAACTCAGCATCTACTTGCAGCCCTCTCAGCCCATGGTGTAGTTGCTTACCTAGGATGACCCAGCTGGGGCAGCCCCATGAGACCTTTCCCTTGCTAGCACTTCAGAAACACCCGTGTTTTGGAGAGGAGCATAACTGGCACAGGTAGAGTGCCTACATGAACAGAGTTTTGGGGCCAGGATTTTCAGTGCTGGATTATTTGCAGGTGCTCAAGAGCACATGAGTAGCAGATTCTGCCTCATTATTCATTACACTGTCTCACAACAGCTCAATGAGGCAGGAAGCAAAATCTCATATTGAAGGTTACTTTTTATTGCACAAGAATTATGCTGCAATTTAGGGATAGAAATACCATTTTCTATCCCTAAATTAATATGAGCATCGTCATGTGCTCTACTTGGCAGGCTCTTCTAGCTCCTTCAGAGGTATGAAAGAGCAGGCAGAAGGGAAGGGTGACCCCAGTCTGGCTTGATATGCTTTAGAAGTAACATCTCCACTGTGAGCCAGAAGGATGCAAATGCAAACTGTTTTGCTCTTTACAACTACCTGAAAGGAGTCGGAGCAAGGAGGAAGACAGCCTTTTCTGCCTGGTAACAAGCATTAGGACTAGAATAAATGGCTGTAAATTGCCCCAGGGAGGGTTTAGGCTGGATATTAGGAAAAACTTATCTGAAAGGGTCATTGGATTTGCATAGGCTGCCCAGTGCAGTGGTGAAGTCACCATCCTTGGATGTACTTAAAGGACAAGGAGATGCAGCACTCCAAGTGGGGTCTCACCAGAGCCGAGTAGAGGGAGACAATCACCTCCTTCAGCCTGCTGGCCACACTTCTCCTGATGCAGCCCAGGATCAGGTTTGCCCTCTGGGCCGCTAGTGCCCACTGCTGGCTCATGTTGAGCTTCTTGTCCACAAGCACCCCCAAGTACCTCTCTTCAGGGCTACTCTCCAGCCAGTCACTGCCCAGCCTATATTTGTGCTTGGGATTGCCTTGATCCAGACGCAGGACCTTACACTTGTGAGGACTGTGAACCCATGAGTGTGAAGGCAATCCAGAGCAGAAATGGTTTTAGAAAATTGATGCACAAGGTTGTATTGCACTGATGAAGTCATTAGTGTGCTATCTTGCAGGTGTATATGTTGAAAAATAGTGAGAGTAACAGGAGTCCTTATTGGAGGAAATTATTTGTGGTAATTGATGATAAGAAGAAACTGGACCCTTTTATTAAGTTTTTTGCCAGTAACTGCTTGGAGCACCTCCCCTATGAGGCTGAGCAAGTTGGGGTTGTTCAGCCTGGAGGAGGCTCCAAGGTGACCTTCTACCACCTTTCCAATACTTGAAAGGGGCTACAGGAAAGTTGGGGTCAGGCTTTTTACATAGGTGTGTAGCAAGATGACAAAGGGAAATGGTTATGTCCTAGGTTAGTCTTGGGAGGGGGAGGCTGGAGCAGCTCCATAGCAACACTGCCTCTGGGCAGTGCCCCCAGAGACAAGAGAGCTAAACCAGGAAAACAGCTCCCTTTGATAGGTTGGCATTTCCCACCCCTTATGGGTAGGACACCCTAGGGGTTAATAGGACCATCTCTTGAAGAAAAATGCATTTTAGCTTTATGAAAGCACAAATCCAGTTACTTAAATATTTGGACAATTTTCAAACCATAACAGGTTACAGACTTGAAGGTTAGACACTAGGAACAAATTCTTTGCTGTGAGGGTGGTGAGATGCTCAAACAGCTTGCCCAAGGAAGTTGTGGCTGCCCCATCCCTGGAAGTGTTGAAGGCCAGGTTGGATGGGGTCCTGAGTAACCTGATCTAGTGAAGGTGTCCTGCCTCTTCAAAGGGGTTGGAACTAGATGATCTTTAAGGTCTCTTCTAACCTTAGCCATTCTATGATATTAATTAAATATGTATAGCTTTACACATCAAACTCTGAAAGCTGTTGATAGGTAATACCACAGAGGAAATTGTCTTTATAAAGTTTTAGCAAGTCTATAACAAATAACTTAGTGCTGATGCTGTGCATCAGAACCGGGACATCCCATATCCCATGCTCTGTATGTACATGCATAGGCATTGTCTGCTATCATTAAAAGAAACAGTGCCTTAGTATCTGGTCTAAGGTTATGCTGATTGTGTTAAATTGGTCTGGTATCCCACTGTTAGATCTGCATACAACATCTCATTGGATTCTATTTATGTACCATTGGAAAGGTCCTTTGTGGATTAATTATTTCAAAGTTTCTTTTGTGAATACTTCTCTGTCTGAATAACCTGCCAGGATTACACTCATGATGATAAACTCATGATAAATACCCGTTTTCCTGTCTAAGAGTACTAGAAAAAAATACCAAGGCTTTGCAGCAATTAGTTCTCTTATAGACTTGTGTATAATCTTTTGATTTGATTTCTTACTATGTTTTGGTACAGACAATTAATACCATATCCTGCAACATGGTTTCCTGTAGAAACGAGGTACAAGTTCCTTTCGTTTAAGACTGTAGCGTACTGTGGTACTTGAATTTTACAGAAGTCCTAAAAGGACTGCTGTTTCTTAATTATAAAAGTGTTGCTTTCCCGGTTTCAAGGTGTGAGTTGCTTGCCAGGAATATGCTTTTGATAGGCTGTAAGCCTAGATGGACTCTGGGGAATCTTGTCAGTGGAGGTGGCAGGGGTATGAAGTTGGTATCCTTTCACCCTTTCATCCTCATGCGTTTACTGGAAATGAGCTCCCAGCATGGGTGGGACTTCATCTCTTATGGAAAGGATCTCCACGCTTGATACTCTCAATGTTTTAACCAGCAGTCAAAGCGCTGTCATGTTTTTACTCTAGATACAGAAAGCTTTCTGCTAAGCTTAGCTTATGAGCGGGTTAGATGTTGATTTCCTCCAGTGTCTCCACCTCTGAAAGCACCTTGTCTTTGTGAATGATGTGTTGTGGAATCTGATCTCTTCATAAGAATCTCAACTATAAGTTGATACAAATATTTTTTGGCCTCAGAATATTTCAAGAATCATGGTAAATGATGGTGTAGTCACTTGTCTGGCAAAACAAACTTAAAATCTATTAACTTGACTTGGCTTTTTAGCTAAGTTAGGTTCAGCTTGTGTCTTGACTTCCTTTGATTTTTCTGGATGTTCCTCATAATTTTTAACAAACCTTAAAAAAAAGTGTTTTCAAATGATTAGTGTTCTCGTACTTGCTTTTTTGTATTCCTGTTACTTAAAAGAATTCAAATCCAGGTTTATTATTTGAAATTCAGACTGATTCTCAACCTGGCATCCACTGATACCTTCGTGCCCTGGCTTCCAGTAAAAGCAAACCATGTGCAATGCCTATTCTCTCAATTGATATCTAATTTCCTTTATTTCTCTATTTTTAATAGATTAATAAGAAAGCAAAATATCTGCTTTGGTGTCTAGATGATAACAATTTCTACTGTATCATGCACAATAATGGCAAAGAACTTGGCTTTCAGAAAGCTATCAAACAGAATTTGAGATTTGTCATGCCCCTGATTCAGCTCTGGAATGGGAGAAAACAGTCATTTGTGCAGAGTGAAAGGAACTGCAAAGTTGTGTCAACTGCAGACAAAATTCTCAGTCTATTGAAACATCACAAAGCCTTTTGGTTCCCAAAGTGTTCATGGTTATCTGCTATATTACATAACTTTAATCTGAGCTGCTTTTAGAAAGCAAAAGGGCTATTTTTTTTCTGGCATTAAGCTGTCTGCAGTACTGAGGCTGACATTTTGAGAAGTAAATGGTACGTCTGAGTGTCTGAGAAGTCAGTTTAAGATGTCTTAAAAAGTCTTAGGAAGTTAAGCTCCTGCCACCTGAAAACTAGTCCCTCTTGAATCCTCTAAACTTGAACATCAAAAATGATCAGCCATTTCTGAAACTTTTGCTCACATGATACCTGCATTGCTTTTGTGCAAGACATCCCATGTTTTAAGCTATTCACAAGTCGAGCAGGAGTGTAGGTTTACGTGGAACAGTGCTCAAATAATTGCCACCAAGAAGAGGGGTAGGAAATTCCAATTGTCTTTATTTTAATCTATGTAGAAATGCCAGTGGAGACAATTAGAGTTGGAGAACCTAATAAATTGTGAATTAATTTGTGTTTTTTATCAACACCTATTTCTAGAAAAATGTTATCACAGGTAGCAGGTAAGTGGGGAAGTTAGTTGCTGATAAATACTCAGTATCAGGTAGTAATGAATAAAGAGTTTCTAAGTAACTCAGAAAAGAAGCAGCTCAGATTGCCAATTGCAATGTGAAGCTTCTCATTTAATACTTCAGTACCTCTTGCTGATACCTGGATTCCAGGGGAGAATTGTGAACCACTGGTTCAGCTGAGGCAGAATCACAGAATATTAGGGATTGGAAGAAGGACCTTGATAGATCATCCTGTCCAATCCCCCTGCCACAGCAGGATCACTTAGATCAAGTCACACAGGGACATGTCCAGGCAAATTTTAAATGTCTCCAGAAAAGGAGATTCCACAACCTCCCTGGGCAGCCCCTTCCAGTGCTCTGTCACCCTCACTGTGAAAAGTCGCTTCTCATATTGATGTGGAACCTCCTCTGTTCCAGCTCACACCCACTGCCTCATGTCCTATCAATGCATGCCACTGGCTTTATGCTCCTGACACCCAGCTTTTACATATTTATCAACTTTAATGAGATCACCCCTCAGACTCCTTTCTGTCAAGCTAGAGGCCAAATTCCCTCAGCCTTTCCTCATCAGGGAGATGTTCCAATCCCCTGGGGCTCTGTACTGGACTCTCTCCAGCCATTCTGTGTCCTCCTTCAGCTGAGGCCCAGAACTGGACACAATATTCCAGATGTGGTCTCCCCAGGGTACAGTGGAGTGGGAGGAGAACCTCTCTTGATCTGCAAACCACCCCAGGATGCCATTGGCCTTGTCATCTTGCTCTCCACCAGACCTCCACATCCCTTTCTCCAAGACTGCATAGAACAAACTAGGAGAAATCATAGCCTTGAATTGGGGAGTCATTTGGCTAAATAAAATTCACCAGAGTATTTTATAAGAGAATTCATGCCTGTCAAACTTGATTTGATCAGTTTTCACCTTGTTAGGATTTTCAGAAGGTATTAGTTGCCCTTTGTCAAAGGCTCTTATAGAAACAAAGCTGCAATGGGAAGGAGGAAAGATCCTTGCAAGTGTGTGTAGGTGCTTGAGGCACGATGCCCCCTGCCCTTTGCCTAAGTGTTAAAATATATAAAGGATGTATAAGATGATGGTGCATTGTAGTAAAGAATGTTGTTTGCTGCTCAGAAGTTTATGATTTACTGAAACTATTTTAGTGCTTGTTCAGAAAGGAACTTTACAGAACCAGCAGCCACTCAGCCATGTCACTCTTATCTCTGATCTGGTAGTCAACAGAAATATTTTAGCCATCTCTGGCTTGTTCCATTTGTTCAAATTTGTTCAGATATTATTAATTTGATCAAATTTGAATTTGTTCAATTACGGAAACCAGTGAATCTGCCTGACTCACTATCCTTGACTTGTTAAACAGAATCCTTCCAGAAACCTGAAGCTATCTATTGTCGTGCCCTGGAAACAAGACTTCAGTCTTCAGGAAAAGCTTGGTTTAGCCCTGTTTTGTTAATTTGCTGCTGTGGTAACTAGCCAACTGGCCAGAAAATACAGGATCCATCATTTTATAGCTATGAATTCCTTTAGACTGAGTCAAATAACTTGTGTAGCTTTGAAAGATGAAACATAACCAAATGCAGAGAAAAACTGAGGCAGATAATGTGTGTCCAAGGGATTATCTGAAGGAGAGATTAAAATACAGCATTATACATTCAGATCAGAGCAAGTAGTGAACAGAAGAAAAGCTGCTTCTGATCATCCTGTTGAAGGGAAATAAATCTGAATTTCTGTAAACTTTGAAAGTGGCTGGAAATGGCTGTTTGAAGCGTACTTTACAATACCCAGTTATTGTGAAGTGTTTTCAATTTGCTCAAATATACCTTTGCATTTTAACCTGTAGGATTGTTTTTGTTCAGTTTGAATGTTTCTCTGTCAGATAAAACCTGTGAGCTTTTCCAAGTCTAAAGCCAATTTGGGAAAGCTGTTTTGAATAGCAGTTCTGAAAAAGTGCAGCAAATTTATTTACAGTTTCTACAAGTAGAATGAGAAAACTCCGACTAGACGTTTCAATCATGCTATAGGCATTTGTTCTCTTACTGTATTTACTTTTGAGGTTCAAGCACCAAAGCTCAGGTAACAGACCTGGGCTTCTGACATATTTGTGATGGTGTACTCAGAAGCAGGGCTATTTTTGGAAGTGTTTTCATTACTAGCAGTCATTTCTATTAGAGGAGTGCCCAGAGGTCGATCAAAAACAGAGCCACACTGTGCTGGCTGTGGAAAAAATACAGAATAACAAATAATTTGTCTCAAACTTCACTGTGCTTCCAAATAAAATTAGACACTATTGAGGAGGGCCTTAATAGAACTGGCCTTAATATAGCTGATCTTCGTTACTTCAGAATGGCTTTTAGTAAAAAAAGTATTAGCCAGTATTCCTTGCCCGTGTTTCCATACTGCGTCTGAAAAGAATGTAGTCTATTTTCTCAGTGTTCAGTCACTCATTCATCCATTTAGTTCCTAAAGTTTGGGGCAAGACTGGTTTGGTTTGCTTTTGTGTTTGGTTATTTGTTTATTGCCTTTGGCTCCTTTGTTTAGCTTTTCCCAAACACCAGCTTCTCCTTGTGTCATTTTGGAGTCACTTAAAAGATGTTTTAACTGATGTATAGTGGGTGAAGGGATGCAGACCATGGTGCAGCCTGTGCATAGGGAGAACCTTTAATGAACGTTACTCAAGACATTTTTAGCAAAACACAAAGTTTCTCAGATGTTCCTTCAGTCCCACAGAGCAACATGTATATCCTATTATCATGTTAACTGTGTCTAAACAGTATTTATCTATGCTCCTATCACTTGTTTAATTAATGTGTTAAATCAGTGTCTTGCTGTTCTTGTTGATTCTGGAGGTGCACATTGAGCCTTTTTGTCCTGGGATCAGAGGACCTTCCTTCTGGTTATTAACCTGTTGTCCTCCCACACTGATGGACTAAAACCATGTTTATGGTTACTACCTCTCTCTGTGTTTATTAGTAGTCTTGGTAATGGTTACTTCTTTCTTAGCCAGTCTGTGAGTAAGCACATAAGTCAAGAGTAACATCATGCTTGGAATTAACTTCCATAACAAGTTAGGTTTTTCATTATCTTAACATCTCTCAATAGCAGAGAATAGTCTAAACATCTTTTGAAGGTTGTACAGTTACACTTGGGAGTTGCAGCCTGTCAAACAACGTTTTGACTAGTCATAAATAAAAGCCATCAGCAATGTTTGGATATAATTTTACAAAGAAAAAGAAATAGACATAAATTATCCAAATTAATAAAACAGAAGAAGTGTTTTCAATTTGCTCAAATATACCTTTGCATTTTAACCTGTAGGATTGTTTTTGTTCAGTTTGAATGTTTCT
>JAOXOE010000001.1:74716286-74731949 GCA_028565055.1 Phoeniculus purpureus
CGCAAGCATGTTTCCCCTCCCCCCCCCCCCCCCCCCCAAAATATAAATAGAAAGACAACAAAACAATTCTATCCCTTCAATTCATCATACTCGGAGGCACTTAAGCAAACAGTCATTTGAGAGTGTCTTCCCCTGGCTGGCAAAAACCAGCTTAAGCTGTGGTGTTCTTATCACTTTAAGAATATCAGGATGCTCTAACAGAGCCATCCACTTACTGCTAAAATATATAAAGCACAGAAAGCAAAAGTCACCTACAGGTGACAGGATGTTGCTTAAAAATGTACTGTTCCCTCATTAGACAGCCGTTTGCTGGATGAAAAGAGCTGAATGTATTTGTTGAGGTGTAGCTATAAAAGCCACGTTTCAAACTAAACAGAGTTGAGAGCCTGAATGCACAGCACTGTTATTCAGAAGTAGCCTTTGAGCTGAGAGTTTCGACAGGAAAGTGCTGTTTTGTTGGACACAAATCAGCGAATGTGTAGCTGAAGTGTGAATAATTCGAGCATGCATGAAGAACCCCGCTTTCTGAAGAGAGGAAACGCAAGAATAAAGATCTTCAAACATTTGCATCAGCCTTAAAAGACAATGCAAGCTGCAGGATTTGAAACAGATTTGCAGATGCGCTCTCTTTAGGCAGGGAGAATGCTCATTAAATGCAAGATGCTTCTGTGGCTCGTGGCTTTTCACGGAGGTAGGGGTTCGCGAGACTGACGTATCGGATAAAGTCAGAGTGGTTACCACGCCGATGGTGTAGCAGCTGCATAATAAATGATGGAAAGAATCATGTTAGGCATGCCCACCTAACCTAACTTGAATCATGCGAAAGGGGAGCTGCTGGAATTCAAATAGACTTTCTGGTTCCCAGCAGTCGGCAGTAATAGAATGGTTTCAGGAAGATGACAGATGCAGGGGAAAGATGCTGTTTTGCACTATCTTGATTTGTTACGGCAACCAACTTATTGGCGTGATGGAGTGACAAGAAAAGCAGCTGGCATGGAAGGTAGGATTATCAAAGCTATTGCATCATTATGAATGTAATTAGAAATTGACCATGACAAAGCATATGCTAGAGTGAGCTGCCGCTGATGGCAGAGGATTTGTTGCTGAGGTCTTGAAACTCTGAAAACAACATTCCTCGTGCAAAATGGATTTTGCAGTTTCATTCATGCTTGTGTTACTCTTTCCTGCTTGCTTCTGTGCTCGGTGAATCGCTTACTTGAAAGAGTGTTGTGTTAAGATGAGACTGAAGAATAAAGTATTTTTCTAAGTCTGTGAAGCCTCAGGTAGATAGAAACAAACAAATGTGAAACAGGACTGGGAAAGGCTCCCTCAGATTCACTAGCAAGCTCTGATTGATGTATTGGCATATCTAGCAATTCTGAGGAAATAAGAGTGCATGTACTGAATGTTTTGATATAATGAGAACACATTATGGCAGGTCTCTGCTTTACAGTTAGTTTTTCTGACAGGTTTTATTCTCCGTCAGTTCTTTAGCTCTTGACACTTGCTTGGTTGTTCTGTATTATATAAGAAAATACATCAGTATCTCCTGCAGGGTTTCTCTACAACTCCAGCATCTGTTTCAGCTATTGAACTGTATTCACGTTTTGCCAACTTGATGCCTACCCAGCTGGTCTATCATTTCTCGCTTGATTACTGCCCTTAATTTCTCTGTATCAGCTTGTTTCAGATAGGGTTTTGAAAGCTGTTAATGAGAAATGACAGTAACTGCTAAATTTTTGAGAGCTGGAGTATTTTCTTATTTTTTAAAAAATCAGAGAGCATTTTCATGTGCATGTTATTAAAATCACAGTCTGTGTTCCAGTGAGTTTTTAATATAAGCACTGAATTCAGCTGTGAATACTTGAGATGAGACATCAGCATAACATGCCACTGAGTATTTTGAGAAAGTTTGAGGAAAATTTAAAGGTGATTGCTCTGGTGTTTGCATCATCTTCATACATGCTCTTTCCTCTTGTTTGCATCCCCGATCCCGCCCGCAACATATATGCACCCTATCTGTCATGGTGAGCAGTTATTAAGTGGGTGCTATACGTATTGAAATATATTTTATCACCACTAGGGTGAAACCACTAAGCAGCTCCGAACAGGTGATTTGAACAGGTTTACAACAGGTATCGGCTCTGTGAGAGTGGGTCACCCTTGTTCTGCCCAGTAAAACTGGCTTCTAAACCTAAGGCAAGACCTCTCTCCTTCCTTTTCGAAGGTTCAACAGCTGTTTAATACTGCTTGATAGCTCACAGGGTATGATTATGTGAAACTATTTGGATTAATTTGCCTTATGAAATGCTTTTTCAGTGTGAGACTTCCTTTTTTGTTAATCTCTTTTTTTCCCCCCAAGGGGATGATCAAGAAATCTCATCACCAAGGATATTCATTCTTCTGACTTCATTTTAAATTACTTTGCTGCCTGTACTCTGCATAGTCCTGTCAAAAGTGAATAAGGCTATTAAACACTAAATGTTGCTGACTAAAGCTCTAACAGTTTTAAAAAGATAGATGTTTCTAGGTAGACAGCAGTGAACCAGCCTTAGAAAGTTTGAAGGTAATGATCAGTAAAACTGATATGCTGTTGGTTATTTAAAGCATTTCTCTGCTTTGCTCACCTCTGAAAGGCATTTTAAATTATTTTCTAACTGCTGGGAGGGGATACATACTTATTAATGTAGAGGACTGCTGTGAGGTTGGTATAGACAACAATAGTTCTGTACTTGTATGATAACAAAAACCCAAAAAAGAAACACTTGTTATTCTATTTCAGAGAAGTTCCATTAAATTTAATAATAAGTTTTCTGTGTTGGCGATGACGAGACTGTAGAGAGACTAACCCGTATAAACAGCTTAAGTGCTGTTCACCTTTTCACAGCAGCAGAAAATCTGTTTTATGTTGCATGTATTATGTTTATACTCCCAAAGCTGCTGGTCACTTCTTGTCTTGGGAGCACTGGCTGGGTGTCATCATCCAGTAGTTGCTTAAAATGGTCTTTTCCTTGTGGAAACTGCATACTGCCTGTGGCCATCATCCAGCTGACAACTGATTTTAGAGTTTGCTTCTATTTTATCTATGGTATTTGGCTGTAGCTTTCTGTTTCGCTGATGAATTAAGGTGACACTAGGTGGAGCTAGCTGTTGATTACAAATAGAGCTCCAGTAATGCAGGCCTGTCTAATGAGCAAGCCCCTGAATATAATTATTATAAAAATTAACAATTTTAAAATGTTTAAGCATCGAGTTGGACCTAAGCCATTAATTTCTAGATCTGGTAGAATCAGAGGAAACTATTTCTTCATTTTCTTTTCATTACTTTACAAGCTAGTAATCTAAGATGAAAAAGAATAATAAGGAAGGCATATCTATATTCAACAAAAAGGGCTAGGAAGGAAAAAATCGGAAACAGAGGAGGCGAGAAGCAGCAGTAAGAGCCAGCAGATGTTTCCACTGTAGATACAGATATCCAATTGTGTATCTGTCTTTATCCTGATGCACATAAATTTTCTCTTGTCCTTACACAGCAATTGTATTTTCCTGAATTAATTTAGAGATGAAATCTTTCACCTTATATTTAACATGGAACTGATATTTTCAACTCTCTCCTTGGGAAGGGTGATCTAAAAGTAGTGCAAGGGCACCAGAAGTCATCATCACATGTTGGTCGGCCGTAATTAAGAAGAATGTAAAAAACTTATATATTGAACGAGGTTGAAGCTGGTTTTATGGGCTGCTTCACATAATTCTAATTATCGATCCAATCAAGGATAAGAAATCTATAGCTAATGTGACAACACAAGAAAAAACCCCAATCATTTCCACACAGATTTATAGCTATGTACCTCAGACACGGTGCAACGAAAGAAGGAAATCCGGATATATGCTGATACTTAGGTGCGTGGGGAAAAAAAGAAAAGGAAGGAAAAGAAGATGTGCGAGAGGAATACAGCGAAAAGGACAGGCAAAAACAAAGATTAAAGATACGAGCTGGAGCAGTCTGCATAGGAAGTGATAATTCCCATCAGCTGTTCAGTCAGTGTCTGCTGCTTACTGCATTGAAAGGGAATTGGAGTAGGGAGGTCCCCAAAACAATGAGGAAAACTTTCCCAGGAGAGAAATTACAGCTTCTTGATACTCTAAGAGTAATAAAGGTTAGAAGACTGGAGATTGGCCTTTGTCAACATTGTCCATAGGAATGAGAAATGTTAGTACTGAGCTAGAAATCAGGTTTACAATGGTCTTTAAAAAAAAGTGTCTTTTTTGAGCAAGAGTTCAAAGTCTGTGTATTTTGTATTTCTTCTTACTGTGTAACAGTTAAAATCGGTAACGATTTGGGGGTTTGTGTGTGATAATAAGTAATGAATCCTTAAGGAATCATTGAAGTTTGGAGAGATCTCTAAGATCATAAAGGTCAACCTTCAACACAACACCATCATGTCCACTTAACTCTGTTTTTAAGCTCCAGATCTACACGTTATTTGGACACCTCCAGGATGGTGACTTTACCACCTCCCTGGGCAGCCCATTCCAATACCTAACCACTGTCTCAGGGAAGAAAATTTTCCTAATGTTCAACCTCCTTGGAACAACTTGAGGCCATTTGCTCTTGTCCTAGTGCTAGTAACTTGGGAGAAGAGACTGTTTCCCCATCTCTCTACAACCTCCTTTCCAATAGTCGTTAAGAGCAATAAGGTCTCACCTCCACCTCCTTTTCTGCAGATTAAATAGCCCTAGTTTCCTTAGATGCTTTTCATAAGACCTGCTCTCCAGGCCCTTTGAAGTGTCATTGCTCTTCTTTGGACATGCTCTAGCACCTTGATATCCTTCTTGTATTGAGGTGCCCAAAACTGAATGGAATACATGAAGAGGCCGAGGCCTCCTGCCAGGTGGAGCCATTGCTCCTGGGTAGAGCAGGAGGACCTTGCAGCACCATTACTGTGCACCCCTCACTGCAGGCTGCTGCACTCCTGTGCTATGCTCGGAAGGTGCCTCTTGTGTGCAAACTGACTGCTTCCAGCAAAATTGCATGTAAATACCGTGCGGTCACCCCAGCAATGCTTCAAGACACTCATCTCTCAGCCTCACACACGGCTGCTCTGAGGCCTCCCATGTGCTGACAAATGCTGAAGGATATCCTTTCTTCCCCACCCCAGATACGTTTTTTGCAGAGGAATAAACCACCTCGTCTGGAGTCATGTAGTTCCAATCTACAAAGAAAATGCTGTGATTTATCAGAAGCTGTAGGTTGTTGCTAAGCACCATTCTGCACAATTCTGGAAGGAGCGAAGGGCAGAGGGAAGATTCATTTATCTGAATGGTTAGTGGGCCTTGGTCAGTAAAGATATCCAGACAAAAGTGTGAGAATGTTCTAAAAGCTTGTATTTTCTTGTGTCCTCTTCCCATTCTGGCAAAACCAGACCAAAAGATTATTTCCAATTATTTGAATGTGAAATAATAAGACACATTTCAGCTTGCAGCTCCACTAGATAGTGGGTGGTTATTGCTAGTCTCCATCTTAATCTATGACGTACGAGCGGTCTTGCATCTTCTCTACGCTTTGCCGCTTGCTCCAAGGTGTTGAAGTGATTCAGTGCAGAGCTAAACTTATGAACGTTGTTGTTGTAAAGTCCCTGCAGAAATGTCCTGGATGTGCTAGACTTAGTAATGTAGTCACGAAAGAGTGAGACCTGAAGTGGAGATGTTAAAGAAGGGAAACCATGACTCTACTAGACAGAAATGGGAGAAACATCGAGTAATAGTAGTTCTGCTCATGTATTTTTTGTTCTTTTCCCTTATGAGCTGAGTGTCTTTGCTTCAGAATAAGGATGCAAGGCGCACCTTCACAAAAATCAAGACTCTCCAACTAGAATGCTGTTCTCTTAGTTCTTGTTATCTTTAGACTAGACCTTATGTTAAAGGAAAAACTGAAGTTAAAAGTTAGAAACACTGCGCTTTTCATTAGTAACCTTGAGTCACCCAGCTCAGCATTTTACGTCACAACACTGTTCTTTACCAGGTGTTTTTCAGTCACAACTGGCAAGAATGTGGATCAGAAAAAGTTATAGCAAAACGTTAATACAAACTGAGCTACCTGAAACTTGGGTTTTCTTATTCTGCATCTAGTTTCACCTTCACCTCTTTCTGTGTCCTTCTGATGCTTAGAAATAAAGAATTTATTTGATGGGGTCAACTTCCTTTAGCATTCACTTGTGTTTGCTTATATTGATCTGTTTCCCTGAATCTTAGAGAAACACTAAATAAAACCACCACATGCTGTTTTCTTGTAGACTTTCTTTTCATGAGCAGCCTGGTTTTTTTGTACGGCCATTATGTGGTCAACATATGTTTTTGCAACAAATAACTCAAAGATATTGGAAAAGGGTTTGTTATTTTATCTTTATTTTTTGTCTTTTAAATTTTTTTCTGTTTCCCTGACAGTGTGCTTATATTTACAGCATCTTTATTTACTTTTACTGCAAAATACCATTTATAATGGGAACTCCTCTGTAATTTGATACTAATGGTCCCAAGTGGTATTTAATAAATATTCCCTGGGTACAAACATAATTCTTTTGAAGAGCGACATGAAGTATTCACCAATTTGTTTAAATCAAAGACCAGACTTTTCACTTGGCAGCCCTAGGCTGCTTTTCATTTATTACTGGTCCAGTATAAGGACTGTAAACAGTGAATAATGCAGCCTCTTGTCTTCAGTAATGGATTGTGATCGAATCAGGCGTGATAACAAGTCAGAAAATGAAAAGTAACTGCAGATACATGGGCAATGTTTATAGCTCTCTTTTTCCAAGCCATAGTGGATGGACTGTTGTAAGACGGATGCTTTGACCAAAATAGTTTTGGTGCAGTTGAAATATTCAGTGACTGAAGATTGCAGTTATTAAGAATTTTAAGATGTTTATATTTTAATGCCTGTGGTGACTCTCAGAATAATTGTTGCATTAATTCTCATTTCTTAGTGGCTTTGTTGTAGACTACTAAAAAAGTATAATAGATTTTTGTCATATGAATGAATTTGATACTTAGCAAGGCCAATAGCATCCTGGGGTGGATCAGAAGGGGTTGGTTAGCAGATCGAGAGAGATTTTCCTTTCCTTCTACCCTGCCCTGGGGAGACTGCATCTGGAATACCGTGTCCAGTTCTGGGCCCCTCAGCTCAAGAAGAACACAGAGCTGCTTGAGAGAGTTCAGTGCAGAGCCACAAAGATGGTGAAAGGAGTGGAGCATCTCCCTGATGAGGAAAAGGCTGAGGGAGCTGGGTCTCTTGAGCTTGGCGAAAAGGAGACTGAGGGGTGACTTGATTTATGTTTACAAATGTGTGAAGGGTAGGTGTCAAGAGGATGGAACTAGGCTTTTCTCAATGTCATCTAATGACAGGACAAGGGGAAACGGATGTAAGCTGGAACATAGGAGGTTCCACATCAATATATGGTGAGGGCAACAGAGTACTAGAAGGAGCTGCGCAGGGAGGTTTTGCAGTCTCTTTCTCTGGAGACGTGTGCAACCTGTCTGGACATGTTCCTGTGAGACTTGGTCTAGGTGATCCTGCTGTGGCAGGGAGATTGGACTAGATGATCTTTTGAGGTCCCTTCTAGTCTTTAATGATTCTATGATTCTTTTTGGCAATTTTCTGTATTTTAAAAAGTATATTGAAAAATTGAAGAAAGGACACAGAAATCTCAGTTATATGTAAGAGGCTAGGAAAAATGCTGAAGGCATTTCAGTATCTTAATCTCTTTAAAACAAAACCTGAACTATATTCTTTACAGTGTTTCAAGGACTTTTAAGAAGATGAAATGCCAGAACAGAAAAGGAAAATAAGGGTAGACACTGAAACTAAACGGACTTTTCAAATTAGGGACCCATTTCTAAATAGGTAATAAACCATTGTAGTAAGTGACATAAGGGATCAGGTTTTTTATCCTCTTTGTACCAGAACAGAATACCTTTGTGAAAAATGCTGTAGTTAGCTACTGACATGAGTCTATGTAGTGCAAGGATAATGTTGAAGAATGCAATAGGTGGTGATACATAGAAGTTCAGATTAATCCAATCTACTGACTTGTAGTGTCATGAATTTATTAAAGACTGGGTAAAAGAACTAACTTTCCATTTAAAACATTAAAAATTATCTCTTCCTGTTGTTTGGGTTTGTGTTCCTGCACTGAGAGAATTCTGTGCATCGGCCTTAGACTTACTGAAATGTATCCATGCTGCAATTAAACAGAAGGACTGTTGTGAGATTTATTTTGAGAAGCTGTTGCTCTTAGGACCGTGGGACAGATGTGGCATGCAAGATGATGTCAGTGGGCTGCAAGCTTTTAATTTTCTGCAGTTTGCAGTCACCATAAAGGTTGTGCTGGGAGTATGGGCCAGCATGGAGGAGTTGTGCTGCAAGGAAATGTCCAGAAATCCCATACTAGCTTAACTTCCTGGTAAAATTACCACATGTGGAATTTATATTGTCAGCCATATATGTTTCAGTTTTTGTATGAAAACAGGGATTTTTGACAATTGTGTTTCAGAGTGGCAAGAGTTTTATACTAAGTTGTAATAGCAAAAGAAAGCTAGAATGTTTTTGAGACTCCAGATAATTTTTTTAAAAGTCTCTTTCTTACTGAAGAAAGTAAGTTTTTACTAAATGATTTTTGCCCAGCCTTTCATGTTTAGTCATACAATTAATGGACAGGAGCAGTAAATCATGCTGGGACTTGTCCTCAAACCCAGAACAAGATGGAAGGTGCTGTTTGTTTCAGCAAAGTGTCTCCTTTTTTTTTTTTAAAGTGCATATGCATAAAGTGTTATTGTGGTATTGGTGTTCTTACATGCTGTGTTCTTGAGGATGTTTGTCCTTAGGTTAGGCTATCAAGACACTCTTTGACTTAAGAGGTCCTGCTTACCAGCTTCGAGTTTTGCAGCCCAGCAACCGGTTCCTCAGAGGCATCTATCTCCAATATGTGCAGGCCCTCTGAAATTTGAACATGACTGGCACTTCCTATTGCAGTTCTTTATGTGTAAAGGTAGGGCAGGAACTGAATCTTAACTATGTCCACCATCAGGAGAAAGTAAACTGTGCCAGGCTGTGTCCCAGCTGAGTGGGCTGTGGTGAATCCTAACTCCTACTAGAGCTGGAAGAGAATGTGACCTGTAGCAGCTGTCTGACTGCAGTTTCACTGAAATGGCTAAAACCACTTGAAAGTGCTGGTGTGATTGATGATATGTTAAAAACCATTCAAGGGAACAGGAAAACCAGTCAGTACTTGATGTGGCTCAATTACTGGGTCATGAAGAGCTGGTCTGAAATAGAATCTAAAAAAACTCAGTACAGCCTGATTTGGAGCTTTCATTAGCTGCCCCAACATATAAATGCAGAGAATCTGTTTGGGCTAGAGATGGTTTTTGCTCTTTTCATGCAGCCTCTTAATTCTGCCTGTTTAGAATAAAGTCAAAGGCATTTGGGGGCATAAGTCATTAAAGTTTGTTATCAGTTAGGTTTGTCATTGCTATTCAGGAATTCAAGTGCTCTGTTTTACTCCTTCTCTCTGGTGCCACTTGTGTTGAGGCCTGAGGTTCTTTTATTCTCTGCTGGCTCTCCCTGTTCATCATTGTGCAGAATGAAGCCTTAGAAGTTGGTTTTTCAGGCTTTCTGAAAACTATGGAAAGTAACAGTCAACAGAATTATACTGGATCCCATTAAAGCAGAATCATAGACTCATTTAGGTTAGAAAAGACCTTTAAGATCAAGTCCAACCGTTAACTTAACACTTCTAGGTCACCTCTAAACCATGTCCCTCACCACCACATCTACACAATGTACTGGGCAATGAAAAGATGTGCCAGCTTAGGTTAATATGCCCCAAATTCTGCTGACAGCACCTCTGGCCTCCTTCGAGGGACCTATGGCCACATTTACCTTAGCGTGACTTTTTGTACAGAGCAGTTGTACATCTCCTCTGAATGCAGAGATGCAGCATCTGATGACTTAGAGGTCTGTAGATCTTGACCTGAGCTTCCTGCTCTGTGGCAAGAGGACCACTGCTAGAAAGGCGAGGTGAACCTTTAGTCCTGAGCATCTATCTTGTGGGTCTATGACGTGTATGCATCCACTGTGCAATGAAGTACTCTGTGCTGGAGTTGGGGAGGCGTTATTTTAGAGGTAGCTTGGAAAGAACTTGGATGTTACCAAGTTGGCTGTTTCCAGTGGAAGGCTGAAATCACAGTGCTTTTCAATATTTTCCAGTTCTTGATTTGAAATATCCTTAACACAGTTTTTCTGGGGTCACAGAATCATAGAACATTAGGGATTGGAAGGGACTGGACGATCTTTCAGGTCCCTTCCAATCCCTGGTGATTCTATGATTCTATGACTTTGAAAGATCATCTAGTCCAATCTCTCTGCCATGGCTAGATCATCTAGACCAAGTTGTACAGGAACATATTCAGGTGGGTTTTAAACGTCTCCAGAGAAGGAGATTGCACAGCCCCCCTGGGTAGCCCATTCCAGTGCTTTGTCACTGTAAACATGAACAAGTTCCTTCTGATATTTATATGGGACCTGCTATGTTCCAGCTTACACCCATTGCCCCTTGTCCTATCACTAGAAGACAAGATGAGAAGAGCCTGGCTCCATCCTCCTGACACCCACTCTTCACATGTTTATAAACATTAATTAGATCACTTTCCAATCTCAAGAGACCCAGCTCCCTCGGCATTTCCTCATAAGGGAGGTGTTCCACTCCCTTCATCATCTTTGTGGCTGTGCACTGAACTCTGTCCAGCAGTTCTGTGTCCTTGAACTGAGGGGCCCAGAACTGGTCAGATGCTTTCAATGTGAAACTTTGGAGTTTTTCTCCCCAATTTTGTGTTTCTAAGTTGAAATGAAGCTTTTGATCAATTTCTGGACAAATATGAAATTTTATTGTGAGAGGTTAAATATCATGCAGCTTTATTTGGAATTTGAAACAAAGACTAAATTTGAGATCCATTATAGGAAAGGGATCTACAACTTGGTTTTAATCTTTATTGCCTTGTTTACTGCAGGTTTGGCCTTTAGATAGCATTCAGATATTGGGTTGCTTTTTATTTTTTTGCTTTTTGTGTTGGGTGGTGTTTTTTGTTTATTTTTGTTGTGGGTTTTTTCCCCAGAAAAAGATCTATGCTGTTTTTTCTTTTTCATGTAGTAAGCACTCTGCCCAGCTTTGGTGCTCTCAAACTGATAAAAGCGTCATTGCTCATTAGCATGAGATGCCACAGCCCACATCACTTGTTGTGTTGCTCAGCTGAACACATGTTGACTGTTAGAGCAACAATTAATCTCTTTGATATCAGATGGGTTCTGTAATCACCTGAGCTGTTATTTAAAACAATGCTCAAAGTTCTCTAATGGCTTGCATATTTTAATGTGCAGCAGAGAAGGAAATTTTGCTGTGGGAGCTAGCAGCACTGAAGAGCTGGTGGCAAAGAATGTTTTTTATATGTAGTCAGGAAAGTGATGACTGAAGCAAATGCAGTGTAGGCAAAGGAAAGCAGGGTTTGGTAGGTGAATAGTAAGCAGCCTTACTGCTTTATGTTGCACTAACAGGGTTTTTTTTTTTTTGCTAAAGTGTGAGGATTTTTGGAGTGAGATTTTTTTTTTTACAGCATTTTCCCTGGCAATAACTGCTGTTTCATTTAGGCTAGAGCAGTGTTTGATCAGAGTTAAGTTGTCAGAAATTTCTGAGAGTGTGCCTGTCAACAGTAAGTAATTATGCATATGCTAGAAGGAATACCAGCCGTGCTAGAAGCCTTGAAAATTTTTTCCTTTTTAAATATGTGGGAATCAGCAGCATCACGCACAAAAACATGCAGTAATTACTGACAGCTTAAAAACTTTGTAATAGTGACCTGTAGATGTGCTGAGCGCCTTTTTTTGTAAGATATGCCTGTTCCTCCATATGTCTCAAAAAGCTTCAGCTGAGCAGTTTTCCCCTTGTAGCATCAAGCAGCACCATTGTCTCAAACATTTCTAGTGCTGAGATGGTAGTGCTAATGCTGGGTCAAAGGCAACACCAGGAAAAAGACCGTGGATCCTTGGGTGCAGACAGAAGAGTGCAGAGGTGGAGCAGGGATAGGAGTCAACCTGCTGCAGCAGGTGGACCAAGAAAGGAGTGTTGCATTCAGTGTTTGAGTGGAATAACTAACAGGAACTGAGGACAAATCAAATCTCTTAATGCAAATAGTCAGCACTGCATTTTTGCCAATGCAACTGTCATAGTAAGATGACAATTCAAAATTTCAGTAGCCTTTTAAATCTTAGATGGTTCCGGTGTTTGCTAGAGCAATTCTGAATCAAATGGAGCTTACAGAAATTAGTGCAATCGAGTGTGGTGAATTCCTTTATTTTATTAATTATTTTGAAAAGATCAAGCAACACATTTGGCTCTTTACATCAGGTTTGCTAGGGTTTTCCCTGCATTTTCATTTGATGATGGATAACATTTTTTTAATGTGACCCCAGTTGTGGTTGCTGAACATGAGAAGTTATGTTGTCTTTCCTGTCTGTTGAGTGCCTACATACCTTCTCATTGACAACTGAGTGCCTGGATGCTTTGTGTTTGTGTTGGGTTAATGCTTTAAGGACCCAGGAACTGATGTATTTCCCATACATAAAAAAGAAAAGGTAGAGAAGTGATAAAACACAGTTTGGGGTGCACACCTCAGAGGTTGGCCCAGCGTCTGCAAGGTTTAATTGGAGATGGTAGTTTAAGAATTGTGTAGCTTCAGCTTTACAAAGAAACTGGATTGAACTCTCTAAAGGTACTGCCGTGTTAGGATCAATTGATTAGTTGAGTATTGGCTACTATAAGGAAAAAACAGAGGCAAAACTTTAGCTCCCTTTTGAAAAAGGAGAGTCTAGGCTTCCTTACTACTTGCACATCCTCTGCTGCCTCTTTTACATCATATGTAACTGATTAAAAAAAGGTGACTTTTTCTTTTTTGCATGATGTTTTTTTAGAGCCTTGAAAAACACCTTAAAACTTCTTAAAGCATAAAAGACATATCAGTAACAGAAAACTGTAGGAGTTGGACTTTTTCATTGACTTGATAGGAAAGCATCAGCAACTTTGAAATGTTTGGTGCTCCACTGTTTCATAGATTGGAGAAGCATACTTCACTTTTGAAATAGAAAATGCACTTCACTGGCCTTGCTTTCAGTAACACCTGAACAAAGAACAGAGCAGGAAAAAAATAAATGTAAGTATAAATTACAAAACCAAAGTTTTGAGGGAGAGTTGAGCACAGGAATATATGTCAGGAATAAGGGTAAGTCAGAAGAGAGTACTGGTGTTTGAGAAGAAAATAATTGTCTCCTAATCTGTGTGACACGGGAAAGTTTGTTCTCAAAGATTTGTCCTTCAACAGCCAATTCAGCAAAATGGCTTTTGTCAAAATCTGTCTGAAATTTGATGTAGAATAAGGATGTGCAAAACAAAACTAAAAAAACTCCCAAAACCCAACCACAGAAGCCCTTGGTGTAGGCAGTTGATTAAAATACATCAGCTGGGCTATGATGAGTTGACCCCCAGTTATTCTTTTGCCCCGCTGTTGTTCGATGAATTATGAGTGTTTGCACACAGGGCAGCTTCAAGTATGGCATTCTGCTCTGCAGTCATGGTGGATTTAATACCCACCTTCTGTCAGTAATGTGGTTGATAACTCAGCTAATAAATCACTTGATTCTGATAATCAACCTTAGATACTGAGACTAGACATCTCACTAGGGAGTGGATACGTGTGAGATCTGCAGATACTAGGATGGAGAGAGCTTGGCTTTCAGGGCAGCAGGTCTGGTTATGGGAGATAAATAGGTAAGAAGATAGGTAGACATTAAATACTTCCAGTAAAGGAGTCAGTTATCTATGATTATATGAATCTCTCCACTGGTACATAAACCAGGCAGCCCGTCTCAGGAAAACAGGGTCTTAATCAACTACAGATACTCCAGTCTTTCAGGTACAAAATAAGTATCATGAGTGACACTCATTCAGCTCTCATGCTGTTTGGCTCTACCACTTTTCTTGGCATTGAAAAACAATTTCACTTTGTCCCAACTGATGATTAATGACACCTTTAGGTGTCATGGTAACATGGCATACACTTGGGGTGTGTGGGGGTGTTATCGGAGTCCATGCTTTAGAATTGGTCTTGGATTTGGAAGGCAAGGCATTGCTTTGCTTCTGTCAGACATTTCTCAACAAACATTATTCTTGTTTGCATCTGTCTGCTCAGAAAGTATTTTGAAATTTGCAGCATCTTGTATTTCCAGACTATGTACAACGCTTTTCAGTTAGCATGGTAGTATCTAAAAGGTTAAGATTGGGAACCCTTTCAGATTTCTATGGCTGTGCAGGTACAACTGTAGCTGACCTTGGTATAATTAAGTTAATTAAATACTGTAGTAGGACTCAACTTCATTTCCTTTAAGCAGGTTTGGCTGTAGCTGATTCTTGCTTATTCTTCCTTCCCCTGTCTCTTAGTGTCATTTCATATTCAGCTTTGTCAAGACTAAACTTTATTGTTGTAACCCTTTATTCACTCAGTCCAGATAAATGTGGATGCTTCAGTGCTGGCCTTTCCCTGTGGAACATTGTCACAGATTTTAACATGAGTTGGTAGACTTGTGTGACCTAAAGAGAAAGGTCTCTGTCTTGCTGCCATGGTGCAGAGAGGTTGTTCAGGGCCTCATGTAGTAAGAGCAGGTTCGTATCTCCCAAATTCAGAGAATGAGTCATTTCTGCACACTCTAGATAGTACAGGGTTGATGGCAAGTGTTGACTAAGTTAATTAGACTAATAGCCATACTCATTGCTTATTTGATTTTTTTTTTTTCTCCTTGCTTAGTTTTTTTCCTGTCCTCAGATTAGCTGTTTCTTTGTACCTTGTTGTTTTTGGAGACCAGGGTGCTTTGTACATGAGGGAGTTAAAAGTAATTGTAGCTGAAGGGATGGATGTATTTGCTGTTGAGACAGTGCTTTATGACACATTTCATGGCTCCTGAACACCTGGCTACTAGAGTGATCATGCTGTTGCATCAAAGGGTGCTTGTTTAGCACATCTGAAGAACTTTGGACCAATGAATATACATGAAATAAGATGACTGGGGAACATATACTGCAGAAAAGGTTATTTAAAGTCTGAAAAAGATACTTTTCTATTAACATTGCTTCTAAGGATGTGTGTAGATATTGAGGCAGGACCGTGGCCTTAAGGCAGTGGGTACCTTACAAAAGTGTATGTTAAAGAAGCTTCTAAGGAGGACTTCTTGTTTTATGAGTGGATTAAATTTCAAAATAGATTACACAACTGTGGAGGCATAGACATTGTGCCTAAAATCCCATATGCGAGTGTATCATGGTCAGCTTTTAACATCTTGAAAATGCTAGACTGATTGGCCCAACAGCCAAAGCCCAGAGGGCAAACAGAATCACAGAATCATCATGGCTGGAAAGGACCTCCAGGGTCATAGAGCCCAACCTTTGTCCTAGTATCTAACTGCTAGACCATATCCCTAAGCGTCGAGTCCACTTGTTCCTTAAACACATCCAGGGACGGTGACATCACCACCTCCCTGGGCAATCCATTCCAGTACCTAACCAC
>JAOXOE010000001.1:74732049-74763157 GCA_028565055.1 Phoeniculus purpureus
GATACCTCATTGTCTGTCATAATACTCAATCACACACTTTTTTACAGGCATTAAATGACTAAATAGACCTAAATGTGACTAAATCATTAGCATTAGCCAAAGTGCTAGTACATACAATTAACTATAGAAAAATGGTATCTGGCTAAAAAGTACTGATGGAGGTTATTCTGCTGTCAACAAACATACGCGTTTTGCAGGAGTCCTCAGTGAAACTGGTATTTAGCGTAGGATTGTGGTCGTAAGTGACCTGGGTAGCCCGATGAGTAAGCAGCAGCCCAAGCAGCACTGTCAGGGTACATGTATCACACAGTTTTTTAAATCTGTCTAAGCACAGGGAACAGAACACTTACAAATTTATTATTATTTAATGTGAATATTTTATTATTTATCGTGTGACAAAAATGTATGTGACACTTGACAAATCCCTGAGAGAAGTGAGTTCTAGGGAAAGATACATAATTAATGTGAGGAGTCTGCTTTCCATCCTCAGAACAAGACAGAGCAACGGCTGCAAACTCTGGACAGCCGTGAAGCTGTAACATACCCTAAGCAGGAGTGGGGTTGCGTTTTGTGTCCTCTGTGCTGACACACAACTTGAGGATTTGCCACTGGATGATAACTGTATCACTCAAAGACAGACACGCCACCCATTGATGATTATGTGATACCATGGAAACACAGAGGTACCCATATTAGTTGTTGCAGTTTCTTCCTGTGCGAGCCAGAGATAGGTATGTCACTGGAAATCCTTCACAGACTGTACTTCTTCAGTTTCAGAGTTTCTATTGAAGAGGGAGAGAAAACATGAAAGAGAAAAGGAAAACGAATCTGTTAGAAAGGCAGAAGTGCCGGTTTAGAGGACCAGCTTACTCTGCTGTTGCGTCATGCAACATGTTGGCATCTGCTGGGCCAGGACTTAATTTTTTTTCCTGAGTGAAAGAACATTTCAGAACAGTTGTGTAAATTGTTAGAGTTCAGGAGGCAAAGACCCAGGCACTTGGTTTGTGTTGCAGTGTAGTTTTCTGACTGAATGCTCGGCCCCAGGAATTGCAGACACTCAGAAACCACAGCAATACTGTTGAAGAGAGGTCTATCCATGATGAAGTTGTCAGTTTTATTTTGCTCCCTGGTGGTGTATCTGGTTCAGGCTTTCTCAAGTGAGTTTAAAGGAAAAAGAAACTAACATTCGTACTGCTGGATAAATCCACCTTGAGAAGACTGACAAGCAATAGCCCACCCGTGTCAGTGCTCACCAGGAATATGTAGAGTAAAAACAAGAGAGTTTTGGGGATGCTGCTGTCTCCTTCCCCAAGTACCTGTTCTGTTATCAGTCAAGGTGGCAAGTTCTGGGGTAGAGGTAGGTGGAAAGAGGTGCAGGGGTGGTTCCCATGAGAAGAGGTCAGGGGGTGTCCTGTGGCAGACAGCTAGGTTCAGCTGGCTCTAATGAACTCGCTGCAGGGCACAGCTGAGCCCATCAGCTAGGAGAGCCTAGTCAGCTAGTTCCTCTTAAAAAGGGCTTAAAGCACAGCCTTACATTGGGTAAAGGGGAAAAATGCAAATCAGCAGGGAGGAGATGGAGGTTGGAGGAGATCCTGAAGAAGACTATTCTGGCACAGATACTCATATTGCAGCCCATGGAGGATGCTATGCCAGAGCAGGTGGATACTACTTAAAGGAGCAGTGGCCTGGGAAAGCCAACACAGGAGCAGGCATTTTCTGAAGGGTCATGGAAGTATCTGTGCTACTGATGATCTGACAGTGCATTAGAGCAGAGCTGTTAACGGAACTGCAGGTCTATTCCACATGCACCTGAGCTACTCAAGGTTGGGGCGATGCAAGCAGCATTCTCCTGGAGAAACTGGGTGCTCATGGCCTAAGATTGAGCAAGTGCTTTGCTAGCCATCCAGTCACAAGTGGTGTTTGCAGGGCCCAGCAGTGGTGCCTGTTCTCTTTAACATCTTTATCAGTAATCTGCAGAAGGGGATCATGTGCACCCACAGTGAGTTTACAGAAGACACCAAGCTGGATGGGTATGTCCATCTGCTGGAGGGTAGGGAGGCTCTATGGAGGGATCAAGACAAGCTGGATAAATGGACCAAGGTTAACTGTATGAGGTTCAACAAGGCTGAGTGCTGGGTCCTGCACTTGGATCATAGCAACCCCATGGTAGGCTACAGACTTGAGGATATGTGGTTGGAAACCTGCATGTCAGGGTAGGGTCTGGGAATATTGATTGACAGCCAGCTGAATATGAGTTAGTAGTGTGGCCAAGAAGGCTAAAGAGAATCTTGACTTTTATGGGTAGTCAGCAGGAGCAGTCATCCCTCTTTATTCAGCCATGGCGAGGCCACACCTTGAATGTTATGTTTGTTTCTGGACCCCTCATTACAAGAAGGACATTGAGGTGCAGGATCATGTCCAAAGAAGGACAACAAGGTTGATGAAGGATCTAGAGTACAAGTCCTATGAGGAGTGGCTGAGGTTACTTGGTTTCTTTGACCTATTAATAAAGGAGACTAGTTATCACTCTTTACAACTGCCTGAAAGGATGTTGTACTGACATGAAGGAGGAAATGTCATGAAGTTGTGCCATGGGAGATTTAGGTTGGATATAAGAAAAAATTTCTTCACCAAAAGCGTTGTCAAGCATTGCATCAGATTGCCTGAGGAGGTAGTAGAATCACCATCCCTGGAAGTGTTTTAAAAATTTGCAGTTGTGGTGCTGGGGGCATCATTTAGTGGTGACCTGGCAGTGCTGAGTCAGTGGTTGAACTTGACCTTAAAGTTCTCTTCAAACCAAAAACGAGAGAAAGAGTGAGAGGTGCTGGAATGGGTCAAACCACAACAGTTACGTTAGACAGTTTTGCCAAGTCAGCTTTCCAAACTATCAGGAGATAATGGCTCAAGCTTCATCATTTTTAGAGATGACCAGTATTAGAATCTATGGGTGTGGACTATGGCTGATACTTGGTGAAAAATAAAGGCTGTAAAATGACACGTCTCTCTGTTTGAGGCACTGAGTCACCCCAGAGGTACTTATCCTGAACTTTCCCTAAAAAGACAGATGAAAATACATCATTACTAGTTTAAAGTAATAGTAGTGATATGCGCCGTTAGAGGAGCACGAGGAATTATATTTGAGTAGCGTGAAGAGCATCTTCACTTTGCTTAGATTTTTGTGTGCCAGAGATACATGCATTAAGGAGATTTTTTTTTCATTGTCTGTACTCATAGGTCTGAAACATTAGTACTAACCAGTTCCAAGAGTCTCTTTTTGCTTTTAACTACTTAAAAGTGCAGGAGCTATGACAGGCTGTTCAATCAAAAGGGTGAAGAGAGGAAAAACATTAATGGAAAGATATGCCATAAAGATAACAACAGAAAATATAGTTTCTTTCTTTAACAACAACAATAAAAATGCAAAACACTGTTCAACTGGGTGTTTGGGGTGGCACGGTCCAAGATTAAAAGAATCCATTTATTCCATCGAAGTATTCTTGTTGAAGGAAGCCTGTAACCGCAAAGAGGGAATGAAGGTGTAATGTGGTCTGTTCTAAGACTTGTTGTGTTTGGGAGCCACACTGCAGCACCTAACTTTGTGTGCATCTGGAACCTTGTGTGAATGACATCTCAAGACAAACTTGTTTAAGTTAAAAAAAAATAAAGAAACATTTATTTGACGAGATAAGCTAAAGGTCAGCAGAGACTATGTAGAGTAAGTGTTACCACAGGACCATTTTATCTTATTTATTACTGATGTGATGTTTGGACTGATCTTCTGAGGTCCCTTTCAATTGCTAATGTTCTGTGATTCTGTGATTGTATGATCTTAAAGGTCTCTTCCACCCAAACTGATTCTCCCTTCATTGAAATGGAGCTGGGGAGGAGTCAGCAATCTGGTTAAAGGGTATCAAGTTCATGTATTCATGTTACTGCTGGAGGCCAAAAATAAAGAGTATTTCTGGAAGTCTGGCAGTACTTTCTCTTCTTGTAACCAAATAAATTAAATTACCCCACCTCATTACTGGAATAAAATGTTAATCTTTGCTGCAGATGTATTTTTGGATAAGATGGGTGGTGTTTCTTTGTACACTCTAGCATGATGCTTACCACCTGTAAATCATTTGTCTTGCTGATTATGCCTGTAAACAGACTGGAATAGTCCAATTCCTTGTAGTAAGTAATGAGCTCCATTGCTCAAGAGCAGAAGAGATATGCAGTAAGTTATTACAGATCTTGAAAATCTAGTAAGGGAAAGCTCATCTGTACATGAAACAGGATTCATTTCATTAATGACATTCTTCAGTTAGCATAGTTGCCCAAATTCTGGCTTTTGGGAAAAAAACACTGAGAGGATTTTTTTTAAATATTATATTGCTTACAATACAGAATGTTTCAAGAGTAGAGTAGGGCTTTCAGTACTTTCAGTACCTTCTTAAGTTAGAAGATCCAAAGGTGTAAGGGATTCCTTTTCCAGGCAGAATTAAGGGATGGTGTAATACAGACCAAAAATTAAATTGGTTTTGTTTATTTTTATTGGCATTGCTTGAAGAAAGTTGAGTCCCTTAGGAGTACAGAGGGAGATGAAGGTTCGATTTGGAAAAGTTACTTGGGTCTAAAGAACACATCAAAGGGGTCCTTTTTTGTGTTTCTTTAGAAAAAGCTGATCTCTGTGCATTTCCAGTGATTCTCAGCATGGTGCTCTCGTGGTACATGCATTCAGCTCAGAGCAAAGAAATGAAGTTTCAAACCCTCAAAGACTTGCTCCCTCATAAGCCTATTTACAGCCATTTAAGATCAAGTTTGAAGTTTAATATTAAATTATGTTAACCCTAGAAAGTAGACAGCATGAGGATGGCAGAGGTTTTTGCCCTCAGGAGAGTAGATAGGAAGAGAGAGAGAAACTTGTAATAAAATAATTAAGATAATTATTTGCTTCCTTTTTACCTACACGGTATTTTAGTCTGTGTTTGTGGATACTGAGCACATGTCCTGCAGCAGAAGAGTTTTCAGAATTCAGGGTTTATACGGTTGGAAAACACTGCAGTGTTACATTTGAGGATGTGAACTGAGGAAAATTATTGATAGGAAGCCGTTCCTGGAAACCATTCCTGGACAGGTTGATGCTGTGCCGCGCTGAAAAACATTCAGATGGTTGCTGGAAATGTTACAGGTAGCAGCTATCTGAAGCAGCCTTGTATCTCACGTTTAGCGGCTGAATGTCACAAGTGAAGTGTATTTTTTTGTTCTTCTAGTTCATATTGTATTCTTTTTACTTCTTATTTTTAAACATTTTCTATAGCTTCCTTGCACTCCTTTTGTATTTGTTTTTTGTGCTGTATCTTACGGCTCGTGTAGGTAATATTCCAGGTCAGAGGTGCCAATATTTAAAACTTCTCCAGAGACGCAGAAGAGAGTGTCTGGCTGTCGAGGTTCTCAGGTAAAAGCTGAAGTGACACGCCTGTTTCATGCATCACATCAATTTAGTTTGCATGCCATGTCCTCCTGCCTGAAGTAGTGCAAGATTAGACTCAAGCCATGAAAAACAAGAAGACAGGACAGATATGCTTTCTGCCTCTTTGAACTGTGTTTATCACATTGACTCTTCTGTCAGATATGCTTAAACTGAGAAATAACCAGTAGACGTGAACTGTACTCACACGGGTCTTTGTTGCCTCCCAGCCACACTCAATAGTTGTGGTAGTATTTGACCAGCCTCTACAGCCTTTCTGTTCTGTTATGGTAACATAATTGTTGAAAATGAGTTGTAATGAATATCTTGGAGTTTTTTATTAGATTTGTATCTTTTGTATTACATGCTGAACCACCTTCCCCTCATCATCATCCCTCACTGCAATTGCTGACATCCTGGCTGCAATTACCTCTGTGGGAGGACTCTCTTGAGGAAAGGCAGCTCTACCTGAACCATATTATTTGGTCTTTCAGTGATTTGTACCTTCTTTTTGATCCTTCACGGGTCGTCTCACATATAGATAGTAGATGTTTGATTATGCACGTCCGAGTTGTAAAGAGAAGTTTTTAAAAAGAGTAAGAAGATTTCTTTGGATTTAGATTCCCTAGGAATCTCCTTGTAGGAGCATAGATTTACAGCCTCCAATTTTTCCTTCTCACTGTCTGATGGAGTCCTAGAAAGCTTGTCTAAAGTTGTTAGAAGAGTTGAAATGTCTTTTTTTAATACGGAAACTTGTGAAATTTAGGGAAACTGAGGAAGCACTGATATAATCAAACTTATGCATGTGCTCATGTATTCCCTCTTCTAATGAGACAGTTGTGTTTTACGTGACACTAGATTCTCATATCTGAAGGACTCCAAGTGGTTTTCAGCCATAGGTGAATTTTGACTGCAACAGTACACGGATGGGTAGGCACATTACTATCACTGTTCCATAAATGGGAATAACACTGGGATGTTTAGTGAACCAGTGATTGTAGAAGAAATCCATCTCAGTTAGAGGAACAGGATTCCTCTGATCTTTGTTATCTTTTTGGTTCTCTCTAGGATATTGCGCTGAGAGGGAGAGGAATAAGATTTGGAAGCTACTAATTTTGTGACTACTTCATATGCCTTTGCTGACCCGGTGTATGCAAACTTGATAGAGCCTTAGTGAGTTTTTCAACATTCCCCCTGTGTTTGGCTTTCATTAACTTTTCAAACGTAGCTTTTTGCTAAGTTTAGATGAGGACTGTGTTCTTCACTTTCATTCTTCTG
Organism: Phoeniculus purpureus; assembly: GCA_028565055.1. Classification (NCBI taxonomy): domain Eukaryota; kingdom Metazoa; phylum Chordata; class Aves; order Bucerotiformes; family Phoeniculidae; genus Phoeniculus; species Phoeniculus purpureus. The sequence goes on from JAOXOE010000001.1 coordinate 74,738,780, forward strand.
AAGGGATGGAGTGGGAGTTGCCCTGTTCCTGTAAGCTAAAACCAGTCAAGATCTATGGGGTTTTTTAAGTCTGGTTTTTTTAACTCGAACTTTTGCGTTCCCTTAACTAAAACATGTGCGTAACCCCCTAAAAAGCCCCTGTGGTTACAACCTTTTGTTAGAGCTCTTTGTTATACTCTGGCTTCTCACAAGGAGCAATCCAAGATTTTAATCTTGTTTGGCCTTTTGATGAGCTCACAGAAGTCCCTTCTTCCTTTCCTGTTTATTGTCTCTGTCCCTTTCATAGCAATTCAGGGAGGAAAAGTCAGAGATTTTTTTGGCATCCCAAGAAGATAATTCCTGGTTCGAGTACTTCTGAGCCTAAGGATTTTCATGATTGTTATCACTGAAAGCAGAGATGTTGTTTGTCTTCTACTCGAAGCAGTAGGAGAGCAAATGTTAGTAGGAATGGTGCTTATGATCTGCAGCAGAAACAGCAATGCCTCTACCAGGAAAGATCCCTGGCTCACTATGTTTTCAACTGCTTTAGAGCACAACTACAGTGTGCAGTGAAGAGAGCCATGCCAGTTCCAAACAAGCTCAATCTGGAGCTAGAAACAGTTTAGCTGTGTTTCATAGGTGATGGTGAAGTTTCCAGGCTTGCAGTCTCCTGAAATATGCTGCATCTAATGCACTTGTGAATGGTGAAAGGAAATGAAAGGAAAACATCTCAAGACAGCATTGTGAAAAATTCATCAAAACATGCATACGGGCACACGTTTGCTTGTATGCACACACACACACATTCACACTTGGACAGATACTGGCAATAAGCTGTGTACACTCTGTGTACATCTCCTGCTTGAAACACTTTACATGTCGTGATCTTGTGTGATTTTAAATTAATCTGAGGATAAGAAATTAACTGGAAATCTATCATCACAGATCTAGTAATAAATACAGTCCTCAATGCAAATACTACTTTATTTTTGTTGTTGCCTTTAAGTTCTGTGTCTCTACACGCTGGCAGCATTTATGAATCCAGGAACAGAACTGACTGTGTTTGTGGCAGCCACGATAATTATGGAACACAAGATTAACCTAGCCAGGAAAGATAAATATCTTGGTGTTTGCTGCAGTGAAAAACTGTCTTTGGAATGCAGCCTGACAGAGTGGCAGATTAAATTTGATTTTTCTAGCTATACATAGCTCACAACAGGCCACTGCAATATTTTTTTTCAGTCTAAATGTCCCAAGAAACTCGTGTTGTTCTTTGTAGCATGGATAGTTATTCTTCTGTAATATTTTACGGAAAAAGTCTAGAGCTTTAGTGGTGAAAGCAGATAAAAATCTAAAAGATGCCAAAACCTGGAGATTGGCTTGAACTTTCAAATGTGATTTCTGCTGTGATTGTATATTAGACCTTTGTCAAGGGCTGCGTGGCCCAGGTCAGTCTGTCAGCACAACCGAGTTTCACTGGTAGTGTATAACACACCATGTTAGTAAAAACCAAAATTCTTCTGGGGGTTAAGGTAATGTTTGACTCAGTTGTGATTGACTGCCATAAAACTAGACTATATATGTGCATAATGTTTATCATTTGTGAAGAAAAATGCTGTTGTCTTTTCCCTGAATTGTGGAGGCAAGAATGATGATGCGATGGCGGAGAAGTCAGAACAGTTGCAAAATTGCTGATGCAGTTCTCTGTGTCACTGAAGTGCTGTTGACAAGATACCTGCTCCCCGATAGTTAGCAGTGATGTCATCTAGACATGGAAAGAAGTTTCACTGTGGTGTTTGTTGCTTTTCTCAACTAAATAGAAAGCCTGCAAGGAGTTAACCTTTAATTTCCATGATTGAATCTTTGCCTCGAGTATTTAGCATCTGGTCAGTAGCATTTGCAGAAAGTCTCTGGTGCTGAATTTGTGGTCTGTGATGGACTCTCTTTTCCTTTCGAGTTCAGAGGTGTGCAGATCTGCAGTAGGGGAGGACTCACTCATAGCAACACTGTTTTCCTGAGCTCTGTCAGCATCTTTCTGTCTGAGTCAGTGTTTAAGACCAGAGACTGTTCAGTCTGACCTCCCGTATACAGCAGACATTCATGTTTCACACAGGTTCTCTTTTGTTGATCCCAGTAACTTGTGTAGGGCTAAAGAGTAGCTCTTGGAAAGACGTTCTAGAAGACAACAGCAAATGCAGAACGGATTACTGCTCGTGTCAGTGTGCTTGCACCAGTTAGTCACCGGTCCTAAACAAATACACCTTCCGTAGCTGAAAGCTTACCTCAGTCTTTCAGTGCAGTCAGCGGGCATGTGATGCTAGCTGTCACTGCAGAACTTCCCATTCTTATGTTTTAGCTTGGCTTCATCCATCCACGGGCTTTGTTAATTGGTGTGTTGGTTGAAGATTGTGATTTCTCCATGTCCCCTGCCAACTTTTTTCTATGATCTCTCCATGGGTACATTTCCCTAGTGTTTGTCGTCACTAAAAATATGTATTTCCCTGGTTTCCATCCTTTTCAAGCAGATTACTTCTCCTCCCTTTGCATTCACTATTTGTCAGCTACACAGCGAGCAGAGCCTTACACCTCCTCTTCAGCTGTGCATAAATACACTTATCTGCCACTCTGTAACTTGGTCCTGTGGTGGCACACCAATACTCCTAATTAGAATAATATTGAAGACCTGATATCTAAGACATGCTTTTATGACTAGTACTTGAAAATAATTTTCCATCAAGAAATTGTGGCCTGTTGATTGGAGTGATTAGAAACCACTCCTTTCAATGACTATTTTTCTGAGGCGAGAACGCAGTGGAAGGGTTGATGATGAATGTTGTGGTTTGAGTCTGGTGGGGTTTTGGTAGTGGGGGAGGGTGTCAGTGTGGCCCTTGCAAGAAACATCCTGAAAGCTTCCTCAGCTTTGGGTTGGATCTGCCTCTGGCTCAGAGTGGGCCAGTCAACATCTCTGTAAATGAAGATATTTAAGAGAGAAAGCAAGTTTAGTGGGCTCTGAGTTTTTTTCCCTTGAGCTTTGTTTTCAGGACTAATTGAAGACAGAAAAAAGGCTGAGCTACTTAATACCTCCTTTGCCTCAGTCTTTAACAAATAAGTTGGCCATCCTCCAGGTAACTGGGCTTCTGAGTTGGTAGACAGGGATGGGGAACCTGTAATCCAGGAGGAAGTAGTTGGTGACCCCCTGTGCCACTTAGGTCCTAACAAGTCTATGGGTCCCAATGGGATTCATCCCAGGGTGCTTAAGGAATTGGCACAAGAACTAGCTAAGCTGCTCTTCATCATTTACCACAGTCCTGGATAAGTGAGGAGGTACCAGATGACTGGAGGTTGGCCAATGTGGTGTCCCTTCCACGAGAAGGGCTGGAATGAGGATCCAGGGAACTATAGGCTTTTCAACCTAAACTCAGTGCCTGGCCAGGATATGGAGCAGATCATCCTAAGTGCCATTGAGGAGCCAGGTACAAGGCAACCAGAGAATCAAGCACAGCCAGCATGGGTTTAGGAAAGGAAGGCCCTGACTGACCAGTCTGATCTCATTCTATGACTGGGTGACCCGCCAAGTGGATGAGAGGAAGACTGTGGGTGTTGTCTACCTAGACTTCAGCAAATCCTTCAACACAGTCTCCCACAGCATCCTCCTGGAAAAGCTATCAGCCTATGGTAAAGGCATTAACAGTTATAGTTTTATTAATAATTAACAAATGCTTAATAATTAAAACCCCATTTAGCTGTTACTATACTGTACAGCTTTGTTGATGAGTGGTTCTGCTAACAATTGGCACTTACTTTGGAAAAGACTGGCAAATTATTTTCCTGATAGAACTAATAGAAATAGCAGCACTATTGGTTGCCTTCCTCCTTTTAGAATTTCTTCTTATGACTAGTACTGCCCTGAACAGAGTTTTGAGACCAAAATTTACTGGCTGCTGCTCAGAGCTCATGCTGAATCTTGATTCAGCAAAACTCCTGAGTATTTGAAAACTTGATGTATGCCTTGAGCTTTGACTCGAGTGCATACTCTTTCATTTTTAAGCAGAAATTTTTGTGCTGAGGCACTTAGGTTTATGGAATTTATAAACTCTACTAGAGAGGCTTTCTTCTCAGAAGCTATGAGATGTTCAGCATCTAACTCGGCAAGTATTTTTTTATTCATGCTCTCAATTGTCAAAATAGTTGTCATCTCTCTTTAATATTAGCAGTGTCATAATCATGAATCATAGAGTGTTCCAGGCTGGATGGGACCTCTAGAGGTCTTGTAGTTCAACCTCCCTATACAGGGACTACTCTACCTAGGTCAGATTGCTCAGAGCCTCATCAAGCCTGATCTTACTCCAGAGATGGGGCCCCCATCACCTCTCCAGGCAGCCCATTCCAGACATCAACCACCTTCACATTGAAGAACTAGCTTCTAATATCCAGCCTAAACCTATCCTTTCCCAGCTTGAACCCATTGCTCCTTGTCCTGACCATACAAACCCTCTTGAAAAGACCTTCCCCTGCCTTCATATAGGCACCCCTCAGGTAATCACAGAACATTATGCGCTACGTAGTGTTGTAAGCTTGGATACAGCAGTCAAAACGTCCTCAAAAATTATTTAAGCGTTTGAGATGATTAGAAGTATTAGCAGAGCCCTTTGTGCATCTTTAAGTGTGTGTGAGGTAAGTCCTTCTGTTTTAAATAGACTTGTCCAAATTGTGTTCTTGATAACAAGTGTCACCTCAGCAAGGTTTCAGCTGTGAAACTTAGCTCAGAGTTGGACTACATTAACGCAAAAGCAGTTCATCATGTTTCTGGAAGTGATTTAAGTCTTATTAGTGCAGGTACATTGTGATATTGAAACTGATGTCTTAGAGCAAGGCTAATCAAGGGGGAATTTTGGATTTCCTTTTTTTTTTTTTTTGTTAAGCAGCAGCTTTCACCAAAGGTCAGAGACTTCTTTGGACAGAGACTTCCTTGGACATGAGCCTCTGCTGCTGACAACAGACGTTACTGTTGAGGGAGGAGGCAGAACTTGAAAAGGTCCTGTTAATATGTCTCTCAGCTCCCCACAACTGTCCTGTTGACTTTCGGCAAGGTTGTTATTGATCACATCGACCTCTTCCTATACTGTCTTCCATAGGCAGTTACGAGCTCCCTCAGTCAGTGTTCTGAGTCCGTATTTGTTCACTTTGACCAAGCTCCAGATGCTCTAAAACCTGGGCATTCTAACACTGTAATGAGCTAATAGATCCTATTAGGCTTAATAGCTTGGCTTTAACAGATAGATTTTACCTTTTTTTAAAAAAAATAGCTTCCTAGTTTAATAGCTCAGCTACTCGCCAGGGCTGTACCAGTTGTATTTGTCTCAGGATACTGGCAGACCAGTTTACATGTGCCTGGAGAGCAGACAGCGTGTGGGGGTCATTCCTCAAAATTAGTTCTTGTCACAGGTAAGAGGTGGAAATTTCTCCCAACGGCAAGTAAGGTAGAGGGAGGAAATGGCCCAAAGAAGACAGATGGAGAGGTGTGAGGATGGATGAAGAGCTAAGGGTATGGTGAAGAAGAAAGAAGGTGAGAGTGGTGGAGAGGTGGCCTCAGATAAGCGATTCTCTGCAGCCATGGGCAGAATATGGTTCAGGGAAATCTGAGAATGTCACAACCTACACAGAAGCCTACACCTTGGTAAAGTCTCTGAACTTCAAGGACTTGTAAACCAGAAGAAAAAGTGTCTTATCTCAGATTACCCCAAAGTCTCAACAGAAAACCTGTTTGTGACTATTTCAGGTAGGAGTGTCTCAAAAGATTACCTACAAAACAGCCACCAAATGGCCACTCTCTCTTTAACGAGTCACTTTCCTTTAACAGCAGCTGCTCCAGGGGCTAGATATAGAATGATTATATTAGAAATATCGGGTTTCAAGGGTAGACCAATGGTAGGCTAAAATGTCAGTTTGCCTAGTGCAAACACTTGACACATGTTGAGCTGAATAAGCAGTAATGAGGTTGGAGACTCTCTATTTGCTCCTGGTCATCTCTCCTTAGAAATTTTTTCCGGGTGCACACTTGACGGGGAGTAGACAGCTGGCACTATTTCATCTTCTCTGCTCAGAAAACGTTTTCTGCCTTAATGTGTGGGGAGATGAACTGCTAGTGCTCTTTGTGAACTTGTCTCATGGCTGGGCTGCAGAATTATTCTACTGTGCCTTCAATGAACTACATGTGAGGCCAATTACACCCAATAAAAGCTGTAACGGTTAAACTACAGCTCTTACTTCAGTCGGTCAAACCTGAAGGCTACTGGAATACTAGGTGTATATCTGAAAGTGAAGTGAGACTGAGAGACACAAGGGCTGCTTTCTCTTCTCAGATACTTTGCTTTAATATGTCCAGATGAGATCAGCAGCTGAATAAATTCAAGCACATTTCCTTTTTTAAGAGACAAGGAGTTTGCTTAACGATTCTTAACCTGCCCCTTTCATTCCTGTTTCTAATGCACCACCACTTCCATCTTTCTTACATCAAAGAAGAGATGAAAATGGCACCCTACAGAGATCATGAACACTGCTCTAAAAGTGCTAGCAATGAGAGGTTGATTTTCAGTTTAATACGCAACCTGCAAGGAGCAACTGCTTGATTTCTACCCTCCCCCACCATCTCCTCTCTCTGGGGATGTGGGTGGCTGTGGCAGTACCACAGCTCCATGTTTACCTGGCACGTTAAGCTCCCACACCTACTGCAGTGATGCCAGGGATAGAGGGTAGGGGGCTACAGTGTCTCCTTTTAGCTGAGTGGTATTTTGGTGTCTGAGCTATGGTGGTGCCCACCAAGGAGGACATGTGCTAGTATCTTGTCTAGGGGATTTTGTGAATCTCTGTCATCTCAGCCAGGTGGCCAGGTGTTATAGGAACATGTCATCTAGCCAAAAGAAACTTGTGGCAAGAAGCATCCCCCTTCAGCAGGTCTCAAACCACCAATGTTGGGGAAGAAGGAGCAAGAGTACTGCCACAGAAAAGACATAGGTGTGATAAAAAACGGCCAAGGGAGAGCCCTATCCTGCCTAACTTCAGGTACTTCCACAGGGACTGCAGTCAGGAGCAACAGTTGCCACCAGGACCACCTCGATGCGCAACCTCCCTGCTCCGGGAGCAGCGGTAGGAATGATGGCAGTGCTTCACAGCAATCTCCCCCTAACAGGATGAGTCCAGCCCATAGTACAGTGTCAGGCCAAATGACTTTCCCCAGAGAACATTTTCTTTAGTTTCTAAACCCCAGTAAAATCATCCACTGTGATTGTCTGTGTCTCTCAATCTCAGGGCTGCAAGAAGAGAGGCAAAGAGCAGGAGAACAGACGGTGTGTCTGTGAGAACGGCTTCAGGAAATGAGAAGTGTTCACACATGCACAGCATCTATGTGGGAAAGCATTTCAGTGGGTAATTACAAATTAAGCATTTAAAAGGTATATCGTTTATTGCCTCTGTTTTGAAAAAGCCAATTAGAAACTCAGGAGCAGAGAAGCAGACATTTAACTGTAGGTTGGAAGTTGTTACAGGCATGATGAGTACACCCCAAAAGCACCCGGAATGAAAACAAACATTGAATGTAGTAACAGCTGGTTGTTTCTCAGGCATAATCTTTCAAGAGCTTCTTGAGAGAAAAGGGGAAAATCCACCCCCAAAACAACAAATAGCAGCGATCGCGTGCAATGTCTACTGTCTACCTGGTAGTTCTTGGTTTTAATTAATACAAATGCTCCTTCCTTGCAACAGGGAGGGAGCAGTAATTATTTCTTTGCAAGCTAACATTGATTTGGTGTGTGAATGGCTGCCACCTCCATAAAAAACCCCAAATATAGAGGAAGGTTACCTGTCAGTGGTGGGGTTTTTTTAATGAGACATTTTCTTTTTGAGTTTAAATAAAGAAATGGAAACGTTCAGTCAAAAATAATAAGTAAAATCTGGTAAGAAATGTTGTTTAATAGGCTATGAGATGTTTTTATGGCTTTATCATATCTTGGCTTTATTTGGATTCTTGTCTCTCCAGCAGTGACATTAATTTTCATTCCCTTCTGCTCTCAGTGGAATGTTGTCCAGTGACCTAAAAACTGACATGTGCTACAGATTTTAGATTATTACTATCTATGCATGTTAAGGAGGGGGGGTAATTATTTGAGGAGTTGAGGTAGTGACATGCTTTTATTTTTTTCTTTTTATATATATATATATATGTATAATTCATATACATTATGTATGTGTGTGTGTCCTTAGCTTGTCTCCTGCACAACATTAGATACAATTTGTAGTCAGGAAAACTGTAGAGGCTGATGAGTGAGAGCAGAAGCTGATGAGAAGTGGAATTGTAAAATCTTTATTTGCTCCATATCTTTCCTGTCTCTGTGAGGTGGGGTTGTCCTTTGCTGGCAATGAGTTGCACTGTCCATTTTCCCTGAATATTTGTAGTTGTTGGCACAGAAGAGGACTTGTGGCTCGAGCAAGAGTTCACTTGGGCAATGCAGTAACCTGCTACCATAGTCAGAGTAAATATTTTAGATACTCATGGTGCTGAGGACTTCAAGCATTTTCTACTCCAACAGACCACTTGTGTCTGAAGAATATAAGTTTGTTGGGAGCAGTCAGGAACTGAGACTGCAGTGTGTGGGGAAAATAAAGTCAGTTCTATTTATTATATAAACACACCTGTCCACACACACAAAACCCCCAAATCAACCATTTAGTCAGTTGCTGTCAGCAAGCATGTGCCCAAGGATGCTGTATCTGATCCTGTGTTGCCACACTCATTGCAGGTTTGCCTTTGGGCCACCTGTAGAACACAAAACCTGCCCAGTATGAGTTTAAGTTATAGTTATGCATGATATGGCCAAAACACACAGAATCAGAGAATCATCAGCTCCAACCTTTCACCCAGCACTGATAGGTCATTTCTTCCCTCAGTTCTATGTCTGTATGCCTTTTAAATACCTCCAGGGATAGTGACTCCACCATTACCCTGGGCAGTCTCTTCCAATGATTGGTAATCCTTTTGGTAATAAATTCTTCCTAACTTCCATTCCTAACCTTCCCTGGTACAGCTTGCATCTGTTTCCTTCAGACCTGTTGCTTATCACTGCAGATAAGAGGATGTCCCCCTCCTCACTGCAACCTCCTTTCACTAAACCCTTGATCTACCTTCTTGTTATTCTTTGGACATGCTCCTGCACCTCAATGTCCTTCTTGTAAGGGGCTTAGAACTTAACACAGTAGTCGGGGAGTGGCCTCACCAGCACTGAGTACAGGGGGACAATCACCTCCCTACTCCTGCTGGACATACATTCAAACCAGGATGCTGTTGGCCTTCCTGGCCACCTGAGTATACTGCTGGCTCGTGTTCAGGCAACTGTCCATCAATACCCCCAGATACTTTTCTTTCGAGCAGCTTTCCAATCACATCCCCAAGTCTGTAGCCTACCATGGGGTTGTTATGACCCAAGTGCAGGACCCACCACTTGGGCTTGTTGAACCTCATACAATTGACCTTGTCCCCTTGATCCCTCTGTAGAGCCTTCCTACCCTCCAGCAGATGGACATACCCCTCCAGCTTGGCATCTTCTGCAAACTTACTGAGAGTGCATTCAGTCCTTTAATGTAGTTATAGATAAAGATATTAAAGAGAACAGGCCCCACTACTGGGTCCTGCAGAACCCACCTTGTTCCATTCAACATCCTTCTTTGGGCTTGTCCAGCCAGCCGGTTTTTGATCCAATGCAGCATGTACTTACCCAAGCCTTCTGACCTAAGTTTCTGAAGGAGAGTCTTGTCTTGTGGGTTAGTTTCTAAGGCTTTATTAAAGTCCAGGTAGACAAAGTCCACAGCTCTTCCCTCATCCACTAGGTGGATCACCTCACTGTAGAAGGAGATCAGGTAGTCAGGCAGGACCTACTTTTCATAAACCCGTGTTATCTGGGCCTCATCATCTGATTGTCCAGTATGAGACCGCACGCAGCGGTGAGCGTGCTGATCCCCAAACGCTATTTTATGGAGGTTTCTGGGTGATCCTGGGGTTCCCAGAATGGGAAAGGATGGTGGAAAAGGGAAGGCAGCCGCTGGGGTCTGGGTATTCTCATGGGAGAAGCCACACAAACACCACGAGGGGTGCAGAGTCAGAACCTTCAAGGGTGGCAAAACCGGAGGTCGTGCTCAGACTGCACGCAGCGTTCCATGTGCTGCGTGATGGCACTCAAGATGATCTGCCTCATAAGCCTCCCCAGCAGAAATACAGGCTGACAGACCTGTAGTTTCCAGGATTCTCCTGGCCCTTCTTGTAGCCAGGCTTCACGTGTGCTACGTTCCAGTCTACTAGAACCTCTCTGGTTATCCAGGAGTGTTGGTACATTTTGGAGAGTGGCTTGGCGAGCACTTCCACCAGTACTTTCAGCACCCTGTATAATAGACTACACACTTTTAATTTTAATGTGTAGTAATTTTCAGTGTAAGTAGAAAAAATAGAAATATTCATCAAATCATAAGCTGTGTATAACTGATCAGCAGGTGCCAGAAGAGTTTTTGTTAAAGACAACATAAATATTAAAAAGGATCAGTTTGTGTTTTAATTCTGTTCCAAATTTTGGTTTTGTTGCCACATGAGCAGCATTCTAAATAATACATTTTTGATTTCCATGTGCTACAGATGTTTAGAAATAAACCTTTTTTTTTGCATTAGTAGCTGAGAACACAAACATCCAGCTACCACTTGTTTAGATGTTCTTTTATCTGAAACCCAACTGTTTGATTAGTCTTATTTAGAAGACACTGGAGGCTCTGATGCTCTATTAACATCTCTCTGCTCCTTAATGAACACTTCAGTGTCCTCCAGCAACACAGAATCAGAGCCTTATTGTCTAAATCTGTTACTGGTAGCTCTATCAACGGGGTGCATGTCGTTTGCTGTGCTCAAGTTATCTTTAATTTGTCAGATGACACCAGGATTCCCCCTCCCAAAGGACCTTTGTTTATAGCACAGTTTTAGAGCTCTCAGTTGAAATTCCTTTTTGGAGTTGGTCACCTGAATCACAAACAGGAAGGGCACTGGCGTATTTAAGAGACTATTTGTCATGAAAGATGCCACAGCCCAAGAGGTAGCACCCGAGCAGTCACATTTCTAGCAGCAAAGAGGGGCTTGGTCTCTGATGGAGGGCCCATGCTTTCTTACGACCACGCAGCAGTGTACGTGTGCAGTTGCTGTTTCATCTTGGTGTGGACTTTGCTTCTAAGGTCAGTAAACCCAGATGTTATTGCCAGTAGCCCATATGCACACAGAAGGCAAAGCTCTGCATTGATGCATCTGACTCAGTACTGAGAGCAGATAATGAACTTTCCTACATAAAGGCAAGGGGCAGATGGGCAATGAGGTGTGATGATTAAGTCATCCTCTGACCTTGTTTACCCTTTTAAACAGTGCGAAGCAAAAAGTGTGTGTTAAAAAGTAGAACAGAAATTGCTCTGGTGTGTAGAAAAGATAAAATTGAGGAAAAAATTATATGCCACTAACACCCTGCAGATATCGAGCAACTGGGGTCGTCAGAGGATTGAGGTTTTAAAAAGTTATTCTTTTAAAGCAATTTAAGAACAGTTTAAGACAATTAATTCACAGGTGCTGGGTAGAACATATACAACTAACATGAACTTACAGATGTTAGAAAGGTGTGTGCTACTGTTTGTCTTCTTATACAAAAAATAACTGACAGTGCTAGGATCTAACAGGTCCATGGTTTTGAGTTCTTTTCCACTATAGAAGGCACTGAATTAATTAATAAATTGTCTGGTACTGTTTAATTCTATAATGGATAAATAATGACAGGAAAAGAGCACATGTGAGTTAGTGAATGCATTATTTATGTCAACCCTGCAGGGCAACGTGAAGGAAATATGCAAATTAACAAGCGGTTTTATACCAAGGAAGTGCAAAATAGACTGACTCCATAGAAACCCTGGGATGAGTAGGGATAAATATAACTTTAATTCCTTATTTGGCTACTTCTACAATGCTTTACGAGATTAACCAGTTGCGGTGTGTTTGTGTGATTAACGCTTTAGCTATTGCAGCTATAAATCACTTTTCGCTCCATGCTTGCTCTAGGCTTGTGGACAGAAGAGCAAACTGTTCCTTCATGAATGTCCTGTGACTTGGCTCTCCTTGAAATTCTTCATCTGTCCTCTGTTTCTGAAGCTGTTCTCAGTTTTGGCTAGATTTTGATCCCAATCTTTTGCGCCTTTGTCATTCTCCCCTGTGACTCATGCAGCTCTCTGCTCTGATGTGCAGATTATCTCAGATATTTTATTCTTCTTTAACTTAATTATTAGAGCTTTCAGGTTACATTGGGTGAAATTGGTTATGAAGTTTCAATCTACTATTTAAATAGCTTAATATTTGGAATATTAAAGAGATTAATTTAAACATTAGTTAATGGTAGACAGTGGAAGATTCTTTCAATAATGCTTGACTTTTTTATTGCAAAAGCAAGGATGTTCAGGATGTCTCATTTCCTCTGGATACTTATTTAGAAATTAGACATTGTTGTACGCTTTCTCTTTTCATGCAGCAGCTGTATCCAGGATACTTAGCGAGGTGTTATGTGCCATGCACATCATTTTGTTATGTACTGAAGCTTGGTTGTAAAGCTGACATTTCCATTAGAGTAGATCAGCATGTTTTAGTCATCAGGTGCCTATTACAATTATTTTATCTTATCACTCCTTTTTTTCCAGCAGAGTAATCGCCTTCTCATTGATCTGGACATGGATAGATGGATGTAGGGAAGGGCTGTAAGCCACAGGCTCCAACTGCATTAGATTGATGTATCAGGCAGCTTCCAGCAGGGTGTGATAGGAAGATTACAGGGCTCCAACTGTATCTCTGTACAACTCAGAGTGAGCCCTGTAAAATCTTTTGGAAAGATTCAGCACTGAATTCTTCAGAGCTTTCCATTACAACGGATGCAGCAAGTGCCGAAAGGGGAATCTTGATTTTTAGATGCCGAGGTTCAGCGCATTGTTGATATATGTGCTGCGATTGTGTCTGTAGGTACAGGTCTTTGAAACAAAAACAACAAGTTAATTGGAAGACTTCCCCATTCTGCTTGCAGATGTGTAACTTGTTCGTCCTAACAATAGTAGCCATGGGTGATACCAATAATAGCAAAACCAACCAAGGAAGCATGAAGTGCTACATGGGGTTGCTGGGCAGAGGAGGACAGCCATACCGGGAGAAGCCAGTGAGGATAGGGGGATTGGACTAGATGATCTTTCTAGAGCCCTTTCAATCTCTGATGTTCTGTGATTCTGTGGCAGGGCCACACTGTAGCTAGGAAGAGGCAGGTGTGCTGAAACTGAAAAGCAGAAGGAAAAGCACAGACCTCAGAGGGCAGGTAAGATAGCCCCATTTTCCCTTGATTGCTCCGTGGTGTGAGGACTTTTTTTGCCAAGGTGCCTTTTGCACCTGCAGGGTTCCCACTGAACTCTTGCCTCTCTGGAAGCCCACATTGTGGGTAGGAGCACTAGTGGGTCTGTGTCACCTGCACCCTCTGTTCAAAAGTGATCCAAATCATAGAGGTTTTTCTTTAAAAAAAACAGTTGACTAACTAGCAAGTGATGACAACAACAACAAAAGAAGTTAGGCAAATCTTCTGGATTCTTTTACATCCTGTAAGAAAAAGGCTGTTTTCAGTGGCTATGTTTAGTATAAACAGTATGCTGTGCTTGTATGATACATGTAAAATTCACACTGGAAGAGACATCACTAGTACTTACACTGAATTCAATTTTACCTCTGTGCACCCAATCACGTTTTCAAAATCACTTATATAGCACAATTTAACATTTGCAGAGACAAAATTTTGTAACTGTATACAAATCACTTAAGACTGACCAAAAAGAAACCAATTGAAATATCGAGTCATTTGTAAGTGCTAGGATGAATTAAAGATTTGGCTTTTTTTCTTGGACAGCCTTGTATTTCATCCCGACGTCAGGTCCTGACCTCTCTAATGACTTTGGCACCGTCTCATTTAATTAATTTTATATGAAGTCAACTGGTTCAGGGCTCAGAATGAACTCACATCTCCACACTGTTTACACAAAAATAGCAGCCTTGGGAAGACGTTTCTTTTCTTATTTGTTTCTTTTCTACAGATCTGTCCTTTAGCACTTGTCGCGTGCGCCCGTGCTGTTTACTAAATGACTAACATACAGATTGCAGGTTTATTTGAGGATCTGAGAAAGACAGGTTGGCAAAATATGTACAACAGAAACACTTGGGTTAGTGTGGTTAATCTGTTTGAGCAGGGATATTTTTTTTACATTAAAACCAATATTTCTGTTAAATCAGTACTGCAGTAGCTTACTCTCAGGAGTTCTGTAAAATCTAGTAACTAGTTAAAAGATCTCAAAGAGAAGGTTTCAAAATCTAGTAACTAGTTAAAAGATCTCAAAGAGAAGGTTTCAGCTGGGTGGGTTCCCACAGGAAAGTTAAACCAAGTTAAGTGTGGCAGGAAGTCAGCCCAAGCAGAGCTCCCATGCGACACCCAAGTACAGCAGAGATGTGGGCTGCCATGGAGCAACACAGAGACATTGTCCAAGCTTGCATGGGGTGGAGAAGAGGTGCAGGAAAGGCACAACTTAACCGATGCTTAAACTATCACCATTGAGAAGGCCTCAAGTACAAGTTTCTAGATGTAATTTTCAGCAAAAACCCCCAGTGCTGAAAAGGAGCAAGGGATGTACACACCAGTGATGTAATGTTTATCTGAGCTTTTTTTAGCCTCTCTCTGCTCTTTTCCTGGTAAATTCTGCTGCTTTCTCAGCCTCTGAGCCAGGTGGCAGAGTTCTGGGGAGCAAAGATTTACAGAGGAGGAAGATGAAGTCTGATAGCTTTTAAGCCAGTTGGACATACCTAAGTACAATGAACTAGCCAAGTGGCACCGAAGAGTGCTGGGGATGGGGATGACTCTGTGAGGTTACTCTCTGTCATCTTTAAAGATGTTGAAAATGACAAGGAGGCAAATATTGCTCCCAGCCTCCAGAAGGACAAGGATGAGGATCCTGGGAAAGTTATTTAGCACATCCTCCTGGAAACCATGTCCAAACATATAAAGGTCAAGATGATTTGGAACAGCCAGCATGCAGTTACCATGGGCAGGATGGGCTTGACCTTCCAAACTGCATTCTCTGATGGATTGACTGGCCTCGTGGGTAATGGTGCAGCAGCTGAGGCTGCTTACCTTTGACTTCAGCAAGGCCTCTGACTTTGTCTTATGTAGTATCCTTACAGCGAGGTTGGTGAAATACAACCTGGATTAGTGGATTAAAAGATGGATGGGAAGTTGCTAAGACAGCATCTTGTTGCTGTGCATGTCTATCTGATCGGAAGGTGTAGACTGAGCCAGGCTCTTCTCAGAGGTATAAAGCAAGAGAGGCAACAACCGTGAGCTGCACTGCAGGAGGTTCACATCAGGGGTAAGGAAAATGCTTTTCACTGTGAGGAACCAAACAGTGGAGTAGAGGCTCCACATGGTTGTGAGATCTGGTCAAACTGCTGTAGCTTATGCTGCTTTGAACAGGTTGAACAAATGATCTACAGGGATCTCATTCAACCCGAATCACTGTTATTCTCAGCAATTTCAAGGACTATTGAGCCTTTGCTTCTCTTTTATTTTTGTACATTTTCTGCAAATTTACAGTGGTGTAAAATTAACATAATGAAGTGCAGTACCTTTTTTGAGAATAATTTCCAAAGAACTGGTGAAGATGCTGTTTGTGCCACAAGTTACCCAATTTATAGGAGGAGCCAATCACACTTATTACTTGACCTGCATATGAATCTGTCTGAGACAACAGGATCATTCCCCTTGTGTAAATACATGCAGTTTTTCACTGGGTAATTAGTTCTGGGCTTGTGAAAGTGAAGGAAAGACTGAGAAAGGGAGGATAAAGGCTGAGGGCTGCAGCAGTGGTGTCGAACCTTTCCTTCCAGTGGCATTCTCTGTAGAGGCAGCAAAACAAAGGCACTTCACTGAATCCTCTCAATATTTTTCAGATGCAAGGGCAAAATATTTACTTGAAATTTGAGCTAATTTAGTGTCCTCTGAGTAAAAAATGAGTAGTGAGTAAAAAATGAGTAAATGAGTAGTGTCATCTGGTAAGACTGTTGCACCAGACTACCGTCATTGCAAGGAAAGAAAAACTCTTGCAAACGCAGTACAAATGAAGAAGCTTCTAACATGTGCACCTGATTTGTTATTCCTGGAAAACTGCCTCGAACCTTCCCAGAATGCAGCAACCATTAGTTATGAGGTTACAGCTCTAAAATTAAGGAATAATTTGAGAATTCAGTTCATTTAAATGAAACAAAAAAAATACCAACCACAAACTTACCACTAAATAGTAGATTTTGTAAAATATCTGTCATCTCTTTTCAACTCTGTATCTAGGGGATAACTAGATATCTGAATGCCTGAAGCAATTTCCGTCTCTCAAACGTGCGGTAGAGGTTTACTTACCTTTGTGTAAATGTGAAAAATTTGCTTGGTGATAAAGGACTCCTAACCTGGTTTGCTGCATTTTGGGATTAAACCTCTTTGAAGCTGGTTGCAATGGAGCAGTCTTTTAAAGTGAACCAAGAAACGTAGAAGCTCTTGACTGTTTTGCTCTGTTAGTTTTTTCTGCAGCCTTAAATCAAGTACTCTTATAAATGTTTTGGAAAAGATGTTATACTGTCTGGGGAACAGGCAATAAAGCAAGCCTGACTAAAAGCAAAATGTTTAAAATAAAAGTCGATTTAGTGCAGATGCCTTAAAGTGATATTTAAAGTGAATAGCCTAACAATAAATATTTGAAAAGTACAGTTTGCAGCAAAGCCCAAGCAGTACCCATCCTGAGCTCTCTTAATTACACAGACTTATTTGTGTGTGATGGTTGTTAGGTGTTCTTTTTATGGCAAGTTAAGTTTATGTGCTGTGGGTACTGTATTTATCTCACAGTAATTTCTGACTAATTCTTAAATACGAGAGAATTAGTTCCTGTGAAACAGGAAGAACGAGCTATTACTTGAAAGTTTCATTGGGTTCTCAGGGGAGCCTTCATTTGACTCACATTCCTGTCGAAGACTGCTCCTGGCTTTTTTTACCCTTTTAGTTAGTTCCGCTAGAGCGAAGTAGTCTGTTGCTTGTTCCTGTTGGTAATTGCTGTTCAGCTGACATCCTGTACCCTGACAAACAAGTTTCAGGAACGCCCTTTCTGGATTGAGTGGAACTTTTCCCTATGTGTAGTTACATGGGGAAGCACTCAAACTTCAGACCCAGGCATCTTCCAGGGAAATAATCCCCTATCATTGCTTGCAACTAATTAAGATCTTTTAATTATGGTGAGATACACTGAGTGAGAGAAAATTATTTGCTTTTAGCTATAAAACCTGGCCTGTCTAATAAGCAGTGAGTGAGTGAGTTTATTAGGTTTGAAAACGTAGGTTTCTACTTATATGTATGGTCCTAAAATTCTCAGATTACAAACAAATGCCCTGAGTTTGTCATTCAGTAGTTTGGTGTCATCTCTGGCAGAGTTCCAGATGAATTTATAGAGTGCTTTTAGACAAATATGAGAATAAACTAAAGCTGTCATATTAGTTCATGTTAGCGCTGAGCAAACCAGTTCAGGCTCGATACAGATCTGTATTGCATCCTTTCTGAACCTGGGCCAATTTCTTACTTTTAGAACTGAAATTGAGTTCAGATCTTGAGGTCTTGAAACATTTATCATTTCTGGCAGACCTAGAATTTCAAGTGGCCAAGTACCACATAAGACTGCGCTTGTAGTGTCTTTATTCACGGAGGTAACTAAGGATTTATAAAGGAAATGATAAAGTTTTGGTGGTGTGGAGTTTTCTCATTTGTTCTTGGAGGGTTTTATGTGCGTGTTGGATTTTTGGAGGGGTTTGAGTGGCTTTGTGTTTTGGGTTTTTTTTTGGCTGGTTTGTTTGCTCTTTTTTTTCTTCAAGACCTTTTTCGCCTTAGCATTGGGACCTAAAATGTCAGGTAGAACTCAGCCAGTATTCTAGATAATTGCATGCTTCCAGTACTGCTTCTGAGGTTTGTCTGAGATCTTACCTGTGAGATCAGTTTCTGGAAGTGTAAAAAGAGCTTCTCTTTTTGATCTGGAGCACAGAAATTGGCTGTTTGAAACTATTTCTGTGCAAAATAGGTTCTACAGACCACAATAGTTGTTGGTCACTGGGAGATACTCAAATCATTAGCCTTGAAAGACTGTTATAATCACCTATGATAAGGATGCTCAAAAATGTAGATAATTTACATACATTTCAATCTGAGTCATCATCCAAGAAATTAACATTCGAGTTGTGACTGATTATTCAGTCATTGTGCATAGCATGCCCGCTGAACGTGTTTCAGCACAGCAACACAAGGTCAATTCAGAACTCACATGATGGGTACTGTTCTGTTTAATATGACATCTTGAGCGTGTCTCTTGCTAATATTGGCCCACCCTCACTGAGCTGTACAAGCCCCAAGCCCTCCTCGCAGGGCTACTGCTATGTCCTCAGCCATACTGGAGATCTGGGCTTACTCCATTTTACCTTCATCTCTCCTCTTCTGGACCCCTATATTGGATTTGTGTGGCAAGGGGTCTTCAGGAGTGGATTCTCTGAGAGGCTACTAGAATCTTCTCCGGTGTCTGACAGAGCTTATGCCATCTGGCTCCAAGACAGACCCTCTGCTGGCTGAGGCCAAACCCATCAGCAACGGTGGCAGTGCCTCTGTGGTAACATATTTAAGAAGGAGGAAAAAACACCTTGACAACTGCAGCTGGCAGAGGAGTGAGAATACATGAGAGAAACAACTCTGCACGATCAATGAAGGAGGAGAAGTGCTCCAGGACCAGAGATTCCCCTGCAGCCTGTGGTGAAGACCAAGAATGTCACCCTGCAGCCTAGGGAGATTAACGATGGCACTGTGATGGCTCCCAAAGCCTGCTGCAGTCTGTGGAGGTCTTCATGCTGAAGCAGTACATGAAGAACAGCAGCCCATGGGAGGGAGCTCACATCAGAGCAGAAGATTTTTGTGAGTCCTTCCCCTATGGAGGAAAGAGCAGCAAAGACAACATGTGTTGAACTGATGCACAAAACCCATTCGCTGTCTCCTTGCACCACTGCGGTTGGAGGTACAGAATTCAGGAACGAAGATAAGCCCAGGAAGAATGGAGAGGATATTTTTCAATATCTTACTCTTGATTTGATTTGTAACATATTAAGGTAATTTCCCTAAGTTGAGTGTGTTTTGCTCAGGATGGCACTTGATGAGCAATTCCCCCATCTTTATTGCAACCCATAAATCTTCTCTCCTATGTCCAGTTGAGAAGGAAGAGTGACAGTGTTTTAGGTGGGCACCTGACATTCACCCAGGGTCAACCCCCACAAAAAGGCCCCTGACACCATAATGAGTGCTAAGTAAAGAGAGAAGATGGGTGGCTCAAAAGGAGGTTTCTTACCAGCTAAGCATAGCTCTGACCACCGTGCTTGAGTGTGGCTCTGCAACGCTATGCAACGGCAACTTCCAGACCCATAAAATCATTGTCTGTATAACACCACAATGAAGGAACAAGGTATTTGATCCCTGTTAAACTGTGTCACCTAGAAGGCATAATAGGTGGACTAATATGCTCCCCTACATCATTGCTTTGCCCTCTGGACAGGGGGTGGACTTGTGCTGCTGCTGTGCTTGCAGGCGCAAGCAAAATGGACAAGATCATTCAGGTGGAGCAGGGCAGTGCAGGGGGAAGGACTTTCCAGGCTTGGCTAATACCAAATGCTAATATAAAGTACATGCCTGTGAGCCAACTCAGCTCATCTGTCCTGGCTGACCCAAATTGGTAATGACCTGCAGAACATGGGAGGCCTGTGGTTCTGTCCCAGTGAAACCAGGACAAGGTCTCACCTTTCTGTAATGTAGCCAAACATCGGAGCTGTCCCCTGCAGCGCAATGTTTTGTGAAAGAAAACGTGCCTAGAGCAACCGTTATGTTTTCAGTGGTGATTTCCTGTAATTTCCAAATTTCAGGTAGACTTGTTTTCATTTATTCTCACATTTTAGAGAGTCAGGATGTACTTTAAAACTGAATCATCCACAACTGTTCTGCAGAACACGATGCAGGGCTGAATGAAGACTTATAGTCTCTAATGCCCGATACAGCCTTTGCCCTAACAGAGCTTCTGCTGTCTGGTTTTCCAATTAGAATGGCTCTGTCTGTTCTGACATCTCTGCAGGGGAGAACAGATTGATTCATCAGTAGTTGATTTCCAAGCCTATAAATCTATCAAGTCTGAGGGAACTGCTTTATAAAAAACTAATGCCATATCATAATCGTCCTTCAGAGCACACGATTATTTTACATTTAAGCCTCTCAACAGTTAAAAGAAGCTGTTTTCTTTCAGTTTTTATGGGGTATTGGTCAAGAGACTGACTTTTGTCAGATGGAAATAATAACTTCATTTACCATTTGCTATTCAGGATTAAATTGATTTGGGGAGGAAAGACTACAACATGCAGATTATTCCAATGCAAATACATGGATTTGGAAGTCCTGCTCTTCAGTGATCAGGAGATGAAGAAGAACCACTCAGGGAGCTCTGGATTTTTCAGGTTCTGTTTCTATAAGTTCTATTTATAAAGCTGTTAGCATGGCACAGCCTAAGCAGAAAGACAAATTCAAATCACAATTTTTATGTAATAGTGCTCATTTCTCTAAGGATCTGAAATGCCCCATTCATCAGTTCTGTTATCTCTTAGCTTGATGAGCACTTAAAGCTGAAACATGGAGCTATCTTAATCTGCTCTGAGTTATAGAGATTTTGGAAACCTAAATTAGAACCTGCACTAAGGAAACTGCATAATTGCTTACACTGGCAGGAGGCAGCCCTGACAAGGCTACGCGTTTTCTGCCTCTTGTTAAGCTACTTAATTTCTGAAACCCCACGTGTTGCTGGTTTTTATTGGTTTTGGCTTTTTTCACTCCCTATGCAGTCTAAAGAAAACAACAAAACTATTCCAGAAGGTTTTACGTTCTGTATTGGACATCATAAGCAATTTTGTGTGCTCAGTAGGTGTTACAAAGAGATGAGAGAGGGATATTAATGTTAAGATAGTTGTGGAAATGGACAAATCACAAGTTAAATCAATCTCACTTGTGTCTTCAGGAAGGAGTGTACCAAAGGGTTTTGCATGAACGTGACATCTAGGCAACTCAAGGTTACTTCATGTTGAGAAGTAAAGTCATGGGCAGCCTGTTGTGGCAAGTTCATACCACAAAGGGAAAATTGAGGTTGGCTGGGCCATCAAGAGGGGTCAGTGACCAGCAGGAGCTGGATGCTATGGGGGCTCACCACTGAGGAGCTCACATCCTTGTGGGGCAGTCTCCTGAGAGCCAG
The DNA here is from genome assembly GCA_028565055.1 of Phoeniculus purpureus. NCBI lineage: Eukaryota > Metazoa > Chordata > Aves > Bucerotiformes > Phoeniculidae > Phoeniculus > Phoeniculus purpureus. The sequence continues at coordinate 74,760,236 of JAOXOE010000001.1, forward strand.
CCTGAGCCTCCCATGTGTCTGGTTATGCTCCCTGACCCATGCCCTCCCATATGCACCAACAGTTCCACATACCAGAAGGAACTTCTTCACAGTGGGGGTGATGTGATGGAGCATTAGAACAGGCTGCCCAGGGGGGTCGTGGAGTCTCCTCCTCTGGAGAGGTTTAAACACGCCTGGATGCGTTCCTGTGCAACTTGGTCTAGGTGATCCTGCTGTGGTGGGGGGATTGGACTGGATGATCTTTCGAGGTCGCTTCTGATCACTAATGATTCTATGATACCTGACTTTGAACCTAAAGATAAGAAGAGAGACATACAGAAATATTTTGGAAGAAAGTGGGAAACATATTTCTTGCTAATGAGAGGTAAAATAAATCCCCTTAGTTAATACATCTTTGATTAAAGTAGTTACAACTAGTGCCACAGTTGTTGTAGTTTATTCTTGTGTAAAGATGTATTTGTTTTCATCAAACACGGTGAGATCCAACAGATGTAGGAGGAAGATTAAATGAAAACCAGAAAAACAAGCAAACAAAAGCTTTCTCTTTAAAGTGCACTTTTGCATATGAAACAACAATTTTCTTGGAGGAAAAAAAAAAGCTTCCAGTTCTCTGATACCTTGAAAACATTTCTCAGCACTTGTTGTTTATAAATGTCATACGTTTGTGCTGATGTAAATAAGATTTTCTGGCAAAGCAGGTCTGGAAGAAAGCTGACACTTCTCCTAGGGATCCCAAAGATTTGGCTCAGGGACAGGAGGGTTAATCCACTCCTCTTAAGGTCCTGTGGACCAACCCAGCTGATCAGTGCCTCACCCTGAGGTCTGGTACAAACATGGCTAGTGGCAGTCAGAAATGAAGGCCACATGACAGCTAACACAGTCATTTTCAGAGGACTGAGATGTTGATTTAAAACGCTGAACTATTCAGAGGTACAGAATGGCAGCAGTGACAGTAACTTAGGATGCCCAAGGAAGCTGAAAGGGCTTCACATCTGGCAGATCTAAGTGAAGTTGTTCAGGTCCCGGTCTCATCTGGGTTGGTGTACTTGAACCTAAACTAATCAGGAGAAGAGCTTAGTCTGGGGCTTCTGGTTACTGTTTTGCAGCTCACAAGCTGTGGTCTAGGCACAACACTCCTACTTTGCATGGCTGTGTCTTGTGCTTTTATAAAATCCCTAATGATTCCATAAAATCATCTTTCTGGCTTATAAAGTCAAGAAATGACAGCAGCTTACACTCTTTTTTACAGAAGAATGAATCCTGGTTAAATGTAGTTAAACTAACGGAATTTTCAGTCCAAGATAAACAAAACTTCAACCCTTACCATTTTAAGAGCACAAAGATCTGCAAAACATGAACTGCATCTGCAAGCAATTAATTAATTAAATTGAACAGTGAAACACCTCTTGTAGCTGTACTCTTTGGTTTGTGACAAATTGATTAAGTCAGTTGTACTAATGAGGTCGGCATGTTGTGGGATATTTCCAGTTTTAGAATCAGCAAGGTCTGAGCTCTTGAATTAGGAGCCCAACGTCTTCTGCTCAGAGGTTGGAAAAACTACATTGAGGCACCTGTAATTGGAAGGGCTGTAAGATTTTTAGTAGCACACTTCAGTCTTTGACAGCCTGGCACAACAGGCACCCATGAAGTGAATGAAATGCAGTAATAAAACTTCAGTTTCTGGCAGCAGTCAGAAGACTGCACCAGTGGCTGTGATTAGGGAAAGTTGCAGTATTTTGAGGCAACTTTTATGTTATGTACTTGGTCCTTTCTGAAGCTCCTGGTACAGTGATGTGTGACCAGTCTACGTATAAAAAGGAAGGGGTGAGAAAAGTTCTCCATGTATAAGGAGCTGCAAAACAAAGTGCAAACTAATAACATGCCGTGTTGTTTGCCTTAACATTTAAAGATTTCTTGTTTTTGCAGGCGAGCACAGAAGCTAAAAAACCCTTGTCAGCTTATAGAATTACTAGTTTTGTCTCTTCCAGAGAGGAATGAGCCAGAAAACGTGTTTGCTCCTAGTTTGCTAGTGGTTAGAAGAGCTGTGTTTCTGTGTAACCTTCTGAATTTCCTTTTACTCCTTTTGTGTGCCCCAAATGAAATTTGAGGGTTACTTGTCACTGAGCCTTAGGGAAAGGAACTACTCATTTTACAGCTAGTAAACCCTTTTTAACTGTCTGAGAAAAGGCGAACTACACAGACACGTGTCTTGTATGCCTGTCAGCCTGTTTTAATAGACTATCTCTATTCATCTACCTATAGCCTCTTCCTAAAAGGTAAGCCTTGAATAATTAGTTTGTTCCATACCCCTGGGAGACTTGGGGGCTATTTGCATTTTATGACCAAAAGAACCAGATAACAATCATAGCAAAGTGCAGACCTATGTGCCTGTGGTTTTCATAGAATCATATAATCATTCAGGTTGGAAAAGACCCTTGGTCCAACCGTCAACCTTACTCTAAACCATATCCCCCAACATTACATCTAAGCAACTTTCAAACACATTCAGGGATGGTATAGTGACTCAACTACCACCCTGGGCAGCCTAGTCCAGTGCCTGACCACTCTCTCCAGGAAAAATTTCTTCCTGATATCTAGCCTAAACCTACTCTGTGGAAGCTTGAAGCCCTTCCCTCTGGTTCTATTGCTAATTACCTGTGAGATAAGACCAGCACCAACATCCCTACAATGTCCTTTCAGACAGTTGTAGAGAGCGCTGAGGTCTCCCCTTAGCCTCTTCTTCAAACCAAACAGCCCTAAGTCTCTCAATCTCTCCTCATAATATTTATTCTCCAGACCCTTCACCAGTTTCGTTGGCCTCCTCTGCGCTCACTCCAGCCCCTCAATGTCTCCCTTGTACTGAGGTGCCCAAAACTGGACACAGTACTCAAGGTGCAGCCTCACCAGTGCTGAGTACAGGGG
>JAOXOE010000001.1:74763257-74781476 GCA_028565055.1 Phoeniculus purpureus
GGTGCCCAAAACTGGACACAGTACTCAAGGTGCAGCCTCACCAGTGCTGAGTACAGGGGGACAATCACCTCCCTACTCTTGGTGGACACACAGTTTCTAATTCATGCCAGGATGCCATTGGCCTTTTTGGCCACCTGGGCACCCTGCTGGCTCAGATTCAACCTCCTGTCAGTTAGAACCCCCAAGCCCTACCCTAAACTGATGTCAAAATTACTGTCTATGGTCCTATCATGGAAATGTTGTGTGTGGTGTTATGGTTAGGAGAGCCCAGAGCTTAGCAGGATGTTCTGTTTCTGTAAAGGAATTTTATAGGGGAAAATGGGAGAAAAGGTACTGGAATAAGTGTGTACAATTGTATTACGTGTGCACAGGTGTAATTTCCACACATGTAAATGTAAGGCAATTTAATAATACTTTTCTCAAAAAGGACGTTCTCAAGAGCTTCACTGTAAAAAGATGTGACTTTAACACCCATGTCAATACATTTTTGACCTGAATCAGTTGACTAACACCGCATAAACTCCCCTGATGCATGTTCAGAACTCTACTTCTTTTTACAAAGAACAAAACTCTGAAGTCCTAATCCTTTTATCTTCTTTGTGTTATGAATACAAGGTGGGAAATTATGTGAACGTCGCTTTCATATCTGTAGGCTCTGCCTTAGTGGTTAAACGGAACCATTTTGCTCTAAAACACTGAGTCTGAAGCTGATGTGCCAGGGGAAGCTTTACAAAGCAGAGATGACAGAGCTGACATTTGAAGAGCTGGGCTGTTATGTCACAAGTTAGGCCAATAGATGTCAATCTAAATCCTATTGAGAAAAGCAAAATAATGAGTCAGAGAAACATACTGGTGCCGTGTGTTTGCCCTCCAGACTTGAACCATTTGTTTATTTCAGGGAAAGAATAGCTTCAAGAAACTTGACTTGGAACTTAATTTTAACTGTTTTCAAAGATTGTGATGTTTTAAGAGAAGATAATTCTTTTCAGTCATAAAGATAATGCATTGCAAGTACTGCCATGCCTGTAAGCAGATCACATCCATCCTTCCACCCCCAGGAAGGCTCAAGGAGTGCATGGAAAAAGCTAAATTACAGGGAACTCTTTTGTAAGTCTAGCCTAACAAATGACTCCTACCACATTAGCTGGAGATACCTTTTGAAAAAGCACATTAATGCAGGTTCTCTAATGATGCTTTGTCTCTTACACAGAAAAGTGATAGATAAGGGGAATGGTGCATGAGACAGACAGTCCCTCCTGCCTGTCTGCTTGCGGGGCAGGGAGGTGGCAGCAAGGAAAACAGACATGGCCCGGGAGCCCAAAAGTTCAGGATGTCTCCTGAGTCCTGCCTTTCCCTGTCCATTACAGCCTCCTGTGGCTATGCCTCAGGTTGTCTACTGGAAGCCCTGGCCACGTGTCTTCATGTGATGCTTAAAGCCTTGCCTGGAAATCTGCCACCCTCCACAGAAAAAGTTAAACATCTGGGGAAAACAATGCAAACCTGAAATGAGCATGGTGCTGTAGATGTTCATCCTTGTATGCACTACACGGGCTATAAAAAGGCTTTGGTTCAAAACGTTGTATTTTAAGCAAAGTTTTTTTGTTTGGGGTTTTTTTTGTACCCTAAAAATTAGGCAATTACCTGCTGAATCCCCTGTGGGTTTTTTTCCTTATGTGATGGAAAAAATACATGATGGTTCTAAAGGGTGTCTTCTTTTTAAGAAAACACTAACTGTAGATACAGCTTCTGACCCAAGTCTTCTCTCCTGCTTAAGCTCAGGGTTTCACAAAGCTGGGAAGATTTACTTAAGGGTTATGCCTATTTATTCTAGTTCTAAGGCATCCTAGTCAGATGCCTTGATTGAGGGAGCACGTTTGCAAGACGGGTTCAGTTCGCTCCAGCTTTGTGAGCTTGGATATTCTAAGCTGGTTGCAGTGATTTAGGTTGGTGCAAAGAGGCTTTTATTATATATGACTGGAGAAGGCATCAGACCTCGGGCAGTTCCATTAGGATTCTAGGTTTGTTTTGCATCTATAAAACTAAACAACAGTGCAAAATAAACACCAGCAATTGCGCAGGTACAAAACTACCAGCTTGTTTTCTGAGAATCATCAAGGCCAGCCTAGGAATCTTTATTATAGTATTTTGATTTAATGGAAAGATCTGTCTCAACAACAGCACGTTTAAAATACATGCCATTTTACTTTCATAAATTGGTATGATTTACAGAGGCATTGAAAGCTCATGGCATTTCCAGGTGTTTTTGAATTCATTTTGGATGGATGGATTATGCTGGATCATTCTAATACCTAACAGGTGCTTTCAATGAACACTGTCAAGAAAAGAGTGCCTGTGGTAAACCCCAAGCAGTCTGTGGACATTTGATAATCAAAGCGTAGTAATATTTGGCACCAGGGAAAATGCAAGTTCTGAGGTGCTCTGGTGGGGTCCTTGAAAGGGCTATGATGATACCACCATTTCCAGAGAGATTTTAGAAAGTAGAGCAACAAGAACAGTCTGGATTCAAGAGAAACATGCTGCTTTTTTAAAGATTGTGTGAAAAGATAAGCAATTGAATAAGCATTTAAGATCTGCTAATATTACTGAAAATGGAAATCCCGTTATATACTTAAGGCTTTGGTTTGGTATTTTTTGATTCTGCAGATGTAGTGTTGGGTGCACCTCATTTCCAGGTGACAGGAAGCAATCACTTACCTACTGCAGAACTTGAGCGCTTTAGCCTGTTTATATTGGTGAAACAAATGGCATCATGTAAAACACGATCACAGATCTTACAGAATTGGATGACAAGATAACGGTACGTTACTCACAGTTCAAAAGACTGCAACAGAGAATGCAATGAGCCATGATGCTATCATTTTCCATGTTGAAATTTTAATATCTTTGTTTTCTAGAGCTCTTAAAATATCGTGCATTGCACATGTTTCAGAAGCCAGAGTGATGTATTCATAGAGTCGTTAGAGGAAAACTATCTGTCACCCTCATGAAAGGATGAAAGTCTGTCCTATGGTCCCTCTCTATTAAAAGGGAACATAGTAGCCTTGAATGCCCTCATATTTAAAAGTCTTTGTGGTCATACCTCAGAGGTAATAGCTTGATGCCTTGTGCCAGTGGCTGTTACAGACATAGTCATAGCATTTGGTCTTCAGCACAGGAGAAGATAAGTGGCTCTGTTCAACCACTGCTCCAACCTTAAGGGGAAGTGATAGCAGGGAGATAATTTTTGTGTGTGTGACTGAGTACTTGGTGGGAGCACACGTAGAAAAGGACAATTACGTTTGCCTTCTGGAAAAAGATTAAAAATAGGATCTTTGAAATCAGTTTTTTCTGGGGGAAGGGAAAGTATTTTTGAGTGATTAATGCTCTCAAATGCGTATCTTTATCACAGATACATCAAAGCTGTCATGCTGGAGAGCAGAGTGAAAATAGTGTCAACAACAAAATAAAATGAGAAATTATTCTTCCATTAGCCCATCCCCTGAAGTCATAGATGGTGTTGATTGTGTCTTATCTTAGCACCACGTATAGGAAGGTGAATTGCAGTAACAATAGGAGACAACATACCTGATTCAGCTGAGAAACACAGTTTAAAAATCCACCGCATCTCATGTATTTGGGCGAAGTTTTTGAAATTTGTGAGGTGACTTTTTAATTGATTAATTCCAAACTGGAGATTATTTTTTGTGAAAGAGAATCAGCAGACTCAAAAAAGTGAAAGAAAAATACTGCCAGTCAGAATACAGTGGCTCTCTAGGAGTGATTTGATGGGGCTGTAACAGAGCCCAAGGAGAACAGCCATAGGCAGAAACCACAGTTCATTATTGGACTCTATGTATTGTAATGATAAGTTTATAGAACTCGCTGCACAACTCATTATCGTAGAGGTAAGGCAGACTAGCTCAGACCAGAAATATCTAGAAAGACAATCCAGAGGTAATGAGAAACCCTATAATAAAGGAAAAACTCATCCAAATCAACTATTCATGAAACTTACAGTCTACCATGCAAAGTCCATCACGGGCATCGGTCCGTTTACAGGGGGGACAGCAGCATAGCTCTAGCTCCCTTTCAAGGGATGTCTCTGCAAGCAGCTTGTCTCTTATATTGTGCTGCTCCTTTGAGGATTTCCTCCCTGAGGCAAAACAACTTTTGCCACTTGTCCCCATTTAACCCAGATTCCCTCTCAAAGTTGCCTGCCTCTGAGAAGGCAGCCAGGGAGTGGTTCTCTCCGTGCTCCCCCATGAGACACTGGCAGTCTCTTATAGGGAGATGGCATCATCTTCACCTAGGTAATCCTGCTCTGGTAGGGGGCTTGGACTAACTGAGTTCCCTTCCAATTGCAAGTGTTCTGTGTTTTTGTGTGTCAGCCTCAGTTCTTAGCACTTCAACGAGCTGGTCTTATTGGCACCAGAAGAAAAAGGCTGTGTGGTGGGGCTTCGCCTGCCATCGTACCTGGCTTCAGTGAGGGAGAGCCTCCTGTTTCCCAGATGCTGCACCTCAGTACCGCTTGTCCTTGGGGTTCTCTCTTTGGCACTGGGGGCTAGGGCTAGGGTGCTGCCTGCTTAAGGGAAGGAGCAAAAAACCACCACTAATAAGGATCAGACTTGTTGCCTTGCTGCAACTTGATAGAGCTGCACTGTCTTATTAATTAAGTACCACAGTAGAACAGTTTGTTGCTTGTGTCTGTTAAAAGGATTTTCTTGTTTTCCAGTGTCAGAATTCTGCATAATTTCTGCCTGATTTTCATGGAGGTATAATCAGACTTTTTCTTGACTCTATCCCCAAAGACAGTTCTCTGCTGGTGTTCTCTTAAAATAAACCAGTTCTTTAATGAAACCTCCTCTAATGAACTGTGCTGTCACTGTAATTTTGTTTATGAAAAAATATGAAAGACATCAAGGGAACTACAGTGTACGTGTAATGTTATTATAAGAGGGCCTTCTGCCAACTCTGGAAACCACAGTTCAGCTCTTTGAGAAGATGGAATACGTTCGCTTGCAATGGAATTACAGCTCAGTTTATGTTACTTGGAAACTTAGTACTTACATTTATTTTACGACATCTCAGATCTCCTTAAATGTAAATTCAAATAGATCTTTGAGGCGGAAATAATGGAAGATGCTTTCTCTACAGTATGTTATTTGGGGGTTTGTTTCTTTATCGTGTTTTGGCCATTAGGATTGTATTAACGGTTAGTTTTCTTATTTTACAGACTGAGTATTAACTTCATTCTAAATAAGAAATGTTTAGGTTAGCAGAATTATTTAAATATCATAAAAGTATTCTGTTGTACGCTGATGCTCACAAAGCTGAGTCGTGTGTGCACTGAGCTACTACAGAACTAGGATTAAAAAGAGCTGAAACAGGGATAAAAATTAAAAGAGTGCCTTCACTGAGGAAAAAGCGTTTTTAATTTTGGACTCATTCTGCCGCCTTCTCAGAGGTAAAATTTGTGTTTTATTTCCATAAACCTTTTCCTAAGCATTAATTAGGGGTTTAGGCTTCACGGGTCATAAATGAAAAGATGCCTTGCCACGATTTTAACTGAGATATCTGGGATGAATTCTATATAAAAGCACTACTCAAATGTCTGTACTGGCTGTATCATGCAGTAATAATGATGAAAAATGTCAAGTTTTTAGCTCTTACTTTCCTCTTTCCCTGCAAAAACCAGGAATTGGCATCCTTTGAAAAGCTCCTTATAGAAAAGCTTTCCAGTGATGTCATTTATCTAGCTTTGAACACAGGAAGTTTCACCTCAATCTAAGGAAAAACCTCTTTACAGTGAGGGTTATTAAATATTGGAACAGGCTGCCCGGGGAGGTGGTGGAGCCCACTTTTCTGGAGATGTTTCAGACCTGGCTGGATGCAGTTTTGTTTAGTTTGATTTAGGTTTTTTTAGATGGTTCTGCTTTTCAGTAATTTGTACCCTGCTTGAGCAGCAAGGCTGGACCCGATGGCCTTTGAAGACCCCCTCCAACCCTAATAAACTGACTCTGTAAACTGTGTGGCTTTAATTTCCAACTAGTGTCAGCTGGAAATTAAACATGAAGATGCTTTATTTAGAAAACATCAAAACCGTGTCTTCCAGGGACAAAGAAAACAACAAGCCCAGCCTTTGTGTTTGGAGGCATGAATCACAAAACTCAACGCAGTCCATGCACATTGACAAGCCAGATTAGTATGTGGGCTTTTTTGCTTTGTTTTGTGTTCTGGCTTTGATATTGCCAGAGTGTCCCAGGGTCCCTCCTGCAACTGAGCAGGTTTGATTCAGTTGCTGCTGATCGTACCTGAGTGGGAAGCAAAAGGCGTTTCTGTCTCTGCCTTTTTTCTCCAGGATGTTGTGTGCTGGAGACGGATCATGTCTGTCGAGGGCTGTGATCTGAGACTGTTAAAATAACTGTAAGCCTTTTCATCGATTTCAATGGGTTTGAGCTATTATTTTAAGGAAGAATTAATAATGTCATTGTGCCTCCTCTCCTTGCCTTTGAGAACAGGAAGGAAAACTGAAATAGATGTTGGTTAAGGAGGGAGGTGAAAAGGGCTTTTTGTTTTTCTTAATGACTTGAAGGCGGTAGGAGTAAGGTAGGAAAAAAACCCCACTCAGTGAATTCTGCTATTTTTGTCTGTAGTTTTAGTGCTAGACACTTGAGTGAATGGCTCTGGACCCAGACAGTATCCTTTGATCTCTCTCTCTCTCTCTCTCTGCTGCTGCTGCACAGTTGTGTGTGTTACTTGTCTGTAACCTAAGATGGGCCATTCATACTGACATCAAGGTTCACCAGCCCTGAGGGTGAGACAGTAAAATTGCAAGATGAAGGGCAAAACGTCTTACTAAAACCAGCATAGCTCATGGGCAACTGAAAGAAGGGGAGGCTACAAGGCAAAGGTCCACCCAGAGATGTCTGGGGAGAGGACAACTGGGGCCGCTGTTTGGAAATGCTCTAAAGTAAGGGGACCTGAGACCTTAATTTGGCACAGGTTCAGAGCTGGTGTAACCTCAACATAAAGCATGTGCAAGGTCCTGTAATTCTTGGCAATAACCCTGCTGACACCTCTAAAGCATGGCAGGTCAAACCCCTTCTACAGAGTGTCTTTATACAAGCGTTATCTGAGAAGTCAATGAAACTACTCACTGGGGTACCAGTTACTCATGTGAATAACCTTACTAAATCGAGGCCATGCAAGTAGTTTACAATATGGACAATGTTTTCTCCCTGTTTTTTGACACACTATTTGTATTAGGTTTTGGCAGAAATTTCAGTTTAGTAGCCAACACTGAGGCTCACAAAGGAGTGGGTAATTGTCACCTGTTTATATTTGAAGGCACCTCTGCTCATTTCCTCTGTGTGCAGACAAACTTGTGGTTTCCTTATGCGTCTAGCGTGAGGGCAGTTCTTTGTTGTCTCTTATGAACATGTTTTGGAGAGGAAAACAAACAAATTTCTTTTTAAAGGACCATTGAAGTTGCCAGGTGGAAAACAGACCAGAAGGTTGCATGTGATGTTTTCTTCTGGCTGATTAGTATTGAACACGATCTGAATTTCTACAGTTAAATGAGATTAGGAGGTTGTTTTATTGTGCACATAATCACATGTCAGAGGAAATTTGTGAACTTTCTATTGTTAAAGCATATAAAGTCAATGGAACTGCTAACTTTTTGGCACAGAGGGATACAAATCACGTTGAAATGTGTTTCTGTATATGGAATGTGGTCTCGTGCACTTAGTTACCTAGTATGACACTAAAACAAGGAGTTCACACTTTTTAATAAGGAAGCTAGAGATACTGAAGCTAATCATTGCCAAACGTGACTTTTAGTAGTAAAAACACCAAAGAGAAAATGAAATGTGAGCCCAATAAACTGGCACATCGTACAGTTAGTTTATTAATTTTGGTCTCTGTAGCATATGGTCGTTTTCCCGCAGCTAGAGGCTACGGCCACCTGTTAACACTCCAGCGTACAAAAGAAGAAAGGATTTGTTCACTGATGAAAAACACAGTGATTTGGGTATTCTGATTAAGAGCTGTTTTATTTTTTTAGTACACAGTGTGTGCTTTTTTTCCAACATAAGTAACTTCCCAAAATGAAAATGATGCTGTAGATTTTACAGCGGTTTATTTAGAGGAAGTCAGGGCGGTTTGTCCCCAAAACTCCCATCAAGGCTTTAGAGAATTCACATTGAAAAACTGTCTAGAAACAACATTTTCCTTTTGGAGGAAAATGTGTCGGGTTTTTTTTGCTGCTTGTTTATAAAAATAAGTTAATATTTTAAAAAGTATTACCTATTTTTATATATAAAATACTGAGGTAGCAGCATGTGCATGCATATATGAGCATCCTGGTCCAGTAGGAAGTATCCCTGCCCATGGCAGGGGCCTTCGAACTAGATGATCGTTGAGGTCCCTTCCAATACAAACCATTTTGTGACACTATAACCATACTACTACTTCATAGGAAATGGTTCAGAGGTTCCAGGAAACGCTTCTGGTGCTCATCCAGAGAAAGGTGCTGAGGCATTTCTCCCCAGCTGGCTTGTAGTTGGTTGGAAGGAGGCAGACTTTGGCAGAGTAGATGGGTCCCTATCAGTGACACGGGCTAGCTGGTGCTGCTTATCAATGGAAAAGACAGGCTGCTTCTCTGTGGCTGAGAGCATCTGCCTCACACAGGCAGCTGTGCCTCCCTCCGTGCCCTCCTTAGCTTCCCCAAAGGAGAAGGGTCTGGTTTACATCACATGGAGCACGTGAAGTGCAATTGCAGAGTAACACGTTACCTGTTACACACCATCCACAGGGTAGGAAGGCATTTCCCCCTTGCTGTGTTTTCCTCTCTCGTTACATCTTGATGAGGATTTGAAAGATATAGAGACCCACCAAAGCCAGTTGGTGTTTCTCTGCTGGTCATTCTCCATTTTGAAATGGACCCTTTATTGGAAAATAAATTTGGCTTCATTTGGAACCAACTGTATTCTCACATTCTGTGGTGGTGCAACTTGGCACATGGAATGACTAGGAGACTGGAAGAGTGTTCCAAACTCTAGTGCAGAAGACTTGGCAATGCTGTAGGGTAGGGTTCAGGGAAGGTGTTTGAAAGCAGGGCTGTTCTTGCTGTCAAGCAGCTGGAGAGGCAACCAAAGTGGGCAGATTTGTGCGTCTCACTTGGTGGAGGTGTCCCAAGGGTGCAGGGTTGTTGGCTGATTGCTTGGCAGGCTGGAATTTACCGGTAATGAGTGGCACTTTAAAAGTTTGCTGCCTGTTTAGAGTTAATTAAAACTTGGCAGCTGGAGCTCTTTCAGCCTAGAGCTTTGAGATGTTTATTTGTGGGCACCACAGGGCTGGCACTCAAACCAGACCTGAGTGTGAGTCAGAAATGTTCTCCTGTAATCATTATACTTTTAAAGCAGAAGAGATAGCTTTATCTTTTGTGGTGGCAGATGTGAAACATACTTTAATTTTGAGTGATGAATTATTCAGATATCTGTGGACATGCCTGTGTATTATTCATCTGCAGTTGACACCCTCCTTTCTCTTCCCTCTGCATTTTGTGAGTTTTTAATTTATTTTTTTAACACAGGCCTTGTGGATTATTTCCTGAACAAGGGATGTTTAAGGCACATTACTCTTTATTTCTCTTCAGGTTCCACCAATAAAAGGGAATAATTAGTATTCCATACAGTATGGTCTCTTGTCCACTGTAAATTAAATCACAACCATCAGCTTATTTTGCACAGGCAACTGAGCAGCAGCCCTGCAGTATTACGTTAGCAGAAACAGGATTTCCATGATACAGTTGAGCATAAATAGGTGTTTTTCAATGTGTGCAGCTGCTTGACTGGACAGACGGTGACTTGTGCTTACAGAAACCTGAACTTTCACCAGCGCTGAATGTGATAAGTAAAATCTTACTGGAAAGATGGGGCATTTTCATAGAGAGCTGGTGTCTGACCTTAGCTGACTGTTGCATTTTCAGGTGGGCTGACTGATCAGAACGTTTTATTAAAGTGATAGTAATGTTTTGATGGTAAGAGATGCTGCAAAGGCTATCGAGGCAGATGCCTCCAACATCACAGCAGAATAGTGAGTATGGGCTACCTGTCTATGTGCCTGTCCCCTCAAACATGATGGTTTGTCACTTAGATCGAGCCCATCATAACAGAAGCAGCTTTTCTTTTCTCTGAATTGTTCTATACTTTACCGGGGAAAAGAGTAGTTTCCATTTAAAACCACAAAACATTTATGCCTCACACTTGTTATATAATCTTATATGTGCTCTGCTTGCAGTCTTGAGTTTTAAAAGAGAACCTGCCCAAGTGTGTTCGTGCTTTGTAAAATATGTTTTGATTTCCAGCTAGGGGAAATCTATTCTAAGACAGCTTATGGTGTTTCCCTTAGTTAGTTCTGAGGAGCTAGAAAAATATTGCAAATGGTCTATACAGTGTGTCAAAATACAGCAGAATAACTGAAAAGAATTATCGAAGACGCTAGACTTCACTTTGCAAGCCACGTTAAGAGCTTTTTGTAGCATGGTGCTGTCTGTTTGACAATTATCTGTGGAAAAGCTTTAATTTGAAAGCAATCTCTGTGGGCAGTAGGCACCATTGTGACGCTGAGAGATTCTCAATCTGTGCCCTGACTGCGCTCAAAGGAGGATGTCTCAGACTTTGCCAGACTGGGACTTGCACTGGGTTTTGGCTGGAGTGCTGTTCAGCTTCCCGGTTATCAAGGAACCTGTGAGCGAGAAGTGCTCTCGTGTGCATTAAATGACATCTTTGCTTTGCTTTCTCAGGTAAAAAGATGTCAAAGACAACAAGCAAAAAGTTCCTCTTGTTATAGATCCGCTGGTCAATTATTCCTCATTTCCACTGTTTCAGCTGATAAACCTTGTTCACTTCTCTGTGCTCTTCATTGATTTTTCGAAGCATCTGTGACTGATTTGGGAGCACTCTTGCGAGGTAGTAGGTGTTTGTCAGGCTCCAAGTCCTGATGGCCCACTGCAGCTTGCGTGAGCACCGTGCGCGTGCAGGTTTTTCCAGGAGTGGCTGCTGCAGAAGAACAGTGCAGACCACCAGCTTCCTTGGGGACTGTGGGGCTGCAGTTACGGTGTGGCAGGCAGGACGTGCCTTCCTCCTATCTGCTGCAAGAGTTCTGCTTTCAAATAGATCTTCTTTTTTTCCCACTAACATAAAGATTGCCAGTCTAGTTTTTTTCTCCTTTAGTATACAAGCAGTTTCACACATCTGCATAACTCTCCCCTTCATCTGTGTGCTTTTTTCTTTCCACAGTGAGTCACAGAATAACAATGTTTTTTGCTGCAAGTGACCTTTAAAGGTTAGTGGTCCAAACCCTCTGTCATGGACAGGGACATCTTTCACTAGATTGTTTCTTGAAGCTACATAGAGCCTGGCCTTGAACACTTCCAGAGATGGAGCATCCACAATTTCTCTGGTTATAGGGTCCAACCACTCTCAGTGTGAAAAATGTCTTCCCCTTGTCCATGCTAAATCTGCCTACCCTCTTTCAGTTTAAAAGCATTTTTGCTAGTCCTGTTGCTACAGTTCATGGTAAAATGTTTCTCTCAATCTTCAAGTGAGGTGTCCGTAATTTGAAATGTTCTTGTCATTAGCAATCCGACTTCTTCCCTCACTCATTGCTGGAGGTGAGGAAGGGCAGCAGGCATGGCGGGTGGTCCACAACTGCAGTTGTTCTTCTCTGGCAGGTTCTTTAGAGAAAAGATATTTTTGTGAAATGAGGTTTTGGAAAGGGTTAAGGACAGCATGAGAAGCAAGGCAGCAGGATCTCGGTTTAGGTACTTTAGGGTACTATAGCTGTGCCCATGCAGGACTTGCACTGGTTGGGTTGGGCTGTGAAGTGTTGACTCAGATTTATCTGCATCTTTTCAAGTAAACTTTTGAGATTAAATATCCCTTTGTGGATTCTCTTCCTATCAAGAAGTATGTTACTGTCTGGGAGCCTGATGACTTTCCGAAGCACAGGTTAATCCAAAGTGTCACTATTTGAACTTGTGAAAAACACTTGTGTTTTCCATTCATAAGTTTTTGCCTGTATTTCCCTCCCCCTTACAAACCCTTGGGTATGTTACTTTCACCCCAGTCATGTTTCTTTTCCAGAAGTGCCTAGTGAATAAGTAGATCAACAACAAATTGTTTCTCCAAAGTTTATTCAACATTCAGAGTATAAAACAGGGAAGTTAATGAAAAACTCAGTGTTGCAGGTAATTGCCTGGGCACTCTAATTCTGATCCCTACACTTTGAACCACGTATTCCACTCCTATTTTCAAAATTAATAAACCTATTTATAACACTCTTGCTCCTGGTGAATGAACTGTAGACTAGATTTTATATAAAAGTGAATAAAATGTGAATAATTGTAAGAATAACTTGTGCTAATCATATATGATTCATGAATCGAAAGAAGCAAAGTTGTCTGTCGACGTATTCATGGCAAGTTAGTTGCCTCGCTCTACTGCTAATTAAGTTCAAGGCTTTGAATCAGTAGCTCTAAGCTGCTTCACTACCTGGCAAAATGCAGCTCGGACCTGTCTGGAACACCTGAGCCACCTCACATGCCAGAGGTTTATCAGCTGACTGTGCAAGCTCCAACATGCCTCTTCCTCTCCAAATAAACCTCTGCCTGATTACTGTGATTCGCAACAGGTAAAATGCAAATATCCTTCCAATTATGTGACTGGAAGAGGAGAGATTACTTTTACCATGAATGAGATTTTACCACTTTTACCATGAATGGCTCTCTGTGGTTTGGAAAAAAAAAGAAATCTCACTTTTAAATTGTTCAGTTTGCATTCACTTAGGTAATGAAAGAATTCAGACAGATTAGGGGAACATTATTTTTTCAGATTCTTGCTGCTTTTACTGTTGCTTTCTATTTGCTTTTGTTTTAATCACAGTATAATCATGGTTGGAAAGGACCTCCTAGATCACCCAGTCCAACCATACCCTATAACAACAAAAAACCTGAATACCTGGATACCTTAAATGCCTGATTAGATCAACAAACACAAAATAACCCCCCACCTGCCTGCCACTACAGCAGGGTGTGAAGCACCATGTCTACACATTTCTTAAATACCTCCAGGGATGGTGACTCAAGCACCATCCTGAGAAGGCTGTTCCTGTGCCTCACCACTCTTCCTGTAAAGAATTCTCTTCCTAATATCCAATGCAAACCTCCCCTGCCTCAACTTCAGACCATTTCCCCTGGTTTTGTCATTAGTTCCTAAGGAGAAGAAGCCAGCACCCACCTCCATACAACCTCCTTTCAGGTAGTTGTAGATGGCAATGAGGTTCCCCTCAGCCTCCTCTTCTACAAACTAAACCTGCCCAGCTCCCTCAGCCTGTTCTTGTTCTCTATATGACTTGTTCTCTAAACAACTCATGATCTTGGTAGCTCTCCTCTGGACATGTTCTCGCACGTCGATGTCTTTTCTGATTTCAACTAGAAGTTAGTGTTTTAAGTTTTGGTGTGTCTCCTGCTCATGGGCAGGGAGCCCGGTAGGTGTCAAGGCCTTATCCTCTTTCCCTTCCATTACATCCCCAGTCCCTGCAGCTTGACCTTACGGTTTCTAGAGGTAACATATTTTACTCATCTAGAATGTTGTTTCAGAATACCTGCAAGATGATTTGAGTTATTTGCTAGACACAGAGCAAATCAGTGGTTTTCTGTGACACTGTTCTTGTCTATGAGAGATTTATTTACCAATGCCACCGGTATATCTAGACAGACAATAAAAACCAAGTTTCCATTCCTAAGGTGACCCAGTCCTGTCTTTGTGAAAAATCCTGCCTCAAATCAGTCTGACATCTGAGCCCAGAAGTTTTAGGGTTTTTAAACTTTTTTTTTTTGGCTAAGCCTTATTCTGAGATGTTTCAGGTTTATCTGTAGAGCTGCTGACTGGTCTCTCATAAGTTCATTATAACTTTGTTGTGCCAGAGTTGCAGAGAGAATCTTCAGCAGTTTGATGCGTTTGAAATATTGCTGTGGGTGGAAGCATCATTGCTGCTGGGCAAACCTGGGACGATTTGTCACTCTCATTCAAATCTTGGTAGTCTAATACAAAACAATGCTTCATCCATCTCCAGTGCTACTGAGAGCTAGTGATTATATTATACACAATTAATAAGTATATACCGCCCTCCTAGTACACACCCTTTCCTCTGGTGCTACCTCCCCTTCCTGCATCTGCTCTGCTTCTCCAGGTTTCAGCCCGGGACAGGGACTTCAAAGAGTCACTGTGCTCCCCCCAAGCCACCTGCTGCAAGGAGGATGATGTGGGAGTTAGTTTCTTCCTCCTTGCTCCAGGATGTGAGTGAGGTCAGTTTGACATGTGTGCTACCATGCTCTACACCTTGCTCTGTAACCTCATGTCACACCTGAATTCTCTCTGTTTCAGATATGCTGTCTAGTCACCGTGAAGTACCCTTTATACTGCTGTTGCCCAGTCTGAACACTTGGGTGATGAGCAGTATCACTCCTGACAGGTTTATAGCCCAGGGACTACAGGGGCCAACCTGGGCCCATGCTCTTGGGCCACAGATAGTTCACCTTTATACACGATGACAACTTGGCTTCACTGTCTACCAGTTGCAGAAGTACGTACAACAAGAGGCTCAGGCTCTGTGGAGCCCCAAGGGATGCATCTCCACGGATCCACCTCTAACACCCACCATTCAACATTCAGTCCCCATCCTGCCCTCACAAAGCCTCCAAAGCCCTCTAGAAGTCTTTATTATAAAGAGACAAATTGTAGGAGTGTAAGCCAGGAGCTACCTGTATAATGAGGCTGGTGGGCAGCCAACCATGCCCACCACCACCTTCGCCGCAGTCAGACCCTGCATGATTAAGCCCTTGCAGCCTAAGAAGAGTGTTTCTGACAGCATAACTCAGTGCAAAGTCTATTATTATTATTATCATCTCAACCCTTGGGCAAGGCTTTTGATGTTGTTGGTTTGCTCTGTTGTCTTTTTACGTGCTTCTTAAAGTTCCGTTGACAAGGGCTCTCCTGGGTCTCTGTCCATTTCCAAACTGATATGCCAGTCTGTACATGTGTGTGTATGAGCATGCCTGGATGCAGGGGTGGGGGCAGGCAAGGAGATCCCTTTGTTCACTACCACTTCACCCCGTTGAAGAAATAATTTTCATTTGATAGAAGGCTTGATGTGCTTTGGCACGTTTTATGTGTTCATCTAGAACGTTTGTCTTAATTGTTAAAAGTTATTCTGTGTGTGTCCAGCAGGAGTAGGGAGGTGATTGTCCCCCTGTACTCAGTACTGGTGAGGCTGCACCTTGAGTACTGGTGTCCAGTTTTGAGCACCTCAGTACAAGGGAGACATCAAGGTGCTACAGCAAGTACAGAGGAGGACAATAAAACTGATGAAGGGTCTGAAGATTAAATTTTATGAGGAGAGATTGAGAGACTTGGGGCTGTTTAGTCTGAAGAAGAAGAGGCTGAGGGGAGACCTCATCACTCTCTACAACTATCTGAAAGGACACCGTAGAGACGTTAGTGCTGGTCTCATCTCACAGGTAGTTAGCAACAGAACCAGATGGAAGGGCTTCAAGCTTCAACGGGGTAGATTTAGGCTGGACATCAGGAAAAAATTGTTCACAGAGAGAGTGGTCAGGCTCTGGAATGGGCTGCCCAGGGTGGTGGTTGAGTCCCCATCCCTGGATGTGTTTAAAAGTCGTTTAGATGTAGTGTTGGGGGATCTGGTTTAGGTGTGACCTTGTAGAGTAGGGTTTATGGTTGGACTCGATGATCCCAAGATCTTTTCCAACCTGAATGATTCGATGATCCTATTCTATGATTTTAAGATCATGTTGTCTCTATGGTATATAATCCAATATATTTTATTTGCACTAAAGCTGGAAGGAATTTTTAAAGAACCCTTCTCAAATAGAGGTGCCACCATTAAAATTACCCCTCAAATATTTTTTTTAAGAGATGTAGAATCTCTTCTCCTGTTTGTATCAAGGATGCATCTCTGTCATGGAATTGTTATGTGCATCTGAATACACTGGCTGCTGTTTGCACAGAAGAGGATGTACTTTTGGCAACACTTTGCTTCTCGAGGAAATTATTTTTAACAGATGACTTTAAGAAACTGAATTTTCACAGCTGTTTGCTAAGAATTTTGTCATGAAAATAAATTGTTAAGACAGACTTTTGTAAGAATGGATCATACAAATGAAACCAGGCTTAATGAATGACAACCTTAGCCTCTCTTGAAACTTTTTTGGTGGAGCCTAAAAATCTGTACATTACAATGGCAGGTTATTTCTTTTTAAATAGCAGAGCTGAGGCTGAAGGAGAAAACAGCTTAAGATGTAGAAAGAGAGATATTCCTTAAGCGCATATCCACAAGTGGAGCAAGCTGGAGCACCTTTCCAATGAAGACAGTCTGAGACCATTTGGGCTGTTTATTCTGGAGAAGAGAAGGCTCTGAGGATACCTTATAGCAGCCTTCCAGTACCTGAAGGAGACCTACAGAAAAACTGGAGATTCTGTACAAGGGTCTCTAGTAATAGGACAAGAAGGGCTGGTTTCAAACTAAAAGAGGGTAGGTTTAGATTAGATCTTTGGAATAAATTCCTCACTAGGTGGTGGTGAGGCACTGGAACAGCTTGCCCAGAGTAGTTGTGGATGCCCCCTTCCTGGAAGTGTTCAAGGCCAGGTTGGATGGGGTCCTGGGCAACCTGGTATAGTGAGAGGTGTTCCTGCCTATGGCAGGGAGGTTGGAACTAGATGAGCTCTGAGATCCATTCCAACCTAAGCTATTCTATAATTTTATATTTCTATGAAAGGCAAAAAACCCCTATTAATATGATTTCTACAGTGAACTAATAGCTTAATCCTCATCTGACACTTTTTATTGACTCCTGAAAGCACTCCTGTGTAAGATAACATCATATTCTTAGTTAAGGAAAAAGAGCTTCCGTACATGAGGGTGTCCACATGAGAAGTCTGTCTAAAGTAATTACTGAGCAATAAATTGAAATGCAGCCTTACTTTGCACAAAGTCCCCCATGTAGGAAGCCACCAGGATAACTTGAATGAACCTTGGGATTCACTTGAAAGATGAGTACACAGCTGTCATCTCAGGCTGCCATGAGACTATTCTAATGATATCCATGCATAGAAAAACAGCATTGAAAGGATTTAATTTTGAGATTGCTGCTGGCAAGAGCTCAGCACAAGAGCATACATTGCAATTAATATTTTTCAAGCAATTGTGTATGTTTAGAACATATTCTGTCACCAAATCATGGGGAGTAATCTGGTAGTAATGCCCTTGAGGGACCCAGCAGCAAAAGTTTCTGAATTATATTGAGGCTTAACAGTCTAGGAATGATGTAGGGAAAAGGCAAAGTATTCATGCAGAAATGCCAGAGCCCTGCCTTAACGTTTTCTTCTGCAGCAAGAGATTAGGTGTTGTGCAATAACTGATAATAGTGATTATGTCAAGAGGTATTTCCTGAGCAAGGATTAGATGCAGACAATTGAAAGATTGATAGATTAGCCATTTCACTAGAAAAGAAATTAAGAACCATCACCATAAGGAGCACATTCAGTGGTTCATGACTTGCTTTATCTATCACTGAATTGTGATTGGGCTGCTGGCTGTGTCTTTATAAGCTCCAAGTTCATTTATGCAGTTTGTCAAGCCAGAAGGAGACATGTTTATCCTGTAATGGAATAAGCACTGGAGTATCTTTGTGAATTGTATCTATGTAAAAGGCTTCAGTGGTCTTAAGCTTATGGTTGGACTTGATAATCTGAGAGGTCTTTTCTAACCTAAATTATTCTAAATTATGCTAAGCTTTCCCTTATTTCTAAATGCATTTAAACTAAGATGATTAGGGGAGTGAAGTATCTCCCTTATGAGGGAAGACTGAGGGACCTGGGTCTCCTGATCTTGGAAAAAAGGAGACTGAGGGGCGACCTCATCAATGTTTATAAATACGGAAAGGGTGGGTGTCAGGAGGATGGAGCCAGGGTCTTCTCAGTGTCAACTAATGATAAGACAAGGGGCAATGGGTGTCAGCTGGAACACAGGAGGTTCCACTTAAATATGAGAAGGAACCTCTTCCCAGTGAGGGTGACAGAGCACTGAAAGGGGCTGCCCAGGGGGGTTGTGGAGTCTCCTTCTCTGGAGATGTTT
>JAOXOE010000001.1:74782164-74794769 GCA_028565055.1 Phoeniculus purpureus
AGGCTTGAAATAATTCCTTAGAGAATAGACTTTTTAGGTTCTAAATCTCCTTAGTTGAACCTCCTCCATGTCATTATAATAATTAGATGCCATTTGATCGTTGTTGCTTAACGTTAATAATTAAAATATTTGAATATGTTTAGTACATTTTCCCATCGTTGATTCTTTCTCTAACTTAAATAACACTTTTGAATTCAGTGAATTATACAGATACTGTCTCATTGCCATCAGCTTGTGTCTTCACTAGAAGATTAAAATCAGCAGACAATGCAAAGTTACGCTGTATGGTTCTTCCCTTATATCTTTCAGTCTGTGGTTATTTCCTGTTTTCAGATTCACAGGTAACTTCAGTTGGCTTAGGTTCACTGCAACTAGACTCTAATTACTGAGTAGCTGGCTGTACTGATTTCCCAGTCTTCTGAAAAGTACATGCCTTCAAGTGGAATGCATGTGTGTCTCCAGAAAAGCTACATGAATATTAATGTGATTTATGCAGTGATAATGATTCTTATAAATTTCAGTCTGTAATGTAAGTGACTTGGAGTCTTGAACCCATCGTTTTGATCTCCTTTCCTTTAACGTGACTACTAATTTATTAGCTGTGGAACTATTTTAAAAATCCTGAAACATGCAGGAATCCCGAACTGGATATCACATAGTTTGGGTTATAAGGTAGAGTGCTCCGCTACTTTACAAAAAACATGATGGATGGATGGATGAATGAATGGATGGATGGATCACAGGGGATTGGAAGGGACCTCAAAAGATCATCTAGTCCAATCCTCCTGCAACAGCAGGATCACCTAGATCAAGTCACACAGGAACATCTCCAGAGAAGGACAGCCCCTTCCAGTGCTCCATCACCCTTACTGTAAAGAAGTTCCTTCTCATATGTATGTGGAACCTCCTACGTTCAGCTCACACCCATTGCACCTTTTCCTGTCATTGGATGCCACTGAGAAGACCCTGGCTACATCCTCCTGACAACTGCCCTTCACATATTTATCAACATTAATGGGGAACCAGCTTCCTCAGCCTTTCATCACCAGGGAGTTGTTCCACTCCCTTCATCTTCTTTGTGGCTCTGCTCTGGACTCTCTCAAGTGGTTCTGTGTCCTTCTGGAACTGAGAGCCCCAGAACTGGACACAATATCCCAGGTGTGGTCTCCTCAGGGCAGAGCATAGTAGAAGGGAAGGAGAACCTCTCTCGATCTACTAACCACCCCTATTCTGATCCAGCCTAGGATGCCACTGGTCTTCTTGACCATAAGGACCCATTTCTGGCTCATCATCATCCTGTTGCTCACCAGGACCCCCAAGTCACTTTAGATAGATAGACAGACGCCTATGCCTGTGTTTTGGAAGGACAGAGTACCTTTCCTGTTGCCAAACAGGAAATGAAATGCACTTCTTGCATTTAGCAGTAGACAGAAAGATGATAGGAAGGAGGAAGTCCTTAGTATGCAGGAAAAAACCCACATAATGTTTTCAGGTTTAAAATTAGTTTCTCTTCTGATATGTTAGAAGTACTAATTGCACATTGCATTAAGGAAATATACGAGCAGATCTGTGGTGTTACTGATCTAATCACATTAAAATGTTATGAATACTGTGCATATTCAGTGTATTAGTTCTTTAATCTTAGAGTCCTGTGGTTTTTCATGTGTTTGAATTTACCTGAGATTGGGCTAATTTCTTCTGGGTCTAATGAATAATTGGGATTTTCTAACCTCGCCAGAGTATGAGAAGAAAACTTCAATGCGATTCTATTTAGGGAAGGAATTTCCTGATCAAAGCAAATGCTGTCACAGGGCAATAAACTTGAGCCCCCTTTTCAAAAATCATTTATATTTATCTTACCTCTATTTTCTTTTTCCTTTTTGATGGAAAAAAGTGACACTATTAGTAGCAATGTGTAGGCAGTTACTTGTAAAATGATCTCATCCTGTCTTTGATCCCTCCTGACAAGCACTGGTCACTTGGGCGAGGAACTGATTGGCAGTGTTAGCGGTATCCAGCATGTCTTTCGCTTTAATTAAAAAAATCTTGGGCTTTATTTTTTCTTGGTTTATTTTTACATTCCTTTAATGCATTTTTTCATGTGTAGCATCCTATTTTTTAATCATGGTTCTCTTGCAGCAGCATCATTTTGCAATCATCTTGACATTTGTAATGTCAGCGCTGCGGGTTTGCATTAACCTCATTTTGCCATCGTCTTGATGTACTAACCTGCATATAGACCTGCACAGAAATAACTTAACATTCATCCTGGTGTGTGTAGTGATGTCTCATTAGACTTGAACTAACAGAATTTTGTCATCATAATTTGCAGTCATAATAACCCAATCTTCACAGATTTAATGTGACAGTCTTTCGCCATTGTAACTAAGGCTTTCAGCAGTTGTCAACCAGGGGGATTTAAGGTGAAATCAATGTAATTAAAACACAGACCCTTAACAGTCCCATACTTTAAGCAGTTTGTCACATATATTAAACAATAATTGATCGTGCTAGTGTTTAGCACTTGTTTAGTTTGTGAGTGTTCTTTTTCTGCGTGGGAAAGAATTAAAACAAAACTTGAAAAATGATTGACTGGCAAAACTTCGAGTAGAATTTGAATCTCCAGATTGTCAGGGCACCCACTGTATCCACTGGGCTGCTCGCTTTTCACAGCACCGTTAATTTGTTTGTGAG
Organism: Phoeniculus purpureus; assembly: GCA_028565055.1. Taxonomy (NCBI): domain Eukaryota; kingdom Metazoa; phylum Chordata; class Aves; order Bucerotiformes; family Phoeniculidae; genus Phoeniculus; species Phoeniculus purpureus. Next base: position 74,784,859 of record JAOXOE010000001.1, read on the forward strand.
ATGAATTACAGCATGCACAGTGTGTGACAGGTCGTATTAACAAGCTCAGAGAGATGCAGAAATAAAGTATTGGTTAAACTTTGCCTCATTATCTTCCATAAGCTTCCAGACCGCCGTATGCTTTCATACATGTGAGTAACTTGGCACTTCCCAAATTTTTTCCTAATATCAAATCTAGGTTGACTCTGTTCCCAAATTGTGTCCCTCTCCTTGGCATGTGTGAAAAATAATAGAGCGCTATCATCTCTAGATATTGAAAGGCAGCAGCAATGTAACCCTTTGCCTTTCTTTCCCAGATTAAACATGTGATGTTCCCTTAATCTTTCTTTACAAAGAAAACTGTCTGTTTGGATATTTGTGAAACTAAGCGCTCTCCAGTTTATCTGTGGCTTTCATAAAGTGTTCTGTCAAAACGGACACAGATGAAATATTGACTGGAGCAGAGTAAAGCTAAGAGAATGCATGATAGGGTGACTGGGATACTGCATAAACGGCTGGTGCTCGAGCTCTGTTTCCCTAAAGAAATATGTTATGTTAGCAGCTAATGCATTTGCCATGTAAAATGACCTTGAGTTGTCTTTAGTTGGGCTGATGCAGCTTGCCTGCAGACACAGGTGAATTCTCCTTCCTGTACGTATGGATTGTTTATTCTGATTCACAATTACCTATTGGTTCCTTATTGATATTCTTTGCAAACAGCTCAGTATTTTTCTTCTGCTCCTTAAGTACTGTATTTGCTTTTGTTTTCTAAATACCTGCTTCTGTTACAGACTAAATTTGGGGTTGTTTGTGGTTGGTTGTTTTTAACCAAAGGAAAGTCTTTTCTTAGTGGTGATGTACCGGCACATAAAACTGTTCTCAAACATCTTCCAGTTATAGTTCACATTTCTCTGTTTAACTTCTTAGCCCTTACAGGTGAGAGATTATAATTTTAACTTTGTGAAACTGAGTCTTCTTAAAAGACTTATAGATACTGACAGGCAAATATTGCCATTGCCAGCACTTGCTTTGCAAGCGAGTGTGTATGTGTGTGTAACAGTCAGTTCATATTTCATTCATCTGAGAGTCTGAGATCCATCCCTCTGTAACGCTGATCATGTTGTGTGTGCACTTTCCTCAGGTGACTTGCAATGATTTTCAGAATTGGCTAATTTTCAGTTGATTTTGACCCATCCTGAGAACATAACTGCAATGGAAGGGCTTTCTGTTGAACTGGTAGACTTCAGGCGATGTGCAGTGCCCCTCTGTGGGTCCATGTGACAGAATTTCTTCCAGTGAAGATTGGGAAGATAGGGAGAAGAGGAACAATTTAATCTTTGCCTTTCATGGTCTGGACACACAACCAAGGATGGTGAAAGCCATAGCTAGGCACTAGTTCCCACAACCCCACCAAGGACAGTTTGAGGGAGGAACACTACCTTTTGGGGGAACCTCTCTGTAGGTTATGCGGAATGCTGATTGTGACTGGAGTGAGTTACATACCTAAATCTAGAACAAGGAATATTAGTTAATAAGATGTTCTCCCTGCTGGTCATCTGAGTCTCTCTGAAGAGATTAAGACCAGATATATTATAGGCATAATTGAGTAATTCTGATTTCTCTTTATTACTTGGACTTCTGTAATGTATTTATCAGTAATTAAAATCTTTTCTCACTTCTCTTCTTTGTACTCTTAATATTAGTTTTATACAATATGCTGTGCTTTCTTGTAATATTCTTTTGATGGTTCTTCTCAGCATCTTAGATGCTGAAAGGCAGCAGCCATGTAATCCTTTCCTGCCCAGATGAAACCTATTATGTTCCCTTAGTGTTGCTTTACAAGGGAAACTGCCTGTTTGGATATTTGTGAAGCTAAGTGCTCTCCAGTGTATCTTCAGTATCTCCTCAGCAGAGTTGTCCAACTGACCCCAGTTAAGATTGATTTCCTTTCTGCTGATCTGGAAGTTTCTGAGAGTTGGAGAATTGACAAGATTTGAGACTATAGATCTGCAAAGCATGAACATTATGCACATTGGAAACGGAGGCAGCAAATACTTCTCTGACATTTCTGCTTGAGACCCTGTTCTAAGAGGAGTCTCCCTAGGTTAAAGGACTTGTTCTTCTTTACCTGGAGCTTTTCAAAATGCATAGTGATTATTTGCTCTTTTGTGATTATTACTTGTTGTGTTGAATTAGTAAGAAGCGAGCCCAGCCTTTCCCTGTTCAAGATACTCTCTGAGAAAGAGTATCTGTATTCCGTGTCACGAATTGGAAAGCATGCTTGAGGAGAGCACCAACACCATAATGACATAATATGCTGGTTCATATGCTAGACAATGTTTTCAAATAGAAGTCAGGAGAAATGTGGCCAGCAGGTCGAGGGAGGTGATTCTACCCCTCTGTTTGGCTCTGGTGAGACCCCACCTGGAGTACTGTGTCCAGTTGTGGAGCCCTTATTACAAGAGGGATAAGGACATGCTGGAGCGTGTGGACAAAATAAGGAGGACTTAGAACACAAAACATTCTGTTGCAGTAGCTCAGTGACCTTTGCAGATAATGAACTCGCAACCTTAATGAAAAATAGTCTTTTGTGTAACTCGATTACACCTTGCTAGCGTCAGCACTTTAAGGGTATATAAGCAACAGTATGTGCTCAATAAAATGTCTTCGATCCTCAATTGGAGTCCCTGCCATCAATACACCACACATGGAATGGAAAATGGATTGGTGGGGTTTTTTTTGACAGGCCCTTGCAAATGAGAGGGCTGTGAGTTAACACGTTTATGCCTTCTTCTCTGGAAGCCAAAGCTTCAGAATTCCTTCAGAATTCCTTCAGAATTTAGAGCAAGCAACTTTCTTGGGGTTTTTTGGGTTTTTGTCTTTTTCTGGTCTGCAGATCAAATAAGCACACAGAGTCAAAAAAAAGCCACCTTGCAAACTGTACTAAAACTCTACAGTGTATTCCTTTTTGAAGTAAAAATAGGCTAAGAAATGAAAGAAATTCTTCAGTGGCTTACATTAGACAGATATCCTTCTTCCTTTTTTCTTCTTGCTGACATCAGAGGAAAATCAGAAGCTGTCTATTTACTTTTGTTGTGATAAAGCTGTCGAAGATTTGTTTTTCCTGTGATGCTGACACATGAGTGCTTTGTGGGGCTTTTTTCATAACAGGAAGTGAGTAATAAAGAGGCTCAAAGCCCATATACCACCAGAGCAGGACCCTGTGCTGTGCATTAGCACTTGAAAGATTCCCATCCTAGTTCTGTCTTCACATCAGTCCCATAGCCCCTAGAGCAAATCACTTCCTTGCACACAGATAGATGTGATAAATTTGCAAATACTTGGAAGAGGACAGACACATCTTATTTTAAGCCTGATGTCTGAACTGAGTGACAGGCTAGGATTGCCTTTATTTTTTTTTAGGTCAGTGTTGGCAGGGAGTTAAAAAGAGGCTGGAAAATAGGTCAAAATATTTTCTGAAATTATAATCAAAATATCATTTGTCTTAGGTTTGTGCTGTAAGCACTCTGCCTGATGTTGAGTTATATTGGCAAACAACATGTGCCACTGGGATGCTTAAAAAGTCATGAGAGCTTTGTAAATCAGTTCTTCAAGACACGCTTCCTATTTGTTATTTTCTTGTTTTAGCTGTAGACAGGAAAGGAGATGTTGTCTGTGTTTGATGGTATAAATGGTGGTATGGTGTGATTTCCTTTGTTAGAGGTTTGTTTGGTACTTGTGTCGTAGTAAATCACAGTGAGATGGAAGATGCGTTACTCTGTGCAGTTACTCTGTTCACATTTGATTTATTTGTGTTGAACTGGGGGTCTCCTCTATGCAAATTATTCTAGATACCATAACATTTCTATATCAAAAACATAATTTTTCCAATGATGTCTTATTTTTATTTTCCCTGATAGAGAAGCCCTGAATTTCAGTGTAGCCCTTTAATACGGTACAGGAGAGGGAGAGTTAGAGACCTGAGAACTTTGGTGCCATGTCCAGTCTAAAGCTTTACCACTACCTTCTACTCTAGTTTTACATTTTCTTCAAGTCTACTTGTCTATCAAACTTATTGTCTCAGTGCTCTGAGACAATAAACTTGAATGTCAAATTTGAATGTTGAAGCCTGTTTCTTTTCCGAGAGCACACTGCTGCATGCTCCACCCAGTCTCCTAAGTGGTTCCTGTCAAGGAGTTCCTTGTTGAGCCTTGTTTTCAGATCACTACTGTCCTCTTCAATCTTTTCTCCAACTCTGCATTACTGTCACACGCATACCGTTACAAAGGAGATCTCTTCAACTTTATCCACTCTTGGATTTTGAAAGGTCTTCTCAACCAGGAAAGCTCTATCAAGAGGAAGGTCCTCTGGTCGTATTCAAGAAGAGAGATTTCAGTACCTCAAAAGGTTTGAAGTAAACCTTTGTCACCTTGAAATGAACAGAAGCCAAGAGAACCGCAGCTCCAGTATTACGACACCTACTTTCAAGACAACTTTTAGTCTGTAAGTACATTACTGGACCTCAGTTATTGACAGCATGTGCTGTCTAGGGTGACCTTAGGTATTTTAAACCAGAACTCTTGTACAGTAAGCAGTCCTTTTCCTAAGTTTGCTCAGTCTCCTTCTCCCTCAAACAATCAAAATGCTGCTGCTGTCACAGCGTGCACTGCTCTGCTTCAGATTACTTTCTACATCAATTCATGAATTGCAGTTCCTGTGGGCTGTAAATTGATGCTTGGGAATCTGCTGGCATGTCCTGTACATCCAGGTTCTCCAGGGTATTAGTTTGACTAGCAGTGTAGAAAATGCCAGTGGCTGTGAGGGTCTATTATGCACTTCACGTCATTGTTCGTTTTTCTGTATAGTCCAGGAGTTTACTTACAAACCTGTAACCACCATGGCCAGTTACTTTAAAACTGAAATGTAATACTTTTCAGCTTTTTGGGGATAGTTTTTAAAACATAATGAGCAGTGTAAGAGTGGGTGTTCTTTTTCAGTTATCTTTTCATATGAATTAATAACACATTTCCTTATGGCCTATCTCTAAAGTCCATACTTACTGTTCACAGAATATGCTGTAGAAAGCAGCCTTATAAAAATCCAGGTTTGGATGAAGGATGCTATAGTCCCATTCCCAAGTGAGTGTTTGCTTTCCCGTATAAACTAAAGAGGCTGAATGCAGAGGGGATACATGAGCACAGGTTCCATCAGTTTGGGACCAGCAGCTCTTGGCATGTCATAGAATCATAGAATGGCCAGGGTTGGAAGAGACCTTACAGATCATCTAGTTCCAACCTCCCTGCACAGGCAGGGACACCTTCACTAGATCAAGTTACTCAGGGCCCCATCCATCCTAGCCTTGAACACTTCCAGGGATGGGGCAGCCACAGCTGTCTTGGGCAAAACCTGTTCCAGCGTCTCACTACACTCACAGCAAAGAATTTTTTCCTCATATCCAACCTAAGTTTCCCCTCCTCAAGTTTATAACCCTTTCCCCTTGTGCTTTTGCTACCACCTGTGCCAAAAGCCCTACCTCAGCTTTCTTCTAGCCCCCTTCAGAGATTGGAAAGCTGCTAAGAGGTCACCTGGGCGCCTCCTCTTCTTCTTGCTGAACAACCCCAACTTGCTCAGCCTGCCCTCACAGGGGAGGTGCTGCAGCCTTCTGATAATTTGTGTTGCTCTCTCTGGGCACCTTCCAGGAGCTCTGTGTCCTTCTGATGTTGGGGACTCCAGAACTGGACATAGAACTACTTCAAAGTAGAGGGGGAGAATCGCCTCCCTCTACCAACTGTCACTGCCTCTTTTGATGCAGCCCACGATACAGTTGGCTTTCTGGGCTGCAGGAGCACACTGACGGCTCAAAGAATGTGCCCAATTTTAGGAAGAGGCAGCTTGCATAGAGTTCTGCCTCTGATTCATTTGCAGGGAGTTTCTGGGCAGCGTATAGCAGCAGTACTGCATGCTTTTGTTGGGAGTGGAAAGGTCAATTGTAAGTCAATAGCTTTTTTTTTTAAAGCAGCTACTGACTTACTGCAACCCGTGTTGTTATTTACAGTCCGACAACAGCGCTGCTTTGGGGGTGTTTTTTCTTGGGACAGAGGTTTCAATTTCAAAAGCTCATCTGGAAGAGAATGGCTGAATGCATTAGGGTTACTGCTCCTCTCCCCAAAAAAAGGAGTACCCTGTCAGGAGATCTGTTTCGCAGGGCTCGAAGGCAGCCTGCACAGACAGCAGCAATTGTCTTCACCCCGCTCTGTAGCTCTAAGTGCTTCTTGGGAAGCTGTAACACAATTTAAATCCATTGCACATGCCATCCTGGAAGCAGAGCCTTATTTGTCGAGTGCATGGGTTGTCCTATTATGGGAAATCAACTTTGTTTTGAGGGAAGCACAGAGCATTGCTTCTGCGCAGGTCCTGGAATTTGAAACATTTAGAGGCCTCCAAAGAGCACTGGCATTAGTTACCATGCCGGCTGGGGCGAAGTGAGGATCCCTGCCCTGCCTCTCCCTGCTTGGGACGCAGACCCTGCCCACAGCCAGCCTCCCGGGCTGCGTCCCATCAGGGTCTTCTCTGTGCTCTCCTCCATAAAGCTGCTGGGGCTTGCGCGGCAAAACATCTGTCATCATGCAGGGACAAGCCTAATTCAGCAAAAGCTACTGGAGCAGCAAAGTTGGAATATACTTTGCCAAGAAATATTTTGCTGTTGGTTTCTTTTTCCTCTTTTGTTTGTGGAGATATTTCATGTCTACTCACATGCTTTGGTATGAGGAAGTGGAAGATGATTGTAAGTACGAACAGACTGAAATGATTTATCACGATATTCACTTTGACAGAGTAGTGCAATGCTACGCATCCCACTAACAGCATGCATTTTTAAATGTTTACTTTCCACGTCTGAAGAACCTCGTTCTTTAGCACCAACGGGGGAAAATAAAGAGGAATCTATTTTTGTGTCTTGCAGGGGGGTACTATCTGCACGTTAGGTGTAAAAGAAGTAGTCCAGAAACAATGCTCAGCTCTCTTTTGAAGAAAAATGATCCATTTCTGCATGAGGCTCAACACTTATTAAAGCATGAGGATAAAAAAGAAAGAATTGAGAAGAGAGACCAATAGATTTGGAGAAAATAGTGTCATTATTCTAATAATTTGGCAACATATCAAAGGATTAATCAGTTCTTTGAACTTTAATGGCACACGCAGCTTCAGTGCCTAGTATTAACTTACAGGATAAGAGAGCTCTTCTCCGGCCACTGAACTGTCTGGTAGCAGCCCAGGGAGGGGGTGTCAGTTCTGCACAAAGTGAGCAGCAGCTGAGCTGTCCCGTGCACGTCCCAGAAAAGAACAGGCGTGTTTTCCAGACTTAGGCTTGTTTGTTAGTTTAAAGCAATATGTGCAATAAGAAGAAAAACAGAGAATGCCAAGAGAAGAAGACTAAAGAGGGCCAAGAATGAAAGGATGACAGAGAGTTTTAAAATCCATCTACCATACTCCCAGATGAGCATTTTTCTTCCCCCTCGTCCAGGCTGCCAGCACAGATTGCACCAGGCAAAAAAGACGTGTCAGTTTTGTCCAAACTTAATCTATGTTCCCTGCCCCCTCTGTTGTAATCTGTTCTGGCTTGCCCACTTTCAGTTTAGTCCTGTGTCTTTACAATAATAGAGTTGCTACTTTTCTCTGTATTTCTCATCATAAAAGCCAGGGGAACGCACATACACCGTCATTTTACCCCGTGTCGTATACTGGACTATGTAGTCACTAAATTCTGATGAAGCTTCCTGAAAGTATTGTTAGATTTTTGTTATATTTGACAGGAGAGGAGCTAAGGTCAGAACATTTCAGGGTGTAGGGGTGGTCTTATGCCATATTTTGCTTTCCCTTTTTCAAATTGGAGACTGAGGGGTCCACTTCGTGTTCATAAATATGGGAAGGGCGGGTGTCAGGAGCCAGGCTCTGGTCAGTGTCATCTAATAATAGGACAAGGGGCAGTGGGTGTGAGCTGGAACAGAGGAGGTTCCACGTCAAGATGAGAAGGAACTTCTTTAAGGTGAAGGTGACAGAGCACTGAAAGGGCTGCCCAGAGGGGAGACTGTCTGGACATGTTCCTGTGAGACTTGATCTAGGGGATCCTGCTGTGGCAGGGGGATTGGACTTTCTTTCGAGGAAAGAAAGAGGAAGGTGACCTGCTCTTGAGCAAACCACATAGTGCCCAGCCTTTTCCACCGCTGCTTTTTGGAGAGGAATAAGAGTGATTTGTTTTCTTGATTTTGCTATACAGTGACTTTCTCAGACAGTCACAAAGTCAGCTCAGAGCGCTCACCTTCAGCCTTGAGGAGGAGACAGCTCTGCAAGTGAGGTTGGACTTGCTAAGTATGTAGGATGATCTGTGGTGCTTAACTCAAAAGTCAGAATTGCACTCTGAAAATACAGTAAGTAAAAGAATATTAAAAAAACCCCTGTGTTAAAGCTTTTGAAAAATAAATGAATAGAAAACCAGAGTTGCTTCTAGCAGATAAATAGCATTCATGACAAGAGCCATTAAATCTCTTGCTAAATTATGTTGTGTGACTATTTCATATCTAAAATGAAAGGGAACTGTCCTCATGCTTCTCAGGAATTATTTAGCTGAATTGATTTCCTCACCTTTATCCTCATACTGTTAAAGGGCACAGCATTTTCCTCACTAAAATTGTCTATAGTATTGTCAAGGGTTTTTCTATTTGTATTTCAATAGAAAAGGGAAAAAAAACCCCAACCATATATACACTTGGTGACAACATGTATCCAAAATAATGCTCTTGAATTTATTCCTAGCCTTCGTTCAGGAGACCTTGCTTCCACTTGCTGTCTGTGCTTGCTTTGCTTCTTTCATTATATCAAATGAAGAGTTTTTCCTTTTAGAGGTGACAGCAGTCGCTTCCACCTCTGTGCTGTTTTTTAATTCCGTGCTTTGTCTTCTCTTCAAGTTTCTTCTCCAACCCTCCATCCACCTGTGCATTCACCTCTTCCCCTTTATCTTCTGCTCTCTCCAGTGCCTTAGCAGTAGAGGCAGGTTCTGTATTCCCTGCTTTCTCTCATTTCTGCTTAGAATGACCTTTATGAAAGCATAAAGGTATTTATTCTTCAGCGAAGGCTTTACTTTCTTTCCTGAGCTGCTCAAAATTGACTTCTGCCTGAGTTAGGCTGGAAACTCCTTGTGACAGTGACTGCTTTTTTCTAAATTTCTGCAGAGCCTTTGACAATGACACCTAAATAATAAAGTGGTGGGGAAATGAGATACCATAAATTTCATTTGGTTTTAATTAAGATGAGATTACTCCAACTTTTATCTCAGAAGCCACTCTCCCTAGAGGATTCAGTATCATGTGCTGTATTTCTCCTTCTAGCAGATAGAATCATCTTTCTGCAACCTTGGTCTGACATGGAACCAAATTCTGCTTGCAGTCACACACAAGCCTCCTTTTCTTTGCTTGGATTGGCACAAAGTAGTGATTAAAAATAGAATTAGTCCTCGAACCAGAGCCAGTGCACAGAAGAAACTAATTCTGCCTGAAATTTCATGGACACAACTGGTCCCTTACCAGTTATCATACGTTTACCGTAGCAGGAGTCTTTATCTCAGGTCAGAAATGCGTTCCTGAAGTGAATTCCCAGATGTCCCTGCTTATTATCATGTACTGGAATCATCTCAGAGGACGTGCCCTGTAGCCCTCTGGAAGGAAGCTGCACTTAAAGATGCACCCTGGGTTCAGCTGATAGGCACAACCTCTCAGTGGGTGTGCAGGGTGCCAGAGTCACATTGGAGCTCCTGAGCCTTCTTTTAAGAGAGTGCTGGGTTAGCAGCACCAGCCTCTTTAATGTTAAACTTCTGGTTCACCACCACCCTCAAGCCCCTCTCCTCAGGGCTGTCCTCAATCCTTTCTCTTCCCAGTCCG
>JAOXOE010000001.1:74814279-74840998 GCA_028565055.1 Phoeniculus purpureus
GTTTATTTGGATTTAGGTTGGACTGGATGATCTTTAAGGTCTTTTCCAACTTTATCATTACTGTGATACTGTGATACTGGAGGTATATATCAAGCTTAGAGTTTCTTATGGTTAGAATATTTTATTCCACATGTTTTGCTTTTTTGCTTTGTGGATGAAAGATTATGTATGATTCCTTGACAAAGATCATCTGTTGTGTTACTGATCATCTATTGTGAGGTGATACATCACTACATGACCTTTAAAGGTCTTCCCAACCCTAATTCTGTCACTGTATGTCTACCTAGAGAGGTTGTGGTTGTACTTGTAGAGGAAGATTGCCCCATGTATGTAGAAATATCAGATTGCCAGCTCTATGCCATACATATTGACACTGGTTAGAATGTTTTGGATCATGAGTAACTGGAAATGTATGACTGCTACAAAAATAGGGTATCAAGGTCATCGTAGTAATAGGCTTACCTGGAAAAACTTTCATCTTTGAAAATATTCTCAAGATGGTGAAGAAAAGCATTTCTGTATATCCTAAATTCTCCAAAATCTGTCTTGTTTTGTCAATTTCCAGTGTCAGAATCGAATAAATACATAAAAAAATAATTCCAGCATCCATTTTAGAATTAGTGTATTAAATCTGCCAAACTTTTTATTTATGAAGGAGAGAAATTAACTGTTGGATTAATGAACTGAGAATTGAGATGTTCTAGTTCATGGATATAATTTGATTGTGTTAGAGGACTTCATTTGTATTGGTAAATACTTGTTAATACTAGTTTTCTGAGGATTACAAATCAGACACATTTTTCTTTCATTTGTACCATTCAGTCATGTCCAGAATACTGAGATGAAAACTGTTAAGAGCAGATACCTCTGCACTTCAAAATTTCTACTAGTGACTCTGGTAGACCATGGATTCTTCATCTAAACTTTTAGGATACAGATTTTCAATTACACTTGGCTTTTGGTTGCATTGTGATACACTGGCTGTGTAGTGATACTGAGTATACTGGGAAGTATGTTGTTAAAGATACTTCTACCTGAGATACTTATTTTAATGAAAAGACATTTATATGAGGGACATATTTTTGTATGGCAGTGAGCAGGTATTTAAAATTGCAAAATAAATGATAGAGTACCTTCTAAAAATTGTCCTTGGTTTCTGAAAGGTTCTGTGAACCCCCTTAAGATAGTCCATATGTTTGATAGCTTTGTGTATTTCTCATCACGGTATTATTACTGCTCTTGTAATGCTTGCTGGTTCTGTGAGCTTTGAATTGAAGTGTTCATAACACAATTATTTTATCTCTAAAATATGTGTGCAGTCACAAGTTACTTTAGCAGAAATCGAGATATGACAATTTTTCTGAACTCTAAAAATCTTGTTAGTAGTTTGCTGTGGCTTTTATCCTTGCGACTTTTTCTCTTGGCAAGATGTGATGGCTCATGGTTGTTATAGTTGTCAGTTTGGCATTAGAGCAGAACAGCTTCACAAATGTCCTATTAACCTATCTCATAACCCAGTGCCAAAATACTTTCATCATCTAGTCTATTAGAACACATTAATATAACTAAAGATTTATCATTTTATTACTCAGTGAACAAAACTCCAATTACTTTCTTGGTGTCAAAATTAATTTCCCAGAAATAGTTACACCTTCTCATACTACTGGTCCTCGTACTAGCAAGAGTTTCTAACCAGCTTAATATTTGGATGGCTCTGTTCATTTTTATTGTCGTATGTACAACTGTCAGTAGCCTTTGAGGTCATTAATATAAGTTTTAATCTAGTGGCATATTTAAAATGCAGTGATTTACCATGGGTGTCTTTTGGGGAATTATTCTAAAGTGATTTAACTATTTCTATAATAATATAATTTTAAAGAGAAGCAGAGCTAGTTGTCTTTCCATAAGCAATTGCAACTAGAACTATAGAATGTTCTAGGCTAGAAGGGACCTCTAGAGGTCATCTAGTCCAACTTCCATACACAGGGACAACTCTACCTAGATCAGGTTGCTCAGAGCCTCATTAAGCCTGACCTGAAATGACTCCAGGGATGAGGCCCCCACCACCTCCCTGCCCAGCCCATTCCAGCCATCAACCACCCTCACATTTAAGAACTTGTTTCTAATATCTAGCCTAAATCTATCCTTTCCCAGCTTGAACCCATTGCTCCTTGTCCTAGCTGTACAAGTCCTCTTGAAACTACATTCCTCTGCCTTAGTGTAGGCCCCTCTCAGGTACTGGAAGATCAAAACAAGGTCCCCCTGGAGCCTTCTTTTCTCCAGACTGAACAACCCCAACTCTCTCAGCCTGTCCTCATAGTAGAGATGCTCCATTCCCCTGATCATTTTAGTGACCCTCCTCTGGATGTGCTCAGTATGTCTACAACAGTTTTTATAGGGAAACTAACTTTATGTAAGTTAGGGAAGTGACTCACTGGTTGTAATGCTACTTTTTCAACAACAAAAAAGAAATCCATAAGCCATGTGGTGAAGCATGAATATGTTCTTCCTGTTTGTAGCCACTGCTTTTTATTTCATTTGGAATGAAGACAGATCAGTGAGCAGTTTCTAATTAAAAAAATAGTCATGAATGTAGAACAGAGATAAATTATAAGATATCCTAGAAGCTGATTAGGTTTAAAGGTGACCTTAAATGGCCAGGCAGCATTGGCAGATTGTTTTATTTGGTTATACATTTGCTTGTATCTTCTCCCTCTGCCCTCAATTGTTGAGTAATTCAGAGCATACATATACAAGAATTTTCAGTGATGATTTAAACCATTTAGCAAATCGTTTAGCATTATTATAAGCTACTAGGTCTCTAGTTTGTGAAATTGAATGGCATTACTGAAATAATATAACACACACTGATACAACATGTATTATCGCTGCTCACAGTGCAGTTCCAAAACAAAAATAGTTATCTATGTGTAATGATCCACTGTTTTACAAACATATCAAGTAGAACACTGACATTTTTCTCATTTAAATAATAATGTTTCTGAATACTTGTATTTTTCATTTTTTTAAGTAAGCATGCATGTATTCACGTAAGTAGGGATTATTTTCTTTATGTGAGGTAGTATAATATGTGTATATAATGAAATAATATCGGTATAATATAGCTATAACATGAAATATATAATATAAAAGGTGTGAATTAATAAATTCATGTTGGTAAAATTCCCCAAAAGAGACCTCAGATATTGATATTTTGTTCATTACATGTTAGAACAGAGATAACGGTTTCCAGAACTGTATTTGAAAACTGGTTAGCTCACTGAGCTTCACTTCTCAGCTTTTCCTCATCTGAACTACCATCTCATTCCTTACCCTTGTCTACCAATCCAGATTGTTATTTCTTCAGAAAAAAACAAATATTTAGTCGGCCAGAGTGAGAGACAGATGGCTTCTGTTGCCCAAAAGGTAAGGATCCCCGCAGGGACATGGATGGCTGAAATTCAGGTGCCTACTCAGAGTGTGGTCTTGTAGACCCGATCCTCATGCTCAGATATATCTTCTCTCAGTAGAAATGCTGTCAAAACCAGCTAGCCCTAGAGCTTTATTGTGACTAAATAAATCATTGTGTTCTGACATGCAAACAGCAAAACAATGGACCTAAGTTCCTAATTGTCCTAGAAAGGGATCACTGTGAATCAGCAGTTAAATACAAGCTGTCAGCACAGTGCTGTTGGTTGAAAGCAGAATCCCTGCATTTACAGACAGGGAAATTACCAGAAGAGGCTGAGAGATGGCTGCTGCTATGTATAACAAAGATGAGGGAAATCACCCATCATCTGGTCTGCCAGTACATCTATTGAGTCCAAATCACTGGTGAGACTGGCACAGAGCACACACTGCCTGTCACAATTCCAAGGAGTGTTAGAGAAGGAAACCGCACAAGAAAGGAACGGAAGAAATTACTTCGTGTGAGGTCCCTGGTTACTTTTATCTCAGTGTAGGAGGATGCTTGAATAGCTTATACAACACTGACGAAGATTCTGGACAATAATTAAGTTTTCCCTTTAGAAAAAGATGTGAATAAAATGAAGGATGGAAAGGAATGTTAACCTTTGGACCTGTAAAAACTTTCTCTTTCTGATAAGACAGATATTACTATGTAACAACACAGATAACAAACCACAGATACAATTGGCAGATGTTTAACATTTTTCACTTCTTGTTTTCAAATCAATAATTATGCTTTTTGCTGTGTTGTTTTTAGCAAAATATAAATTATTTGGCTCACTTTATGAATAAGCAAGTGAAACAATGATCTCTGCACAGATATAAAATGATTGGATGGTCTCACCTGGCTTTAAGCTCTAAATCCACTTAATGAGTGAATTACATTAATATCCACAGGCCTTTATCAGGTTGACTGCTGGTTCTCTTTAAAAGAACTATTGAAGTTTCTGACAGGGTACACGCCACCTTCTAGTACCTGTTTCACTCCACTTTGAGGTGACTTTTAATTTCTAATATTAATATTGCTCCTTGTGCAATTATTTGACAATACTTACCAGATTATACAGAATCACGGAATATTAGGGATTGGAAGAGACCTTGAAAGATAATCCAGTCCAATCCTCCTGCCAGATCAAGTCACACAGGAACTTGACCAGGTGGGTTTTAAGTGTCTCCAGAGAAGGAGACTCCACAACCTCCCTGGGCAGCCCCTTCCAGTGCTCATTCACCCTCACTGGGAAGAAGTTCCTTCTCAAATGTATGTGGAACCTCCTATGTTACAGCTTACACCCATTGCCCCTTGTCCTACCATTGGGTGCCACTGAGCAGAGCCTGGCGCCATCCTCCTAACACCCACCCTTTCCATATTTACAAACATTAATGTGGTCACTCTTCGGTCTCCTTTTTTTCTCAGTCTTCTTTGTTCCAAGCTCAAGAGACCCAGCTCCCTCAGCCTTTCCTTATCAGAGAGATATCACTCTCCCTTCATCATTTCTGTGGCTCTGTGCTGGACTTTCTCCAGAAGAAGACTTTCCGTTCTTCTGGAACGGAAGGGCCCAGAACTGGACACGGTATTTCAGATGTGTTCTCATCAGGGCTGAGTAGAGGGGGAAGGGAACCTCTCTTGATGTACTAACCACCCCACTTCTGATCCACCCCAGGATGCCATTGGCCTCTTTGGCCACAAGAGCCCATTGCTGGCTCATGGTCATCCTGCTGGCCACCAGGACACCCAGGTTCCTTTCTCTTATGCTACCATCAGATTCCAATTCCTTATGTTGAAATTTTACTTTCACGTAGGTTATTTGTATGGTAACTCCCATTTTTAAGATGTTTACAAGCCAGTGCCAATCTAGTCAACAGCTAACATTTTCTAGATTGTTTGGCCACTTCAGGCTGATTACTTTTGCTTGCTTATCTTGAAGCTTCATCAAAAATATCGAAGCCATTTCCCAAAATGAGGTGATAAAGAAAGATTTATTTCTCCCCTCTCTCTCACTGCTAAGTGGAACACAAGTTTTGTCTATGAAGAAGACATAAGTCTTCTCTATGAAGTTCCAGCACTCCCTAAAAATAAGCAGCACTCTGGAGAACACCGTTGAAGTTGAAAGACTGTACAGGCTTGGTAGAGTGTTGGTAGTATTTGTCAATGAGTTCCTTTGCAGTTTGCAACTGTCCCAAATGTGCTCTAGCCTGGGCTGCAGTGATCATGATCAGGCTGAGAGTTCCTTGCTGCTTTTCTGTAATGGCAGGTGCTGCCATGGTCCTGCCTCTAAATAGAAAATAGCAATCTGCAATGCATGGAGTGACAGCTATTACAGACATGAGATAGGATGCAATTGGGAGCTGGTGGCTAGTGAGGAATGAAAAGTGGACTGAGCCAAGGAGACAATGATCACCAATACACAGCCCTTCCTCTCCAGTAAAGTGGGGTCCTGCAAATAAAGCACATGCAGATGAAAGTGAATTTTCATCCACTGCACTTACGACATATGAACATTTTCAGATCTAAGTCCTACCTCAACGAGACCTTTATGATGAATATTTAACAAACCTTTTAATCTTGATTAACAAAAGAAGACTACTGATTTTAAAATAGGAAATCAGAACAAGACTGTGTGAGCATAAACATCCATTACTGTTAGGTGTACCTCTCGTCAGTAGGTGTGTTGCTATCTAACGTATGTGCAGTATGTTCTGGCAGGTGGTAGCAAGGTTTGGTAGCACTGGTGAGGGGAAACTCTGTGTGGTTGCTAACTGACCACAGAATCATAGAACATTAGAGATTGGAGGGGACCTGAAAGATCATTCAGTTCAGTCTCTCTACCACAGCAGGATCGCCTAAGATGAATTTGTACAAGAACATGGCCTGGTGGGTTTTAAACATCTCCAGAGATGGAGACCCCACAACCTACCTGGGCAGACCTTTCTGGTGCTCTGTCACTCTCACTATGAAGAAGTTCCTTTTAACATTTGTATGGAACTTTCTCTGTTCCAACTTAGACCCATTGCCCCATGTCCTATCATTAGATGACACTGAGCAGAGCCAGGGTGCATTCTTCTGACTCTCGCCCTTTCCAGATTTATCAACATTAATGAGGTCACCCTCTCCTTTTTTCCCAGCTCCCTCAGCCTTTCCTCATTAGGGAGATGGTCCATCTTTGTGGCTCTGCGCTGGACACTATCCAGCAGTTCCATGTCCCTCTTGAACTGAAGGGCCCAGAACTGGATACAATATTCCAGTTGCGGTCTCACCAGGGCAGAATAGAGGGGAAGGAGATCCTGTCTGGATCCCGAGGTAGAATGGAAATGAAAGGAAACCCATGAGCAAAATAGAAGGAAATGTGAGGAAAACATGTGTGGCACAAGAGAAGTCTTTACACATAGAATCTTTAAGGTTGGATGTGGCCTACAAGATCATCAAGTCCCAATGTCACCATATTCACTTCATCACATTCCCTAATGCCACATCTACATGTTTTTTGAACACCTCTAAGGATGGCAATTGCACCATCTCCCTGGTCAGCCTGTTCCAGTAACTAACATGAAAAAGTGGAGAAAGTTTGAGCTTGGTTTTGTATTGCTATAAATTTCTTTATTTGGAAAGCCAGTGGGCAGTCAGATAAGTGAAGTTTGAAAACTGCCTGGCCATATGTCACTTCCTTAGGTTAGGAAAATCACTAATGAACCACAATATGCAGTTTTAAATACACATCATTACCATTAAATTATTAATAATGTAATACCAAAAAATCAGCTGTGTTTATTTGCTCTTTCAGAAGAAATTGTGACATTTCTTAGGAATTACAGATTGAAAGAATGAGTTACTTATGAATAAATTTTTCCTTTTGGCAGGGGAAGGTTTAGAACTTGTAATTGCCTGTAAAAAGGAGTCAGAGTGTTATAAGGTCTGAATCTGTTGGTTTTTTCTGGTTTACACTTAGTGCTGGATTTGAAAAATATTGCTTCCCAGATACTCTGCAGCAGCTGTCTCATTGAAATAAAACTTGCTTCTCTAGCTTTCCAGTACCACACAGCCACCTAGTTACCACACTGTCCCGAGTTACCATGAGTAGTAGTTTTAATGCTTTTTAAAATTCACATTGTCTATAAAATGACTAAGGTTGGAGGTGACCTTCGACATCATCTCTTCCTGGTCTGTGGAAAGAGTGTGTGGATGGGCCAGTTTTGCCGAGTTCAGATCAGTGGGAGTTTGTTGTGGATTGTGTGTCTATGTGTGTTTTGGTTTTGTTTCATTTATTTAATCAAACTTATGAAGGTTCTTTTAACTACGTATATATTGACTAATACAGTTTCCGATCCTTTCACGACTGCCATCTTTTTCTCTGAAAGGTAGAGTGTATGGTAAGTGGTTCTCACATTACTTATGAGACTGAGGGTGAAAAAGATGGGAGGAGAAACTAATAAATATGGCAATGTAGGAACATCATGCTTAAATTCACCTAGCTTATAAAAAGCATAAAACTGTGTGTAGCTACATTTCAGTATTCTCTTCCTCTTTCCATCCTGATTTTCTGTCTTAAATTATGAGAAGAAAATTGTGTGGTACTAATATTCTCAATAACTTTTACCTACATTTCATTTGAATTAGATGTAGGCTAATGATCTGGCTGCTGAGTCTTTTACGTGAGGTGCTACAAACAAAATGTGCTCTTTTATCCTTGATAACTGAACAGATTACATAGACTTTATGGATATGTTTTTAAAAAGGAAATAGATGAAAGTCAGCAAACATGCATGCTCCTCCAAATCTGAAAACTGTATCGTGTCAGCAATTCATAACATTGTTAGATGCATGCTAAATATCCTATGTTAAATTTTGTTTCATCATTTATAGTATGAAATTGCTAGGATATAATCAAAATTGTTTCCCACCATTAAACATTCTACGAGTTTTTGGCAGGAGGAAGGGGTGTTAACCTCAAATGCCTGGCCAAAAAGTCCTGCTATGATAACTGTCCTGTCTATTTAAATTGTCCCCATAAGATTTCAGCTAAGTTTCTCATCTCTGTAAAATTTTTGGCCCAGAATGAAGTTAGTCCCAACAGGGTCTGCTTTGTAGTGGTGGGCGAGAGAACTCTTTATCAGATTGCTTTGAAGAACTTGTGATTGCGAGTGCTGTGTAAATATAAGCTGTTGGTACCAAAAATAAATCAGTAATTGAAACTGATGGGAGTGAGGCAAAGCCATGTGAAATTCAAAACTTAATTTGAAATATGAATATTTTAAAGCAAATATGAACATGTGCCTACTTCGGGCTGCATTGGCTCTGGGCAGCAATTTGTTGTTGCTGTAGAGGAAATGAAAGGTTTATAGGGAACAGCCAAGGCTATTTTTTTAAACATCCCTGCACTTTCTACTGAAAAGCATCATATATGTTGTTTTATGCAACGCTATATATTTAAGCTGACCCAATAATTTTCCTGAAATGGGATTAAGTTGAACGTTATTTTACCTGTGTTTAAAAATGTGAGGAAAGATTATATAGAAAAATATCAATCTTTTGTGCTTCAGGCTGACAGGGATGCAGGGGAAAGACTGAGATAGACCCACATTGGTGCCAAAGAAGTTTTTGTGGTTTGCTGTTGGCCTGTAGGTTTCTCAGCCTAAATGCGTTGACTTCTGTGCCAGCCACACAGAATAGTACTTATTCATCTAATTTACTGTGCTGTATTTAACTTGCATTATCGAGAAATGTATTTAGCATGTGCCAAAACTCCATTGATTGTATTTGAGCGTGTGTTGGTGGTGGCAGAGTAAATTTAACCACAAACCAAACCTATTTTTCTTTTTTTCCTGTAAAGTCCAATATTTCTTCAAATTAGGTATTTTATTTTTAACAGCAAGTTGTGAATGGCAGCTGTTTATGTGAGAACATCACGGTTTTTTAGGAATCTTTACAGAGAAGTCCTGAGCTGTTTAATGGTACTTCAGTTTGTTTGCCACCAGTAATTGTTAGCTTGAGACACAGTTTTGTGTGGGGACAGGTGCAGAAGCTAAAACTGTTATTTGAGTAGGTTTGTTTCTGGAGTGAGTTTACAGAAACATAAGTAGGTACATTTTGTATGTAACTGGCAAGCTGTTCATTATGAGATATTTAAATCATATAATTCATCTTCTCTGTGATGAGTTTCATCATTGGCACGGATTTGAGTAGGCAAAATTGCACATAGCTGATATTTGTATTTTCCTTGTTTGTGTGTCTGTTACTGGACAAGAACCTCTTGTTCTAGCAATGCATAATAGGTAGGCTAAGCCGCAACACTGTAGATGCCCATGGAAGGTTGATTAAAGTGCATAAAAATTGGAGTTAAGAGCTGGGACATAGCTCTCAGTTAAGAGCAGAGTTAACTCAATTAAGAGTTGGTGGCTGGTCATGAGTGTTGTCCCCCAGAGCTCAGTGCTGGAGCCATTCCTGTTTAACATCTTTATTGCTGATTTGGATGAGGGGATAGAGTGCACCCTCAGTCAGTTTGCAGATGACACTAAGTTGGGGAGGAGTGTCGGTCTGCTTCAAGATAGGGAGGCTCTGCAGACAGATCTGGACTGCCTGGATCGATGGGCCAAGACTAATTGTATGTGTTTCAATAAGGCCAAATATTGGGTCCCCAGCAGTGCTACAGGCTTGGGGAGGAGTGGCTGTAAACTGCCGAGCAGAGAGGGATCTGGGGTGTTGACTGACAGCCAGCTAATATGAGCTGGCAGTGTGGCCAAGAAGGCAAATGGCACCCTGGCCTGCCTCAGAAATAGTGTGGCAAGCAGGACCAGTGAGGTGATCCTGCCCCTGTAGTTGACCCTGGTGAGGCTGCATCTCTAGTATTGTGTACAGTTTTGGGCACCACAGTATAAGAAGGACATGGAGGTGCTGGAGAGGGTGCAGAGAAGAACGATTGGATTGATTAGAAGTCTTATGAGGAAAGGCTGAGGGAGCTGCGGCTGTTCAGCCTGGAGAAGAGGAGGTTGAGGGGAGACCTCATTGCTCTCTTCTACTACCTGAAGGGAGGTTGTAGTGAGGCAAGTAGTAATCTCTTCTCCCTAGTGACTACTCACAGCACAAGAAGAAATTAGGTCAAGTTGCACCTGTGGAGGTTCTGATAGGAAAAACTTTTTCACGGAAAGAGTGGTGAAGCCTTGGAACAGGTTGCTTGGGGAAGTGGTGGAGACACCATCCCTGGAGGTGTTAAAAAGCTGTGTAGACATGGTGTTTCAGAAGTAGGTTTAGTGGCTTAGGAGTTGTAGGGTGAACGGTTGGACTTGATGATCTTTGAAGATCTTTTTCCAGCCTTGATGGTTCTATAATTCTATGACACATTACATATGTGGTCAATACTGCATTTCTGTCAAAATGTTCAGATCTAGGAATGCATTCTGTGAGCTGCAGGTAGTAAAATTTCAGCGATGGTTCTTTCTCTCAAGCTGATGCAAGCCTGTTTCACAGTTTAGTGATGTGGATCTCCTCTTGAGGTCTGTGGGACCAAGCACAGGCAGGTTGGGGTAGAAAGCAGGTATCTGCCATCTGTCTAAAGAGACTTGACATCTGCACCAGATCAGCTGGGAAACCAGCCTTACTTGTAGATGGTGTAGTGAGGAAATCAAGATGTCATAAGAATAATCTATCTTGGAAGAAGCCATTGCTGTCTCCCATGAAATTGCTATGTGTGCAGCTGCCCGTAATGTATTTTGCTGTGCAAGGGCTATCAGAGCAATCATTCACTTACGTGCTGACATAGCCACACTTGGCAGTCTGCAACATCTCAACTGAGTTGGATTTAAAACATCATAAGGTTGTTCAGCTTGAAATGATTTGGGTTTTTTTCGCTTGACCTGCCTGTCTTTGTCCTCCTCTTTGCCATCTTCATTCATGTATTTGGTGGAAATGTTTATAAGGCTAGGGATATCACACTGGAAAAGAAGGCTAACGGCCATTTTGAGCATTGGGCGGAGATCTTGGTGTACTATTTTAACCAAACCTTTAATTACAACCAAGGTAGTGTGAAGATCCTTAAAATACTTCATCACTTGCGAGAAGCTTTCTGAGTAAGATGCCTGTGGAGCTAACCCTTTGGGAGAAAGCTATAAAGTAAGCTAAAGCTGAAGGCACATAAACATGTGATGATAGAATCCCAAACGTTTGGATCAAGCAAAAGAAATGGCAACTTTGCACTATCTACAATGACCTTTTCTTTTGAAAATATCCTGCTGTTTAGCAGGAGTAATTAGTAATCATCAAAAAAGACAGTTAAATCCAAAATCTAATTCCAAAAGGGAAAAAAAAAAATTAAGGGTTCAGACACTGCTGCTTACTCTAGAAAATAGATATGACTTTGGCCTTAAAGAAACTCACTCAGCAGGCATCCTATCATCATAGCTTAAAAGCTAATCAAGTGTGTTACCTTTGCTGCTGCTGCAGTCAGACATTTGTCATGGAAACCAACAGTTAGTGTAATGCAAGATAAGTAACTAGTTCTTACATATTTTACATGCCACGTGCATTCTGTTTACAAAACACGTTTTTTCCGAAGTATAACTTTTTATCTTGTAGGTGTTGGCACAGCACACAGAAACTATCCTAGTTCCCTAATACAAGCAAGCACACCTTTTGGCCTGCCTTTCCACATGCAAATTAATAAAGGTGCTTTGTGGTCTGGTGAAAGTCAACATGTTGGTTTCTGAAAACCTAATGGAATATGCTGAATTTCTTCACTGTTCACATTTATGTTTGAAGTATGGGATGTGAAGCAACCATGAGAACCAAGGCAGAAATATCTCCAGAAGATGTAATCATTCCCAGTTTATTTGAAGTCAAAGTGAAAATGACAATAGCTGTGTAAATCTTGATCAATGATATTTTCCATAGCAAAATAAATTACACTGCTTGTCTGCAGTGCTTCTTGTCAGTATCTTTGCAGGTGACAGTATTAGTTAGAAGCTAAATAAATAAGTACCATCACTAGAAGTTGATTGGCATGTTTAAAGGTAAACATTTAAAAGCTCAAAATAAATCCTGAAGCTGTTACTACTTTGTGCAGATAGAATTCTCTCCTACAAGGAAGTATGGCTGATACAAATATTCATTCAAGAAGAGAAGGACACTACATGATGGAATGGGCTGCCCAGGGAAGTGGTGGATGCCCCATCCCTGGAGTAATTTAAGGTCAGGCTTGCTGAGGCTCCGAGCAACCTGACCTAGGTAGAGTTGTCCCTGTGTAGGAAGGTTGGACTAGATGACCTCTAGAGGTCCCTTCCAGCCTAGAACATACTGTGATTCTATGATGGAAGTGACTTCTTAGTCACATTAGCAAAATGCATTTACATCGAGCAAACAAGACCTTTGACTTCCCTGAAAAACATGACAGCAATTTACTCTCAAACAGATTTATTTGAAAAGGTCTGCAAAATAATGGCTAGTGATCACATTGTTTTTTAACAAACGAAACCAGAATGTACATTATCTACTAAATTAAGGTGTGAATCTGTGCATCTCTGAAATTGCTCTTCCCTCAAAATCCCAAGATAAATTAACACTAAGCAATTGACACACCTTCAAGTAGGGCATCAAAATTTCTGCTTATAAATCACAGACTTTCAGCCTGGAAATTAATGCTAACATTGAAAATTAAAGGAAGTTAAATTTCCAAGCTGTAATGTGTGTTGTTGAGAACTGATGTCATCATCATTTTTGAGTAAGCATCCTGGTAAGTAGTGTAGGAGATTGTCTTGGCCTATAGCTGACCCTGTGAACCAAAACTGAGTGTTTAAAGTTACTTATTCATCATACAAGCTTTTAAAATTTCACGTTAAAAAGTCCATAATCCTATTGAGACATCCAATATGCCTAATTGGAAGATAGGACATATAGGTATTGATACTTGAGATAATCAATTATTTAAGATATTTTAGTGCTTCTTATGCTTTTAATGAGTTTCCTCAGCCAGACCCATGTTGTCTTAAAAGACTATATTCATTATGAGCAAAATCTTTGCAGTATGTTATAAATGTCAATGTTTTACAAACATTGAGCACTCTGTTTTTCACTCTGCCTACAAGGTGATGTGGCATAAAAATCTACATTTGAGAAATAAGAAGCTGGTTCATTTTTTCCTTTCAGTCTAAAACAAGTTTGTTTTTTGTTTTTTGTTTTTTTTTTAAAATGTAGTTTTCTTTGAAAACACACAGTTAAATGGTGAAAACTGAAGTTACTGAAGTAACTTACTAAAGTTACTTTCCATGGCAGAAGGACAGCATGTTCTTTCTGTTTCCAGCTCACAGGTGCTTTTTCACATTCTGGTATTTCAGTGCACAATGCCTGTGTAATGACATAATAGGTTTAGCAGATTACTGGCGGGATGGCCAGACCCAAACAGTTGTGGTCAATGGAGTTAAATCTGGTTGGAGGCCAGTCACGAGTGGTATCTCCCAGGGGTAGAGTGGCTGAGGCCACTCCTGTCCAACATCTTTATCAATGATCTTGATGAGGGGATTCAGTGCACTCTCAGTAAGTTTGCAGATGACACTGATCTAGGAGGGGGTGTTGGTCTGCTGGAGGGTAGTAAGGCCCTACAAAGAGACCTTAACAGACTGTATTGATGGGCTGAGAATAATTGCCTGTGTTTCAACAGAGCCAAGTGTCAGGTCCTGGGCACAGCAATCCTCTGCAATGCTACAGGCTTGGAGAACTGTGGCTGGAAAACAGTCTAGCAGAAAGGGACCTGGGGGTGCTAACTGACAGGTACTGCATATGAGCCAGCAATGTGCCCAGGTGGCCAAGAAGGCCAGTGGGATTCTGACCTGTATTAGAAACTATGTATCCAGCAGGAGTAGGGAGGTGATTGTCCCCCTATACTCAGCACTGGTGAGGTCACACCTTGAGTACTGGGTCCAGTTTTGGGCACCTCAGTGCAAGGGAGACATCGAGGTGCTGGAGCGAGTGCAGAGGAGGGCAACAAAGCTGGTGAAGGGCCTGGAGAATCAATCTGATGAGGACAGATGGAGAGAGTTGGGCCTGTTTAGTTTAAAGGAGGCTGAGAGGAGACCTCATCGCTCTCTACAACTCTCTGAAAGGACATTGTAGAGGTATTAGTGCCGGTCTGTTCTCACAGGTAATTAGTGACAGAACCAGAGGGAAGGGCTTCAAGCTTCAACAGAGTAGGTTTAGATTAGGATGAAATTCTTCATGGAGAGAGTGGTCACTTCTACTTGATCTTCTGTCCTGTATCTGAGAACTATAGGATACAGCCCCCCCCCCCAATCTGGTGCTTATTTTGCTGCTGTCCAGACTGCTAAGCCTGGCTCCACCAGTCTACCTCTATGTCGGGTGCTCTAATTCTCCTGAGCCTTTCTAGTTTTGCTTGCAGCTTTTCAACCTCATCTTGCAACTGTGCCGCCCGGTTAAGCAGATAATCTACCTGCTCACACTGTATGCAGCCAGGAAAACGAGAGTGCTACATTCCTGGCAGCCTCATCTTGTTGGGGGACCTGTGTTTGGGTTCCCACATCCATGTGCACTGATGACCGTAGCCTGGTCTTCCTCTGCTGCTGCCTTGCTGGGTTTTTTTTCCCCCTGAAGCAGCTAAAGCGGCTAGCACTGTCAGAGCTTGGCATGAGCTGTGTGCAACTTCCGGTTTTGCTGCCTTGTAAAGCTGCCAGATGAGCGCGGATCCTGTAGTCCCTCAGCTAATGCTGTGGGAGATTTAGACTGTCAACAGCTGTCCCTTCTCTCCCCCAAGATTTCCTGTTCAGGGAAACCCCAGATCACCCAAAAACCTTGATAAGTAGCATTCGGGGACTGGTGCTGTCAGAGCTCAGCGCAGGCTGGGTGTGACTTCCGGTTTCACCACCTTGTAAGGCTTCTGGATAAAGCGTGGATCCTGTAGCCCCCCAGTCTACTTGGCCACATCAGCAAACTGTTGACTCATAGTTAGCTGGTGATCAAACAATACTTCCAGGTCTCCTTCCATTGAGCAGCTTTCCAGCCATTCTCCCCCAAGCCTATAACATTGCATGGGATTGCTGTCTTCCATGTACAGAACCTGGCGCTTGGCTTTGCTGAAGCTCATACAATTGGCCTCAACCCAGATCTCTCTGTATGGGCCCTGTAGTCCTAAGCAGATCATCACACTTGCTCAACTTGATGTGACCTGCAAACTTACCGAAGGTGCACTCAATCACCTCATCCAAATCATCACCAAGATATCAAACAGGAGTAGTGTCCACACTCAGCTCTGGGAAACACCACTTGTGACTGGACGCAAGTGTGATTTAACTACATTTACCTCCGCACTTTGGGTCTGACCATCCAGCCAGTGTTTAACCCAGCAGAGCATCCCCCTCTCTGAGCCATAGGCAGTCTCTCCATAAGAATTTGGTGGGAAACTCTTGTCAAAGGCTTTACTCAAATACAGGAAGGCAACATTTGCAGCCTTTTCCTTATCCACGATAAAGGTCACCTTGTCATGGAAGGAAATGAGTTTCATCAAGCAGGATCTGCCTTTCATGAGCCTGTGCTGACTAGGCCTGATCAACTGGTTATCCTGTATATGGTGCAAAATGGCACTGTAATAAAACAGCTCTTGCATCGGAAATACTGGAAGCACTTTCAACCTTGACTTTATAGTTTAGATACCTTTTGACAAAATCATTTCTGTGTTGTTCAGTTGAGGGAAGCTGCAACTTAAAGGCAGTAGTAATATATCATGTTTGCTAGCATATTGGTGATCTTACCATGGGCTTTCCATGATGATGTCATTTCCTACATCTCTCTTCATGTTCAAGAAATTAACTGTAATGCTGGCTATTTTAACAGACTGAATACTTTTGAGTGACAGAGATTTATTGTAAATCTAGGTTCATTAAATCAATACCCTGGAAAGAATTACTCCACATTGTTTCTTCTGCTTTTTCTAAAGATGTGTATTAGCATGCAGTGAATGAAAATGCTGAGAGTCTTTAGGATGGGCACAGTCTAGATAACCAGAGGGAAGCAATTCCGAAGCTGCTACTTCTCTTTAATTTTAAAAACAGCACAAATTTTAGTTTGTCAGCTTTCCTCACGTGGCAAACAACCATTCATATCTGCCTGATTTCTGTGGCCAGTTCTTGGAGAAGGCTTCCTGTGGGTTAGCTGGCTTGGTGAAGTGGCTGCTCAGCTATTACTTATTTTTCAGAAAACATTAAAGTGGTTGTTCTTCAAATTAGGTAGTAATGAGTTTCTCCTCCCAACAGCAGGTGTTGAGCTATAATTGGCCATTAGGATGTCATGTTTTGCTTGGAAACTTCTGGAGGATAACAAAGCTATTTTCTATTAGTACAAGTTGGGTTTTATTACAAGTACGGAAAAACTCCAAACCAGGTCATGGTGGTCACAGAGGTAGTGGCTTATTTTCCTGGGTGAAATCAATTAACTTTCTTGACTTCAGAGTTTACATTTCAGGGTAAAATACTTGGCTGTGCAAAGACACTGGAAAAAGGATATAAATACATTATTAAAACGCAAGAGTGTGTAGTGAGTAAATATCCCAAAGTGAGTTCTGTGTGGTCTGTTTTTTAAAAAACATTATTTTGATTGCGTTGTTGCTACAACAACAAGTTTGCAGAGAGGCAAGTGGAAATGAGGCATGCTGGTTGAACACAGGAACAGGTGGCCCAGCAAGGTAGTTGAGTCTCCATCCCTGCAGATATTCAGAGTGAGGTTTGACAAGGCTCTGGGCAACCTGATCTGGTTAATGATGTCCCTGCTCACTGCAGGGGGGTTGGCGTAGATGACCTTTGGAGGCCCTTTCTAACCGGGGCCATTCTATGGTTGTATCAGGTGTCCTGGCTGAGTCTGTGGATGGCTAGGTCCAGATCCATGCATGCTACAAGACACTTTGGCAAAGGGATTCTTCATCTTCTGAAGTTCAGTAGCTACGCCAACAATGGTGTGAGAGCTTACTTTTCTCCCTTAAATGTTATAAAGTCCAGAGTAACAATAGCATAGAACTGTCTGGGAATATGGTTGAGAGTTTCTTGGCAGGATCAAAGATTCAATTAATGCCGTGCTTTAAGAGCCTAAGCTTGCTGAGTTCTAGCGAGCGGGGTCTTCTTCCTGGGTCTTCTGTTATCCTGGGACAGCCAACAGTTACACAAGTCCTCCTTTGGTGTGACAGAGATATGGGAGATAGGGTACATAACCAACCCTGAATGACAGAAATTTTTGATGGATAGTGTCTCTTGAAGACAGAGTAATTAGGAAAATAGCTAATTGCTGTCTAAAAAATAAATAAGGATTATATGATTTTATGAATTAAATGAATTACAGAATACAAATTAGGGATTGGAAAGGACCTCAAAAGATCATCTAGTCCAATCCCCCTGCTAGAGCAGAGGGATTCAGTGGATGAAGCAAAAATTGCTATTCTCATTAATAGACTTTACAGTTTTTAAATTGGATGTGTATCCATGTTGTTCAGTGATTTCTACCTTCATGCACCTGCATGTTTACATAGCTTTTAGTCAGGCAAGACATGCTTAGAAGGAAATTAATGGACTTTTCTTCACAGCTCAAGTAAGATTTGAGTATGACTTCCATAACGTCAGTTCAAAAATTCCTAAATTCCTTCTTAATTGCAAAAAAATATATTTTCAAGCCTGAGACAACTTTCTAAAACTGTGGCTAGTATAAGAG
Source organism: Phoeniculus purpureus (assembly GCA_028565055.1). Lineage (NCBI taxonomy): Eukaryota > Metazoa > Chordata > Aves > Bucerotiformes > Phoeniculidae > Phoeniculus > Phoeniculus purpureus. Next base: position 74,832,431 of record JAOXOE010000001.1, read on the forward strand.
AATTAAAGTTGAAATCTGTGCACAAAAATAAAATGCAGATGGAAAAAACTGACTGTGGAAAATATGACATGCCGTTAAGAATGTTACTTTGTTTAGCAAAAATAATCAAACATACCTATTAATGTCTTAATATTGCTGAATTCCGTTGTTATGACTTGTGTTCAAGCATGCTTCTACTAGAGATTTGATTATATGTGGTTAATAGGATATGGATGTATAGCCTTTGAGGTTCCTGAAAATGAAAGTGTACCATATAGAAGAATAATTAATCTAAAGAATATAATGGAAAAGTCAATACTTTTTTCTATTGTGCGTTGTTTTCCTTTAGAAGGAAAATTTATGTCTGACATGTGATTCTGTTTAAGAGGTTGTATTAGCCTCGCAATCCGATGTACAGCTTCCAAAAGTTTAGGGGTTTGTTTATTTTTCCTAATTAGGAGCAAGTGACTTTATAATAAAAGCATTAAATTAATATAATCTCATATCTGATGTTTTACTTGCCCTATCTCTGCAAAGCTGGAATTTATCAGCCTGTAAACCAGTTACTTTTATTAGTGATTCCTCTCTTTTCCAAGAGAAGTAAAGCAACTTGACTTTAGTTCCAACTGGTTGCTTGATTTTATTTTATTTGAATTATGGCAATATATTTGGAAGATCCGCAAATATATTGTTGATATTTAAGCATCAGTGGGGTTTTTTTTCCCATGATATAAGCCATTGAGAAGCTGCAGATCAACCTTTTTTCATAGAAAATTTCTAAATTCAACTAATTACACTGAATATCAGCTCTAATTAGGCCTGGAAAAGGAAGCACTTTGGGAATGGAGTAAAAAGAAACAGTAATTATTTAGCATAATCTGATACAACCCTGAAAAGGAAGCTAGGAACTATAGTGATGCAGCTATGCTAATACACATGTAAACATGCATAATTTTAGGAAGCATGGAAGAAAAATGCTACAGATAGCAAAAGCAATCTGGTTTTCAATGTCTTTTTTTCACTCATTTTAAATACCTTTAATTACTTGACCTGAGAGATGTAAACATTCCAAGTTTTAGTGTGATGAGTAACACAGGACATCTATGAAATCAGCCTGATTCATTGACCTTGCGTATCAGCTTGTGTTTCTTTATAGGAGGATAGCACAAGACGGGCAGCGATAGCCTGTAGGAGTGAAAATTACAGATTTATGAGGAGGTATTAAATTCAGTGTGGAAATCTAATTCCCCCTCATCTTGATTAGTCCAGCATGTAACGTAAGAATTCTGCAAGATCAGGTTTCCTCACTGGAAAAGACTAAGAAAGAATTGGTGACAACACAGTAAAACATTCTCACAGAAATATATACTTTATATTGGCTTTGGCTTTTGCAGAATAAGGGCTTCTTCTGGGCTTAGATTGAGAGGGGTGTGTGTGTGTCTGTGTAGTTTGTTCAGGTAAGCAGATCTGTAGGCATTTGGGTCCTAGCTAAGTTCAAGATTTCTCTTTCATCCATTTATTCTCCTGTGTGGGAATGTTACTGATTTGAAGTGAAAACAAAACAAACTCCTGTAGTGATCATTAGGACAATACCAAGAGGAGGTCACAATAAATTAGCATTTTTTTGCCATTGAGCGATTTTGATTACTTTTCAATTTTTTTTTTTCCCTAACTTTGGATTCCCTCAGGCACCCAGGGTCTGAGACCACATGAGAGCTCTCAGAATTGTGCCATCTGTACTTATTTGCTCAGGAACCCTTAAAGCACATTAAAAAGTGTTTTTAGTGTCATTTCAAACACTGATAAGAAACTACATGTCATCTAGATAATTAAATGCAAAATCTTCTGAGGTGAGTGCCTATTAAGTTATCTGAAATATAGTCACTGAGTTTAAATTTAAACCTTTGAATGCAAGATGATTGGCTTTCACAGATGTATCAGTGAAACAAAATCTGTTATAAAATACTGAAAATATAAGTAAATATAAGGTTCATTCAATTTTAAGTGAAAAATTCTGTTTGAGACGTTACTTAAACCCTTGAATTCTATTACATAAAGTAGTTCATAATTATCTATTGCAAACACTGAAGGCAGTTGAACCCTAATTCTTTCCTTTTAGCCACAACGATGATGAAGTGGAACATCTCCCTTATGCGGAAAGGCTGAGGGAGTTTGGACTCTTTAGCTTGGAAAAAAGGAGACTGAGGTGTGACCTAATAAATATGGAAAAGGCAGGTGTCAGGAACATGGAGCCAGGCTCTGCTCAATGTCATCTAATGATAGGACAAGGGACAATGGGTGTGAGCTGGAACAGAGGAGGCTCAACATCAATATGAGAAGAAACTTTTTCACAGTGAGAGAAATGGAGCCCTGGAACACGCTTCCCAGGGGAGTTGTGGAGTTTCCTTCTGTGGAGACATTTAAAACCCACCTGGACATGTTCCTGTGTGACTTGATCTAGGTGATCCTGCTATGGTGGAAGGATTGGACTAGATGATCTTTTGGGGTCGCTTCCAATCCCTGATATTCTGTGAATCATAATGATCTCAGTAAAGATGAGAAACTGAGTAGGTACAGAAATTTATCTAGCTTCAGGTCATTGAAGTTGAAAGACTTCAATCTGAGAGATGTTGTAGATACTAATGGAATAAATGAACCTGCAAAGTAAATACAGTGGTTCCAAAGGTTTTTCCTTTAGTATTTATTTTGTATGTAAACTTAAATTACTTTTGAAAGACAGCTGGCTTCTTTTGGTATATCTAATGTAGCAGAATTGTTGCTAACCATGCAAAAACTTCCGTAATGAAATAACGTCCTCTATTCTTAATTACACATCACACCCATGCATGCTTTTAATTGTATCAGGAATGTGTATTAGCTAGTCTGTTTGAAATGCAGGCGCACAGGCGCAGATTGCTGAGTAGCTTCAAAATCCCCAAACTTTTGTTTAGTAAAGATGTCATATGTTTATTGATGATACACTAAGTGACAGTGCTACATCATATCTACGTACTTGTTGTTAGGAAACAGCAAATTAATCACTGTAATGGCTCTTGATTTTTGAGGATAATGAGGCCGTTGTGTGATAGCTTTAACACAGGAAGCCAAATTCTATTGTCTTTTCACATTGGCATGAACATATTTTATTCACTTAGTTGCACTAAGATGTTTTTGGATGCATTGCAAACAAAATTAGACAAAATAAGACCACAATGTGTTCAGTATCCACTTCATAAATGCATTTTATAAAGACTGAATTAATGGGAATGCTTTGTGTTTAGGAAAAACAGCTACTTAGAAGTGATTAGGTAAAAGGTTACCATGTCTGGTGCTGTTAAATTGTGTACATCTGCTGAAAGTGCGGTACTCTAGTTTTCGGAAGTCTTTGTTTGTAAGCAGACTACAAAATTTTTCAACACATTCATGACTCATAATTACTCAAATTTCAGTGAATAATTATTGACACATTGAGTATTTGCAAGTATTTGTAGTTCTCAATTCATATTTTGAAAATATCAGTACTAATTCTTCATCCCATTGTCAGTTTTGAATTGGCCTGCATAATATGTGTTTCCAAATATGGTTTTAGAGCTGCGTTTTACGCTGTAGAATTCCCTTGGGCTTTTACACACCCAGAAAATGAAAAATTGAGGTTTTCACCTTAATCTATCAGGAACATTTGCAACAGTAAAACTTGAGTGTTTGAATATTAGTTGTACAAATATTCCATCAAATGGAAGTTTTTAAACGGAGTGCGTATTTTCTGCACTTGTTTCAGTATGATTGATGCTGTAGCAATTAGTATTCATCTCGTGATTCTTAACTCAGAGTAATACTAAAGCACTTGCAGGTCTTGGGCAATTTTCTGTTTGTTGATTGATTAAAATCCAATTGCATGAAAGCCCCAGGCTTTTTGCACTGATGATGCAAATGAAACATACTGCTGTGAACCCAAGACTCTTACACCCACCTAGAAGTATGTCTTCTGGTCTAGCCACCTAAAGGAAAATATTTTGAAAGCAAAGCAACAACTAATTCACTGCTCTTATCTTCCTGCTTCCATCTTCCTGCTCCCCTTGCTTCTGTAAACACTGTATTGTCTCACTAGTGACCGTAATGCATGCAGTAACAAACTCTGCTAAGTAAGCCTGAATCCAAGTCTGGCACACTTAGCTTAGAGAAGGTTTAGTCTGTGAACTGGATATGGCAAATTGTATTGGATCAGGAGCTCTGCTTTGTATAGTTCCTGCTACATAGATACGTATACATATAAAAAGAAAACTGTTTTCCTGCACCCCTCACCTAGCAGCACATTTTAAGTAGGTAGGTTTTTGGTATCATTTATTCATATAGTATTTCACAAATGGAAGTTGTATGTTTCCCAAATGGGGCTTTGGGCAACCTGGTTTAGTGGGAATTGTTCCTGCCTATGTTGGAAGTAGAAGACTTGTAAGGTCTGTTCCAACCCAAACCATTCTATGAAATGGGCCTTTGTCAGTAGTAAGATATAGTTTGTCACTTAGTAGTATGTAATGCCCACACACAAATATCCCTGTGTGCTTAACATGTAGAAACTATTTGTGTTCAATTTGGGCAGTGACTCTTGTGTCTTAATGGTTTACCCTTTTTTTACAAAGGAAACCACAACAGTAATGCCTGATTATGAAAACTTATCCTGTGTTACATGGGTTGTTCTCCCCCTCTACTCTGCACTGGTGAGACCACATCTGGAGTCCAGTTCTGGGCCCCTCAATTCAAGAAGGACACGGAGCTGCTGGAGGGTGTCCAGCATAGAGCAAGGAAAATTATGAAGGAAGTAGGCTCAGCTTGGAGACGAGGAGACTGAGGGGTGACCTCATTAATGTCTATAAATATGTGAGGAGTGGTTGTCAGGAGGATGGAGCTAGGTTCTTCTCAATGTCAACTCGTGATAGGAGAAGGGGCAATAGGTGTAAGTTGGAACATAGTAAGTTCCATATAAATATCAGAAGGAACTTCTTCACGGTGAGGGTGATGGAACATTGGAACAGGCTACCCAGGGGGGTTGCGGAGTCTCTTTCTCAAGAGAAGTTTAAAATCCGCCTGTACAACTCGGTCTAGGTGATCCTGCTGTGGCAGGGAGATTGGACTAGATGATCTTTCGAGGTCTCTTCCAATCCCTAACGATTCTATGATTCTATGGTTAGTAGAGAGATTAATGCAGTCATATTGCAGATATAATGTGGTTTATTGTACTGTGATCAGATACTCATTGTCTTTGGTATAAAAAGTATATTGGAACTAAGTGTGGTGCTTCTCTGCTAGTTAGGAAGTGGAGGATTACACAAAATGGAGTATTTGAAATACATGAAAAAATGTTTTAGTACGTCAGGAAGCATCGCTAATTTTAATTTTCTTTTGAAGTTTTTTAATGAGCTTAGACTACTTTTAATTCTGACTGTTTTAAAGTGACTAATAAAATAGATTGGGCAATTTCATAGTATTAATTAAATGTAACAATACCCCTCATTATTCAAACATGAGACAATATTTGAATCAATACTTGGGTTTCTAACTTGCTATAAAAGCACAAATTGTATTTCCAGCAATTCTTTTCATCAATAGGAATTCTATAGATAAATTCACCTTTCGCTTAGGGGTGTTTCCTTGCAGTTAATTAATGAACTAACATAGCCTTACTCATTCTTTTTTACAACCCTGTTAATAACTGTTCATATAAATTAAGAAGGCATTTCTATTTCTCATCTGATTATTAAGTAAAAACCTTCAAATCAAGCAAACAACAACAGTAACAAAAATCCAAGGGAAAAGCCAGCATACTTTTTCTTCTGTAAATCAGCAGATGGTTGACCAGCAGCAATAGAAGACCTTCTTTACCAAGGAGGAAGGGTGGCCTACCCAATCTAGAGTCTGTTTTCCTCAGGAGTTCAAGATAGTTATCTCAGCTTTAATGCAAATGTGTTGTAAAGAGTGTGATACTACACACCAGGGCAGAGTACAGGGGAAGGAGAACGTCTCTTGATCTGCTAACCACCCCCTTCTAATCCACCCCAGGATGCTGTTGGCCTTCTTGGCCGCAAAAGCACACTGCTGGCTCACGATCATCCTACTGTCTACCAGGACTCACAGGTTCCTTTCTCCCAGATGTAAGACTCTACACTTGCCCTTGTTATAGTTCATTAAGTTTCTCCCTGCCCAGCTCTCCAGCCTGCCCAGGTCCCACTGAATGGCAGTAAAGCCTGCTGGAGTGTCAGCCACTCCTCCTAGCTTTGTGTCATCAGCAAACTGCTGACAGTGCACTCTAATCCCTCATCCAAGTCATTAATGAGTAGACTGAATAGTACTGGTCCCAGTAGTGACCCTTGGGGGACTCCAGTAGATACAGGCCTCCAACTGTATTGGAATTCTTTGCTTGCATAGCCTCTTAAGATGCATTTCACCTGTCATGGGTACTGGAAAACTTGAATATGAATACATTTTAAAAATTACCTCATCATAAGTTTTTATGTTCTGTGGTTTGTTTGATTCACTTTGTTGATGTCTTTGTTTATAGTCTAGCAAATGTGCATGGAAAGTCTCTGTTAATGAACAACTAGTTTGTCTAGATGAATTCCAGTTTTGTAGAATGAAAATGAATTCACTTTCAGTTTTTCATGTTTGTATTATTGTGTGGTGTAAGTGAATGAACAAAAAATATTAATAATTCATTTCCTAAAGCACCATCTAATTTCAGTGATAATTAATTCTGTAAAGTAATCATAGAAAGTTCTAGTCTGGAAGGTACCTCTAGAGGTCATCTAGTCCAACCTCCCTACACAGGGACAACTCTATCTAGGTCAGGTTGCTCAGAGCCTCAGCAAGCCTGACCTGAAATGATTCCAGGGAAGAGTGAAAATGTAAATAAATAAATAAAACTCAGGAAAGCTATTAAGCTTTACAAACTGCTAGCAGTATATAATTCCATAATTTGCTTATTTATTACCACTAGTACTTGCTGCAGTCCTTTCAATCTGTGTTGCTTAGTCTGTAATCCTCACTCACGATAGTATGCTGAAACGTGCATCGTTTGAAGCAACGTCACTGCTTTTTCCTCTCCTTCATACCAGGAGGGTTACCTGTTTGCCAGCCATCTCTTAAACTAGAAAGTGGTTTTTATAAGTTTTATCTTTTCTGTCCTTCCAGTACTTTACTTTTCAGAGCGAAATATGAAGGAGTTTGCTGGTTTTGTGTGTGTTCTAGCACAGATCTAAACCATGGGAGTGCTATGGGGAGTACCACTCAATGTATTCATTAGTAACTTGGATGAGGGATTGGAGAGAACTGTCAGCAAGTTTGCTGATGACACAAAGCTGGTTGGTGTCGTTAATATCCCAGCAGGCTGTGCTGCCATTCAGTGGGACCTGGAGAAGCTGGAGAGCTGGGCAGGGAGAAGTTGAATGAACTATAACAAGGGCCAGTATAAGTCTTGCACCTGGGCAAGAACATCCCCAGGTACCAGTGTAGGTTGGGGACTGACCTGCTGGAGAGCAGTGTAGGAGAAAGGGACCTGGGGGTCCTGGTGGACAGCAGGTTGACCATGAGCCAGCAATGGGCCCTTGTGGCCGAGAAAGGTCAATGGCATCCTGAGGTAGATTAGAAGGGGGGTGGTTAGTAAATGGAGACAGGTTCTTCTCCCCCTCTACTCTGCCCTAATGAGACCACATCTGATGTATTGTGTCCAGTTCTGGGCCACTCAGTTCAAGAAGGATGCAGAACTGCTGGAGGAAGTCCAGCACAGAGCCATGAAGATGATGGAGTAGAACACCTCCTTGATGAGGAGTAGAACACCTCCCTGATGATTAAAGGCTGAGGGAGCTGGGTCTCTTTAGTTTGGAGGATACTGAGGGGTGACCTCATTAATGTCTATAAATATGTGAGGAGTAGCTGTCAGGAGGATGGAGCTAGGCTCTGCTCAGTGTCATCTAATGATAGGACAAGGGGTAATGAGTGTAAGCTGGAACATAGGCGTTTCCACATCAATATGAGAAGGAACTACTTCATGGTGAGGGTGACAGAACCCTGGAACAGGTTGCCAAGAGAAGTTATGGAATCTCCTTCTCTGGAGAAATTTAAAACCTGCCTGGATATGTTCCTGTGCGACTTGGTGTAGATGATCCTGCTGTGGCAGGAGGATTAAACTAGATGATCTTTTGAGGTCCCTTCCAATCCCTAATATTGTGTGATTCAGTGGTTCTGTGAATGTCTTGACAGTGCAGTACATTTAAAAATAAGTATACATGTGTACATTTTAAAATAAATACAACAACTCTTGAATGTTCACCTTAAATCAGGAGCATTTTAAAAAATCAACAGCTAAAAGAACAATAACTGTCTTCATTTCCAAAACCATAAACTTTTTCAACATTTAAAATACTTAAGTCCTGATGATAGGCTGTCATACAGGTTAGTATGTTGTTATGGCATTAAAGGTATTCTCCTGTCTTTTTGTAAATGGTGTAAGAGAGTGATGACAGTGAAAAACGCCTTTTTATATTTTTATAGTGTTTAGATAAGAAAAGTAAGAACAGCTATCATGTGTTTCTGTTATTT